>JAMZAV010002124.1:0-148095 GCA_024449915.1 Sweltsa coloradensis
AAAATTTAAAAAACAAAATATAAACCCAAAATGCCCTCCAAAAAAACGAAAAAAGAAACAAGCATAAAATAATTTTACTTTCAGTAAATGCTTTGTAAATCATTACAATGTTTTCTCTGTTAAATAAGACACTTTTCCTACCGAGCATCGAGACGGAAACGATACATTTTCCTGACAGCTTATTTAATATAGGATTTTTCTTTTTCGTTGAAACGAAATCGTTTTCGTTCGAAAATATCTTCATAAAAAAGTTCTTTAAAAACAGAACATTTCTTTCACTCAGAAATGAACAATACACAGGAAAAGTACAAGCGGTGAAAATATCTTAATTTTATGAAGAGGAATGAATGAGAAATTTTAAAAATGAAATATGATAAGAGAGATTATTTTTAAAAAGAATAAAAAATGTGATTTTGATAGAAAACTCTTTTTTCGCGGCATCTTGAAAAGAAATCTGTTAGATTTTCCAATTTAAGAAATTAGTGTATGTAATTTGGGATACTTTTGTTCGAAAATTTCAATACTTGGTTTTCCAATTATAACAATTTGTCTTCTAAATTTGAGAATACCTTCCATCAAAAATCAACACTTTTTCTAACGTTTTATTACAGCATAAGTTTAAATTAAAAATGACTTCACGCCTAAGTTAAGAGTTTAATTCTTCCCTTATCTTGTGATAATCGAAAGAAGCGGGTGAAAACTTCTGCCTTCGGTCATTTTCCGGATGAAGAGTTTCTTAGTCTAAATCGCAAAGTTTTTTCTGTAAAGTCGAATAATGGAAAAAAAACTGGGCACGCTTTTTGCTTTTTCTCTCTGCTTTTTTGACAGCCAGGCTGCTTTCTCACGTTGTTTTTCACGGTTTAAAACGCTCGAAAACAGAGAGGATTATAAAGTGAAAATGTGAGGCTTGAAATTCTAGGAAAAGAAAACTTCACCTACTAAAGTTATTGATAGCGAAATACCATCAATAATATAAAACGTCACTGATCGTTTAGCACAGCTGTTAAATGCCAGTATAACCCCTTATCATATCTTAATACCAATCACACTTAATATATCTTTTCACTCATTTTGTATTATTTATAAACTTTATAATTATTTCTAAAAAATACTACAAGACGTATTTCTTCAAGTGCAACTGCTAAGGCTAATTCAAGCACTCTTACCGATATTTTTTAAAAGTCCAAGGGAAATGACTGAAGTTTTTGAATTTAAAAAAGAAATTCAATAAAAAGAATAAAAATCTTTCCCTTTTTTTTGGGAAGGGACATAAGCTTCATTTTGCCATTATATGCAAATTTGGGCCAATAACAAAAAGAAAATTCTAGGTGCTATATTTAATTTTTAGCTATTATTTTTTAAATTGTTTTTCAACACACCTTTGTCTCTGGACTGAGTACAAGGGGAAAAAAATCGGAAATAATGTTCGATGTGCGAGTTTTGTTGTCACTTGTTACAACAAGAGTTTGAACCGAGGGACGAAATAAAATCGTACATCAAACGTTATTTCATAGAATTATTTTCCCTTGTACTCAGTCCAAAGACAAAGGTGTGTTGAAAACATTTAAAAAATATCAAAGCTTAAAAGTAAATATTGCACCTCGAACTTCCATTTCTTATTTATCCAAAATTTGCATATAATGACCAAAATGTCCAATCCAAAAAAGTTCTTTATTTTTTAATTCAAGTTTCATCTTTCATCAACCAACTTTAAGCCATTTTCCTTTGACATTCAAAATATCGGTAAGAGTGCTTTGGAATAGCCTTAACCATTACAAATAGTGCACTTCATGAGAAAGGAATGACATTTCTAGCATGGTTAGTAAAACGTGGAGGGAAGTTCTGTTAGATATTACCCCTTAGGACATTGAGAGGTCATAACAAAGATTTGCCGTCATTCCAGAAGCCTTATTTTTTAGTATGGTTAACTTAGGAGCTAATATTTATAGAAGGAATTAAGAATGGAATTTCCTACTAAAATTAGGATGCCTCTTCACTTAGTTATAATTTTAAGAACGCTAGAATGAAAGGAAATGCAGTTAAGTTAAGGATCATAAGTTAAGATTTCTAGAAAGGTGAAGATCACCAGAACATCCTCAACTGCTAGTTTTTCTACATATTCTCTACCTTACTACTCTACATACAAAATATGTGTTTCAACGTTTTCACAGAAAAAGTAGGTTTCAAGATTGGGTCCATGCAATGTTAAGCCAAGCGTGTGGACGGCAGCTATCCCCTTTTACCCGGCCATCTTGCTAAACAGCTGATTGCTCACTAGCGCTCCATCGGACCTTTTTTCTCCGGATAAAAATAATCACAACTCATTAACCCGGGCATGGACGATGCTAGATTTAAGTTCATTTTAGTGTTTTTTATAATATGTTTTCTTGTATTATGAAGGGCTGAGAAATGGCCTCGCAAAGGGCCAACAACTTGTGATAAATACATTTTCTTTTTTTTTTTCTTTTTTAAATCTTTATTTTGGTTCATTTGAATGATATCATTTTAATTTTTACCACCCATTTAAAAGATATCAAAAGTTTTCTTACTATACGTTGTTGTTGAAATTAAAACCCGTATTTTAAATTTGGTTAAGCTACAAAATCATTTTGTCCAGCATTAACGTGTTTACTTTTTTTTGGGTTTTTTTTTCTTTTTAAATCAGTTTTTAAAACTGAATGGATAGCGTAAATAAAAAAATAAATGAAAGGTTTATATGCTCTACAAACAAGAAGGCCTTAAGGGGGGTTGCATTTTTGGTTCAGATTTATGGGTTTGGTCAACTTTTTTCTCTCATTTTACCCTGCTATCTTTTTTTTTTTTTGGTCCTATCAGATATTTATGAGATTGTGATAATGCTTTTTGTTTTGTATTTCATGCTGATGTTACTGTAAAAGCTTGTAAATCCACCAACTCGGTGGTGAATCAAGCAAATACTTTAAAAATACCTTTTTACAATTCTAAAGAAAAGCCTAATCTACAAAATTCAATGGAAGAAACCTTAACTAGACTAGTATTGCAGTTAAAGGTCTTTTTGATAAGCAAAGAAAAAAATTGTAAGTGGATTATTTATATTGGTTAGACCCCTTGCATCAATACGACTTTCTTATTAGCAGAGTAAAAGGACCCCAAAACAATATGGATAGCAGTGCTAACTAAAAAAAAAATGTAGTTAAAGAATGGTGTAGCAAAATTAAGCCCACGCGAAAATACGTTTTTTTCGTGATATCTGAAAAACCGACGCAAAATATCAAAAAAATGATTCTAGACCGATTGTGTTTTTTTAGAATATATAACGAAAAGGGAAAATTGTAATGTGAGGGTTTTAATTTTTTTAATTAAAAATTTTATTTTAAATGCATTTTTTAAATATAACCCACCAATTATTTATTTGAATTTTTTTTCTTGCTTAAAGGTTCTAAAAAAACCCACACTTCGGTTAAAATCCGTTTTTAGATATCTTGCATCGTTTCGAGATATCACAAAAAAAACTGTAATTTCGCGTAGTTTTAAATTTCGCGAGTTCCCACCCTCTTAAGGTCTTCTTGTTTAGTAGGGCAGTATAAAGTTTAGTTTATGCAATTCCCCCCCTAAAAATGAGCCACTTTTAGAGCCACCACACCCCTGGGAAGTCAGGCCTGTAGGACAAGTCAAAGGTGATGCAGTAGTGTTAAATGGTGTGTGGAGGGGTGGTGGTTTGTGGTAGGGGGGGTGTTTTTTTTGCAGTCCCTATGATTTACTTTGTAAACCCGACCCCCCCCCCCCCCCCCCGACTGGACATAAACTGTCAATTTGTGACTAATAAAACCTTGTCATTCTTTTTTACTGACGTTTACTAAATAAAAAAGGGCAATCGCAACAATTTTCACTTTACTCGTTTCCTGTTTTATTAATGTTTTGTTTGTGTTGTTTTAACAAAAAAAAAGAAAACGAAAAGGGCCGTACTTAAAAGAATTGGAAATACTTTATTTGATTTAGATTTCAAGTCACTATTTATTTTTAAAAAATTTTGGGAAACAAATTTGTTTAAAAGATAAAAATTTCATTTAAAAATTATAAACCCTTCTTTTTTCAAAGCAATATAAGTTGTAGTTTTTATAACAACGAGGAGTATTTTTCTAAACCAATAATGAAATTACTTTTTTAAAATTTTTAAAAATTGTGTATTGAAATTTATTGGATAGCGAGCGAGCGTAGCGACGGCGAAAGATTCCTTTTACTACCTGGGAAAAAATCCCGGGAAAGTTTTTTCTTTCTTTTTTTTTTTTTTTTTTTGTTTGTATTTTTTTGTTTGTTAAAACTTTCGGGTAAAACGACCTCCAATTGGATGAAATTTATGGGGGCCTTCGAAAACCTGCCCCAAACTGCCCGTTTTTGAGCGCAATCGAAAATTTTTCTCATAAAAATCGCTTTTTTTCGTTTTTTTCGATTTTTTAAAAATTTCTTCGCTTTTAAAAACCCCACAGCTTAAAACCGATTTTTAAAGATTTTTTCACAGACTTAAATTTTTAAATTAGAAATTTTTGAAATTTGAGCCAAACAAAAAAAATTTCTCTGAAAATCAAATTTTTTCTTTTTTTTTTTTTTTTTAAAAACAAATTTTTTGACTTATAACAACTACTTCTTATCCTATTGTAATGATTTTTTCACAGAACCTTAATTTTATGAATTTTTATATTCGTGAAAATTTGAGCGCAATCGAATAATTATTTTTTATGAAAATCGAAATTTTTACGATTTTTTCCTTTTTTTAAAATTTGATTAATAAAAAAATTAAGTAAATTTTTAAATTTATTTAATTAATTTTAAAAAAATTGACTTAGAATTTATTTTTCACAGAACAACAAAAAATCGCATTTAAACAATGCAGCTAAATGCACAATATTACGCTCATCAACAACGCGGCGGACTTAAGCTTTTTCCTAGTTTATTATCTTCAAAGGGAATCGAATACTTGTTTAACCTCATGCTTGATACAATAACAATTTGGTAGGTGCTGTGTGGTACTACATTAATTTCTATTGACTTTTGACATAAATACTACTAACTGCAGTCCATGTTAATAAAAAAAAAAATTTTCAAATTGAATCATTTTAAACTTAAATTCTTAAAAATAATTGTCATAATGTTTTGTCGTAATAGTGACGAGGATCGTCAAAGTGTAAACGATCGTTGTGTGTTGTTACCCTTTGCCGCTTGCGGAGAATAATGTTGCGACAGTTCAGGAACTAAAAAAAAAAAATGCATGTGTTTTTCCCTACCCCGAAAAATATTTTTTTTGTCACCCAGAACGTGGACCTAACAATACTTCTATTTAAATCCCAGCGATTGTTATTATCTTTTTGCATGTGTTTATGCTGTGTTTATTGCGCACAAATATATCCCCTCTCTCAGCCGCAACTTCACTTTTGAAGTGATTCCAATTAGTTAGTCTGCGCTCGGTCTTAATTGGGGGCACGAGGTAATTAACAGAGACGCGTCTCTCTCGTCCTCACTAAACATCAAGCTAGGAAAATCACCAGTCATAACTTGATGAGGCACTTTCTTAACGAAATTTTCAGCCCGGTTTATATTAAAGGGCCAAAAACACGGTTAAAAAAATTTAAAGAAAACCTCATTAATTTGAAACCCTAATTAATGCAAACCACCAGGGTTGGGGCTAATTTTATGATAAAATTTACTCCCCAAATTTAAAAAAAACCCAGTTACTGTTAAAATTTCCCCTTTTTTCGCCCCCGTTTTATAATTATTAACAGATCTAAATCAAAATAATCTTTCTTTGACCCATCAATTTTTTAAAAATATTTAAATCTGAGGGCTGTCTTAATTTTTTAATTTCATGTTCATAAGTATAAAACTTTTTAAATTTTTTTTGGACATTAAAAAATTTAAAGGAATCCAGACAACTGACAAAAATATGGGTTTACGGGGGGGGGGGAAAAAAGGGGGGGGGGGGGGGGGGGGGGGGGGGGGGGGGGGGAAGGGGGGGGGGGGGGAAAATTTTTTTATTTTTAAAAAAAAATTTTTTTTTTTTTTTTAAAAAAAGGATAAAAAAGAAATTTTTTTTTTTTTTTTTAAAAAAAAAAGGGGGGGTTTTAAAATTTTTTAAAAAATTTTTTTTTTCCCCTTTTTTTAAAAAAAGGGGGGTTTTTTTTTTGGGTTTTAAAAAAAAAAAGGGTTTTTTTTTTTTAAAAAATTTTTTTTTTTTTTTTTTAAAAAAAAAAAATTTTTTCCCCCCCCCCCCTTTTTTTTTCCCCTTTTTTCCCCTTTTCCCCCCTTTCTTTTTTTTTGGGGCCCCCCCCCTTAAAAACCCTTTTTTTCCCCTTTCCCCTTTTTTCCAAAAAAATTTTTTTTTTTAAATTTCCCCCCCTTTTTTTTTAAAAAAAAAAAAAATTTTTTTTAAAAAAAAAAAAACCCCGGGGAAATTTTCCCAAAAAATTTTTTTTAAAATTTTTTTTAAAAAACCCTTTTTTTTTTAAAAAAAATTTTTTTTCCCCCAAAAAATTTTAAAAGGGGGTTTTTTTTAAATTTTTAAAAAAATTTTAAAAAAAAATTTTTTTTTTTGGAAAAAAAAGGGGAAAAAAAAAAAGGGGGTTTTTTTTTAAAAAAAAAAAACCCTTTTCCCGGGGTTTTTTAAAAAAAAAAAAATTTTTTTGGGGGGGGGAAATAAACGGGTTAAAAAAATTTTGGGGGGGAAAAAAAGGGGGGGGTTCCCAAAAAAATTTTTCAAAAAAAGGGGGGGTTTTTTTTAAAAAGGAAAATTTAAAATTTAAAAAAAATTTTAAGGTGGCCAAAAAGGGGGGGCCGGGGGAAAAGGAAAGGGGTTTTTTTAAAAAAACCCCCCCCCAAAATTTTTTGGGGACCTTTTAAAAAAGGAATCAGCCCCGCCTCCAATAAGTTCGACTGCTCATCTTCTCCTTCATTCTCTTGTCGTGACTCTCTCTCTCTCTCTCTCTCCTCCACCAATTCCACTCTTCTTTTTTTCACACTGCCTAATTGGTTTTTCCCATCTTTTTCGGGGTTTTTCCCCAATCTTCCCCTTTCTCTTTCTTAACAAAATATTTGCCTGGGTTCCCTTTAAAAAACGCAGATAAATTATTCAAACCACTTCGGTTTATAGTCAAACTTCAGTATAACCATAATTTAAACATCACAATAGTGTGGTTTTCTCGAAATATATCCTTACCATATAGATTTTCTTACAATAATGGCCGTGTGCCCCAACCAAACAAATTCGTACAAGTCATGGTCCCCTGAGAAATTCTTCTACCCAATTGCTTAAATTTATTCACAAACCACAATATTTTGTTTATATATCGGAAAATATTAAATGGGGTTTAAAAATTTTTTAAAGGGGCTTGTTTGTGCCTAACTTTAAAGCAGTTAAAGTAGAAGATTCAATTTTTCAACCGCTTTTTGCTTTATTAAAACGGGAAAAAAACTCGATTGGGTAGAAGAGATAGGATTAAAAACGAAAAAATAAGATCCAAATGAAACGAGGACAAAGTCTGATGGGAAAAGTAGCAGAATCCTATAACCCTATTCGATGCACCGAGTAATAGCTAGATGTAATCTGGTTATTCTGATGAGGATAATACGAGGAGCTAGAATTACCATGGTAATGGATGTTGCAGAGTACAACACAACGCACGGGGCGCGAGGATTTTTACAACCGGGCAAGGATTTTTAAAAATCTTTATTACCTAGACCCCCAGTCAGGGGGCCCCTGGCGGGGCAATTAAAAACCATCTTGAATAATCGGTTTTGTATGTTAAAAAAGGTTTGTAGCTTTAAAAAAATTTTTTTAAAGTTTGCTCCCGATTGACAGTAGCATATTAGCCATAACAAAATGATACTAAATTTCCCTTAGCAAACTCCCATTGTTTCGTTGGGTGACCCAAGCGGAAACTAAAACCATATCAAAACAAAAAAAATTTTGATCGCATTAAAAACATAAGAAGATAAAGTTGAAAGGCCCCAAAAAGATTTGAAAGGCATTTTAGTTTTCGCCTGTGAACGTATTGATATGGGATTACCATACTATAGATTGAAAATTTTTTATTACAGGGAGTGGGGGGTAAAACAAAAATTTATTTCAAAATTTACGTACAAATAGGTATTTCTACAAAATTTGTTAAACAACAAATTTAAATTTATGGAATAAAAGGCCACAAACATCAAAAAATTTATGGGAATTTTTGTTTTGATGAAGTAAATAAAAAAAATTGGGCAAAAAAATTTTTTTGTAAAGGGCCCCGGTGCTAAACCTCTGGGGCTACACAGCTTTGCGGTGGAAAATTGTGAAATTTGGGCTTTTTAAAGGACCATCACTTTGCTTCGCTTAACGACGGGAAAAAATTATCAGGATTGCCTCTTGACTTTTGAACCCGAAACCCCCCGACCCCCGCCAAACCCCGGCCAAAACTGTTTGGGAATTTGAGCAAAGCTTTCGTTTGTAAAAAGACAATGTTTAAAATTTTTAAATTTTCCGGTGAAATGCCCGGGTTTTAAAAACCAATTTCTTTGAGGGTGACAATTTATTTTTTTTGTATCGGGGCCCCCTACCAATTTTATTTAAAGCAGCATTTTTTTTTAAAATCGTTCCTTTTTTCACGAAAAAAGTTATAACTTTAGAAAAAAAATTCATTTTAAAAAAAAAAAAAAGAATTTAGATATTTTTCAAAATTTTTTAGCATAATTTTTTTAAGGAATTTTGGACAAATTTTGGATTTTAAAAAAAAGGGTAAAATTAAGTTTTAAATTAAATTTTTAATTTCATTTCTAAATAATTTTTTCTGATTTTGTTTTGTATATTTTAAATTTGGGTTTTTTTTATAAAAAAAACCAGCAATAAACAACGATATTACTTTTCGGGAAAAAAAAAAATTTTCACATTTTTAGCAACTTTTGCGGATATGTATTTTCAATCTCTTCTAACTAAGTACAATTCACCCCATTGAATGGAAATTTTTTTATTTTTGTTTCAAATTCACCCCAAAAAACAAAATAAAAATGTGGCCAGACTGAAAAGTGAAACCTATCCTTTCCCCGGTTGAATTAAAGAATTTCATGTCCATCATCGACGCATGACGCCGGGGGTTTAAATTTAAAAAGCTTCGCTCCCAATGTTTGGTTCTATCGAACAAATTGCTTGTTTTAATAAAGTAATATCTTATGGATCTAAATTGTTTGGTCCACCATCAGGAGAGAGCATCTCATTGTGAATCTGAATATAACCACGTAGAATGTTTAACTCTAGTTAACCCTTGTTTACTTACGCTTCGATCACTTAAGTCAACATCAATAACGAAACTTAACCGGATGTTAGTGGAGAATTTTACTTGTACTTAAGTCGTGTTTGGAACTTACCGTAATGCAATGAGTAGACACGTGCGTCTTCTGACTCTAAACTCACTGCCCCCTCCCCCACCCCCTCCCCCACCAAGCGAACAAGCTTTAAATCTACCTACCACGGCGAAGCTAGGACTAACTTCTCCTTAAAAGATTCTCCTCAACCCGTCCTCTAGAGTATAAAATAATTTTTCCTGTATTGGTAGCGACCATACGAAGACCCACGTTAGAAGAAAGAAAGTCAAACTCAACAATTCGTTTTAAGAGGAGGGGATAGTCGCGAAATTAAACCCACGAGAAATTCCCTTTTTTCGTGATATCTCGAAAACGATGAAAACTATCTAAAAACTGATTCTAGACCGAATTGTGGTTTTGTTGGGAACAATCCCAATGCAAAAAATATTCAAATATAATAATTGGTGCGGTTTGTATTTAAGATAAATGCATTTAATTAATAAAATTCTAATAAAAACTTAATGACCATCACATAACAATATATTTTCTTGCATTATATTTTTTCTAAAAAAACTGAAATCCGGTCTAGAATCATTTTAAGATATTTTGCATCGTTCTCGAGATATCTCAAAAAACTGTAATTTCGCGTGGTTTTAATTTTGCGACTACCCCATCCTCTTAAATAGTCTGCAATACCAGTGATTTTTTTCTGGAAGTTTTTCCTGACGCCAGTTTTTATCGGTTGTTACCAGTCTTTGTACATATGTTATGGTCGTGTATATGAAGTATTTTATAGAGGATATTTTTTAAACCATTAAAAAAAATCATTAAAAATTTAAATTGATTTTTAGGTTTTTGGATTTTGTAGTCATTAAAATAAGTAAATTTCGGAATGATTTTGTGCGTAATGCGCATGATGTTTGGCAATCTATGACTATAGAAGAGTGGCCATATCTTTGCTCAACATAACGCAAAATTGTATCTCAATTGGTTTGACAACTGAAAGCAAAAAAAGGGTTTCCAAAAAAGTTTAAATAAGTATTGTTGACTCCTAAGAGGGATATAGGGCATGCGTTTCTAGCAAATTTCTTTTCTTTCGGCTTTTTGCAATGAGAGTTGTTTGAAATTTTGCACGAATGTCAATGTAGTTGAACTGTAGGGCTTTATATACAGTGGCCCTTTTTGAAAAATGGTTTTAGGTGAACGCTACAGAAATAAATTGATTATTTACTATTTTGGATTTTCTAAAAAAGTCCGAAATTGACCATTTTAGTATTTTTTTGTCTGGCTGACAAATAAACAACATTACAAATCTATGACTTCATCCCTGTATGCTATTTCATAACAATATAATTGTTTAGGATATAATAGTTTTATATCCATAGGGTGCTTCGATGACCGAGCGAACAGCTATTTGCTTCTGCCAAATGTGTCATTTGTTCCCTGTTAACATGAGCCGAAGCAAATCCAGTGAGCTATAGCTATAAGCAGAGTATTTACAATAATGTAACAATGATTTATAACTGTTATGGGGAAAACCCGCCCCGGGTGCAATGAATGCCCTTCTTCACTCACTAGGTATATTGGAGTTAGGACAATTGTCAGGACTCAATCACTTGCATTCGCATTAACGACCAAAGGAAAACCTCAGAAGAAACCTTTAGTCAGAATCGCCGGTCTCGACGGGGTTTGAACCCGGACCCCCCGAATCAGAGTCGCTCTTGGTGGGAACTTGTTTGTACAAAATATCTTATAATTATTGCACATACAGGCAGATTCTTAGTATTTTGTTAATGATTTAATTTGATATGTATTGTATTTTGTGTAATTATATTTAATTTAAATATTTAATTTACACATTCCCTTGTATTACAAGGGTCATTGCAAATGCAATGTTTTAAATTAATAATGTTTTCAAAATAGAAACCTAAAGATTGTTAAGTTTTGTTTTGTGTTGTACTATGAAACATTAGAACATGTAAAATTCATTATTATGTTGATACATTGCATAATAAATTATGTTGTTGTTGTTTGTAAGCTTATTGTATGGAATTATGTAATTTAGAAGTCCTTTGTGAGTGGTCGAAAGCAAATTTATAAGTTTGTCATACAGATTTTAGAAGCAATACGGCAAAACAACATTGCTCTTATATTCATTTGAATAAATTAAACTTTTTAAATTAAGTTTTACAGTTCGTTGAAAATGTGAACTTTTGACATTCATAGTCTCTGTTTGTCGAAGTCTTAATCAAACATTTATTTTCGTTCCCAGAGTCTTAAACAAATTAACATTTTCATTTTAGATATGGGTCAGAATTAAACCATGTATTGCCCTGACCCGAACTTTAAATACTGTGGAAACCTGCATTATTTAAAAGAATAATACTTTCAAGGAGGTTAATGAAATATTTACGAAACTCGCTAAGAAATTTTTTACATTTTAACTTACATGCTTTGAGCAAAATAACAGATACGGATATAATAAGGTGTTTCCTACTAAAATATGCCGGTCTCTAGTTGGTCATGGTTCGCTCGTCGATGGTTTCGTCCCCAACATGGTTGGCTTGGTCGGCTTTAAAAATAATTTAATTTCTCTCCTGAAAATCAGTTGTGAGATTGAGTGTGTGTACGGAATCTTAACACGAATTTATTAACAATTTTCCTTTTTGCTATTATAGGCCTATGCAATATTTTATTTTTGGCGTATGAAGTAATTATTAATTAAGTTTTAATGGTGGTGAATAATGTTCGTGTAATAACCAAATTAACTTATGAACATAGACATTTTAATTTTAATTTAGGTATTGTTATTTTCATACAATAACACGAAAAGCACCACAATTAAATACAATATCCCTAGTAGCACAGGATTTTTGGGATCGTCTGGGCCACGTATGGCCCTCATCTGGCTGCCTGACGTACGGGAAAGCACGTCTGGGCATCGTCTGGCCCATACCAGGCTAGCCATACATTTTAAACTGCTTGGCCGTCGGATGCCAGCCAGATCCTTGCCATACGCGTCTAGCCATGACTTGGGAAACAACTGGCTAGCCATATGTGGCCCAGATGCGTCTTAACCAAGCCCAGAGGTATGTGGCACGACGGATGCTAGCCATGTCATTTCCACACACGGCCAGCCAGACTCGTCTTGACAAACAACTGTTTAGCCGTTAGGGCAGAAAGAGGGTGGGGGTAGCGTCGAGTTTGAATTTGAAAATAATGAATGACTTGTCTGTTACCTTTCTTTGGTTAGTTGCGAATGCTCTCTCGAGAAGGCTGGATCTATGCTGGTCTCTGTGGTGTAGGTATTTATGCTACGTATAATGCACAACGCACGTAGCACACGTTTTTGGAGTCCCATGGAAAGGTAATATATACGCAGTACACACACCCCAAAGGATTCATATAGGCGCACCGCACCAGCGAGAAGCGGTAGTCATCCTGAAGGTAAATGGTAGTGTAGCTACTACACATCTGTTGCCAGAAAGTGTAAAAATACTCAAGGTTAAAAAACAGTACGCACTCGCCCCTATAGCAAGAAGATGGATTCATATAGCAAAGCCTGGAGCAGAAGTCGAACTGAAGGTAATGTTAAACCACTCAGCCCTTGCCAGAAGAATCGTGTCTTCATACTAATGGTAATAAATGCAATACCCACGAACAGGTAAAAAAAGAAGATGATTCATATATGCACACCGCGCAAAGCCAGGAGCAGAAGTCGTACAGAAGGACTCATGCAGTCCTTGCCAGAAAGAACGTGTCATCATACTAATGGTAATGCATGCAGAACGCACGCAGAAGTCTTATATGAAGATAAGGTTAAACCACTCAGCCCTTGCCAGAAAATTGGGTCTTCATACTAATGGTAACACATGCAGTACGTGCAAGAAGGCACGCAAGAAGGTGGATTCATATCGGCGCATGGTGCCAGAAACTGTCCATGTTTCATGTAAGTATACACTCCCCTCACATCCATTGCAGGAAAAAACAAAATATGAAATATATCATTGACAGTTATTTATAAAAAAAATTGTGAATAAATATGTATGCGTATCATTATTTACCCCACGATGATCCTAAACTTCTGTCAGACCCACATATGGCAACATGACTATGCTCTCATCAGTAAATAAAACTTGTCTGGCTGGGATCTGGCAACCACAAGGCTAGCCGTGCGTCTGGCTGGCCAGATGCGTCCCGTACGAGGCCCAGACGCATGGGCCATACGTGGCATGACTGCCAAAAACGAATACCAGCCTCACACGGCTAGCCGCATGTGGCATGGACGTTTTCGCCGGCTAGCCAGATATGGCCCTTACAAGGACCAGACGTACGTGTTCTTAGGGATCTATGTAATAAAACAGACCACAAAATTAATTTATCTGATTTTTAGAGTGATTGTACTGGTACTGTGTAATTTTCTATTTTTTACGGTTTAAAAAAATGTACTCGGACCAAGAAACGCTTAAAGTCAACCCTCACTTTAAGTAATTAAATTGCACTATTCATCTCACGAAAGCTTCACGTAGCATTCATCTCTCAACGCTCGTTATTTACCATTACTTTCAATAAAACCTCCCTACCGTACTCTAACGTTCTACGGTAAAATACGTCTTTGTTATCGTGAAATGCATTCAAAACCTCAAGAGCCTTCTAGTTGTTGAACTTATGAACGCTTGACGTATTCTTCTATTTAGAAGGCTGTGGACGTAGAACTGAAGCGCTTCGGTTGGAACCGAATGGAACTAACAGTATTTTCATGTTGCAGAGAGCAGAGATTGAGCAGTAACTTACAGAAGCAGTCTACAATATTTGATGGTAGTTTTTAGATTGTCCCTATACCAGGATGTAATTTTAATTTATTAAATTCAATCTGAGATGATTAATACTGACTGAGAGATCATTAATCTTGATTAGTACCGAGTAACAAAGGGCTTCCCGATACATGGTTATCCTATCTTCCTCATGTCATGTGTAAATAGCACACGATCGATAAAATATTGTATGTTTTAATCACAGCAATAATTATTCATAAATGTGTTTAATATTTTGAAAGCACAAGAAAGAAGTTTAAATATTTTTTATTTACTGCACAAAAATAAAATTGATTTAAACCCATTCATTGCTGGACCTAAAGGAAAATTAAAATGTGGATTTTTTTACTCATTCATCAAACAATCATAATAAGAAATTTTGTATGCAACTTGTTTTTAGTATTTTAGTATTTAAGACTTTTTTGAAAATTTGGGATGTTGAATATGGATTACAATTTCCATTTTTCAAATTTATTTAAAGATTTGAGTTCAAGAACAAGCATTGTTAGTTTGTTAGTACAAAAATTGAAAATCTGGTAAAAAATGTCTTATTTATTATTTTTTCTAATTTTTTATAAATTATTTTCAATGTTCAACAATTTTCAATCTTTTACACTAAAAGACTTCCAAAAAGTTGTACAAGGAGTAAATTTTATCCTATCTAAACGACTTGGAAGTCCCGTGAGGGATGAAAGAGTTTTAAGCAAATGGCGTATTATAGCATTTATAGCAATTCGTCCTTTATTTTGAAAAGCCATACATAAAAAGTTAATCTAATAAGTTACTTTACAATTTTTAAAATGTACTTTTTGAGTTTTTATTAAGCTAAATCCTGTGGTCAGCAGGTAATATATTACTTTTCTCTCTCTAAACAATAATTTACAATTCAGAAGCTAACGACATTGTCCCCTGTATACGTGACTACAAAACATGACACACAGTAGTCTGCTGCCCAGATCAAAAGCACGTCTGAACAAGAACAGTCATGCCAGAGAGCTTATCCGTCCAAAGCACTTGGCCTCACGACCTCCACGCCTTCTGAACTCGCTCAGAATGGCAACAGCGAGGGCGGTGCATTTACATATTTAATTTCATGTTTGTGTTTTGTGAGGTAATCTAATTCGACGTCGGTATACACTCGAGTCACTCCGGTCGTTATTAGATATGAGGGTGATATTCGATGGTGACAGTGAGATCAGTTATGATTTTGGATAAAATTGTAAAAGGATTCAAACCAAATTCCAAACTTATCCTGCAAGATAATGGTTGTAAAAGAATCATCATTATTTGCATTTAAAAACATATCTTTACTTGCCGTGACATACCAATATTAGAATGGTCACCGATAAGTGATCAATAATAAGTAATTAAGTCAGGAAACTTCCAATTTAATATCAATATCTCATTATATTATGTCATAATTCCAAGAAAAGTAATAAAAGCAGTTTTACATTTTATCAACAATATTTTTGCGTATTAAGCAAAAACAATCACGAATTTTACCGTCGTTTTTACGTGTATTTTAATTGTATTCAAACGCAAAACTTTATCACATTATTGCATATTGTGTTATAATATAAATATTTTGTACATAGATTAAATGTCTATATATTTAATCATGCTTAATTTCTGCTTCAATTGAAGGTTTGTGTCATCGTGCATTATAGTAGCCTGCCTTGCAAATAATTCTCAAATCCTTGTATAGTAGCAGTAGCCCTAGTATCCCATCAAGGAGTTAAAAGAACAAAATTATTTTTAATTAGATAAAAGAAACTAGTAGAACAGGTATGTATCATTCTTTAAATAAATGTTTATTGGACATCATAACACAATTATTATTTATCAATAATAATTTGTGATATTTCAACTTTTATTCAAAAGTCTTTTTCAAACTGAAGGTTAACGAATTCGTCATTTCGTGAATTCGTTGAAATATCACAAATTAATATTAATAAAGAGCAGTGTTATGTCCAATAAGCACTAATTTAAAGGATTACATTTAATATTGAATTATGAAGTTTCACGTCGTTCTTTTGATCCGTGCTTGTGAAGCGACGCAGTGTGATTGTGCGAGTGTCTTCCTCTCCTGTATATTGTACAGGCGAGTTCCAATCCACTTCCAGTCAGCTGGTATCGACATCCGTGTCAATGTTAATAACAGGAACAAGAGCCAGGGAAACACTCATTGAGAACAAGAACTCAGCTCTGACGTCACTCATTGATGTAGGAACAGAGTGAACCAGTTGCCAGTATTGATGATTATGTCGATAGTCTGATCAGCACGTTTTCAATAATAAAATAACACAAATGATACCGACAGTGTTGGCTCGAGCGTTAAGCGCGCGGCTCTGATTCGGGAGGTCGCGGGTTCAAATCCCTGTGGAGACCGGCAATCCAGACTGAAGGTTTTTCCGAGGTTTTCCTCAGTCGTTAACGCGAATGCAAGGAATTGAGTCCTCTTAAACAGCCCTCGGACATCCATTCACAATAATTGTCCTATCCGCAACATAAGAGGGGCATGAATTGCACCCTCGGCAGGCTACCCACAGACATTATGTATTATAACACAAATTGTTTGCTTTTATATAATACTTTAACAATATTATTATTTAGTCTTTATTTGCAACGATTAATGTAATCTAGCAGTGCAAAACTTAATAGAGAAGGGAGGAGGGGACACCGGTACCGGCACGTAGTATATTCCTCTCGAAAAGTACCAAGGGGACCAACGGCTTTACGTCCCACCCGGAAAGACGGTGTAACCTTGACAGTCTTATAGGGTCATCCCCTAATCCGGACTGCCGAGCAGACGTCGAGGAGAACGAAGCCGTTACTCGCGAACCCTCCATCTGCTCTTATCAGCGGTATACGTGAGTTTCACGGCAGATCGGTCACCCACGTCTATCCAATTCAGTTAAAAAAAGTGATTGTCAAAGGAGGACTACTAAATTGATCTTGATGCAGACACAACAATGAACTGAAAGTCAATAAAGTTTGAAATAGTAATAATTATTACAACAAATGTTTTAATAACACAAAAATTTACGAATTGTACAATATATAGTGACAAAACTACTTTCAAGATGGGTAAATATAGATTGAGTTAAGACAATCTGTATAAGGTACAGGCCTATGCTGTTTAGGTTAAGTCACAGTCGATTTGAAGGTCCTGTCAATTCCCTTACGGAGCAACAGGTCAGCTTCTGAGGGTGAAGGGAGGCAGGGGGGGGAGAGATAAGAGAGGGTTGTGAATCTTCAGTAGCAAAGCGGATTGAAGAGAAGCAAAGTAGTCCGATAGGCTTATAAGATGAAAGGGAAAGTTTTGAAGACGCTTACAGCTACAAGTTTGCTCTGCCTTTCCCAACCTATTTACGAATAATCATAAACAAGTAAAAATAAGCAAATTCGTGTTCAGAATAGACTCAGTAACATAACTGATTAAATTTAACTAAATAATGCTTAAAAGTAATTGCAGTAATACATTATATAATGTTATTCATGAGGATTACAGATATGTGCAATGGAACTAAATGATAACTAAGGAATAAGGATCGATGATCTCCTATATGCATCACTTTTCTCTCTATCCTTCAGTGTCAGGGGGATGTTGTTGAATACTTGGACCTAGCATCGCCTGCAAAATAGGTCAACGTTGTACAAACCTTAGCGTCTCTTCCTCCAATGCAAAAGGTCCAGGGTTCGATTCCAGCTTTAGGCAGAAGTGTTTTATCTTCTGATTTGGAATAAATCCATCAGATGTTCTTGGCTTAGAAATGTGAAAACAGTGACTTTGGAGCCGTCCTAGCAACAATGGCACATTCTAAGCCTTGCTAGCCTTGCTAGCTTTGTTATTAAATATGCTGGTCTCTAGTTGGTCTATGTTCACTCGTCGATGGTGTCACCGTCTACAGGGTTTGCTTGGTCTGTTCTTAATGTAATGTCCCCCACGGAAAATCAGTTTTGTGACTGAGTGGGTAGTATCTAATCTAAATACTAATATATTTATTTTTTATTGTTTATCCTTTTCGACAATTTGCTCCCCGTTTGGGTCTCATGCTCATGCTTTTCATCAATACTTTTCCAACAGCCTGACGTGATATTTTTTTTAAACCAATCTGTTTATTTATTTATTTATTTTTATTTTTTTGGGGAGGGTGTTATGAGTCATCCGTCCCGGATGACTCATAAAAAGAATACGATTGGTAATAAATAATGTTTTGAGTTTAACTAACATAACATGAAACATATAATTAATTTTATAAACTTCTTTTTTTTAAGCTTAAAGAAAAATCTTCTCTAAAAGATAAAGCAGAAATTATGTTTTTTGTATTGCGAACTATCTCCCTAAGTGATCACGTTGATAAACAAGATTAATAAGCCCCATTATTCCAAATTGCCAAAACAACAAACATTTTTGTTCAGTAAAAGTTAGTGGAATGATAAAACAAACATCAAAAGATTTCCTGACAGACCGAAAGAAAAATGGCAGCCATGTTATCAGACGCGTCTCTTAGGAACCAGGCGTTCCTTGAGGCGGTCTCTAGAGCTTCAAGTTAAGCGCAGCTGCTTCCAATGTGAGAAGTTTAGGGTTCCCGGTTGGTGACAAATGTTTTGATGCTGGAGTCAAATTATCATCAAGGAGATCTAGTTTTGAAGAAGTCAATGTAATTATTTCGCATATTATCTTCAACTCTATCTCTCCATTTCTATCTCTTTCTTACATATTTTTCATATTAGCTTTTTTTTTTAATCCGTCACTCTCTTTCGCCTACTCCTTTCTCTAGCTTTCTTTTTATCTTCATTTTCTTTCTTTCTTTCCTAATTCTCTTCTCTTTTTCCCTCTCTTCTTTCTCCGGAGACTTTTATATAGTAGAGCTGTTAACTGAGCATTTTGATGGAATTGTGCACTTTTTGAGAAAAGCATGAAACTTCTAGCATAGCTAGCTAATACCATAATGTTATATTAAGATGTGGAGGGAAGTCAGATTGACCTCTGAGGATGGCTGAGAGGTCAAATTCAAAATGGCCGCCACTCTACGACCCTAATGATTATACACGCTTAACTTGGGAAGCAAATGTGTAGAAAAGCCTTTTAGGTGTCATTTCCAATTAATATTGGGATGCCCATTCATATAGTAACACTCACGTTTCGCCAGGTCAAGGTCAAAGGTTAATTTTGACCAAAAAGGTGAACAAAATAACATGCACAATCGATTGTTTTCTACCTCATTTAAAGGACTCTACTCCAAATGATGTATTTTTGTATCACGAAAGCCGCCAAGATGACCAACATAGCCAAGATGACCGCGCTGAGAGGTCAAATCCAAGATGGCCGCCTTCTACAGGCTTAATGATTATACACACCTAGCTTGGGTAGCATTTAGAGTAGAAAGGCCTTTAAGGTGTCATTTCCAATTAATATTGGATGCCTATTCTTTGGTAACAATCACGTGGTCTCCAGAATGAAAGGTCAAGGTCAAAGGTCAAGATTGACCAAAAAGTTGAACACAAAACATGCACAAATTTTGTTTTCTACGTCTTTTAAGAGAATACTGTACCTCCAAATGTGTTTTTTTTTAAATCACTATGGCCGCCAAGATGACCAAGATGGCCGCGCTGAGAGATCAAATCCAAGATGGCTGCCATTTTACCGGTCCAATGATCATTCATACTTAACTAAGGGAGCAAATATTGTGATTAAGGTGTAATTTCTTATTAATATTGGTATGCCCAATCAATTGGTGAACATTTGTTATTTTTGTGATTGCTAGAACTAAAGGAATACATTAAGGTCAAGGTCATAGGTAAAGATCGTCGTATATTTACTCGAATCGATTGTTTAACTTATATTTTATTCAAGAACATAATTCTGTCAACAATCTCCAGAACAGAAGCACAATGCCGTGCACTTGAGTGCAGCTTTGGCACATCTACATCGTCCAGTGCAGCCTTTCTTACAGCCACAGTGGATCAGTTCACGGCACGAATCTGATGCTCCAGGGAGAGTAGTCCGAAGAGGCTGCCACCCTGACTCTTCCTTCGTCCAGCCCCAGTGTAGGGATCTGGCAAATCTAGATCCATTATCAATGCCTGCGGTTCCAACAGTTGGCCTGGTGGCAAGTGTGCTTAATGTGCTGCTGGAGTGACTGCCTTGGTTGGAGGAATATTTTCTATCGATCGAGACTTCTGTGTGAAGAGCTGTTCCTGGCACCATTAACCTCCATGATGTCACTAGTTCGATCTTACATCAGCACAACAAATCGCAGTGAGGGAGAAAAAGGGGAAAGGAATGAGGGAAACGGGTGTTCGCCTTCTACTGTGATGCTAAAGAACTGGAAAAGACTTCCTTCGAGTCAATGAAAACAAACGCGAATTGTTTGCTTTCCTGTCCCACGAAGCCGTCCATTTTCCTATAGTTGAGGGAAAGAGACTTTATGCAACAGATGGCAATGGAGTTATCTGCATTCCTGCTGAGTCACACTTGGACCACCTAGCTCCATGTTCGCACGAGGAAGCGATACTCGTCTATTACTGCATTGGCAGATGCCGTGCAAAAGGGATGTAAGAAAGTGACCATACGTACCGCTGACACTGATGTGGTAGGTACTGGCTATAGCCTCATTCAGCAAAATAGCTCCTGTTGAGTTGTGGATTGCCTTTGGTGTCGGATCAAGCTTTCGGTACATAGCTGTCCACGAAATGGTTGCCGCAATGAATCCGGCACAATGCCAATGGATAGGATCCATGCCAAGTGATGTCAGTCAAGAGTCAATGCCATTGATTGAGCGATTTGTTGTGGATATAAGATCGAACTAGTGACATCATGGAGGTTAATGGTGCCAGGAAACAGCTCTTCACACAGAAGTCTCCGATCGATAGAAAATCTTCCTCCAACCAATGGCAGCACTCCAGCAGCACATTAAGTGCACTTGCTACCAGGCCAACTGTTGGAACCAGGCATGATAATGGATCCAGATTTGCCAGATCCCTACAACTGGGGCTAGATGAAGGAAGAGACAGGGTAGAAGCCTCTTTGGACTACTCTCCCTGAAGCATCAGATTCGTGCCGTGAACTGATCCACTGTGGCTGTAAGAAAGGCTGCACTGGACGATGAAGAGTGTGCCAAAGCTGCACTCAAGTGCACGGCATTGTGCTTCTGTTCTGGAGATCGTTGACAGAATTATGTTCTTGAATAAAATATAAGTTATACAATCAATTCGAGTAAATTACGACGGTCTTTACTATGACCTTGACCTAAGTGTAATTCCTTTAGTTCTGGCGATCACAAAAATGAAAATGTCACCAATTGATTGGGCATACCCATATAAACAGGAAATTACACCTTATATCACAATATTTGCTCCCTTAGTATAAGTGGAATGATCATTAGAATGGTTAAAATGGCAGCCATCTTGGATTTTATGTCTCAGCGCTGTCATCTGGCTATGTTGGTCATCTTGGCGGCCATCGTGATAAAAAAAAAAACATTTGGAGGTAAAGTATTCTCTTAAATGACGTAGAAAACAAAAAATTGTGCATGTTTGTGTTCAACTTTTGGTCAATCTGACCTTTGACCTTGACCTTTCATTCTGGAGACCACGGGATGTACCAAAAGAATGGGCATCCCAATATTAATTGGAAATGACACCTTAAAGGCCTTTCTACTCTAATTGTACCCAAGCTAGGTGTGTATAATCATTAAGCCGGTAGAATGGTGGCCATCTTGGATTTGACCTCTCAGCGTGGTCATCTTGGCTATGTTGGTCATCTTGGCGGCCTTCGTGATACAAATATACATCATTTTGAGGTAGAGTATTCTCTTAAATGAGGTAGAAAACAAACGATTGTGCATGCTATTTTGTTCACCTTTTGGTCAAAATTGACCTTTGACCTGACCTAACGAACACGTGAGTGTTACTATATGAATGGTCATCCCAAAATTAATTGGAAATGACACCTAAAAGGCTTATCTACACTTTGCTCCCAAGTTAAGCGTGTATAATCATTAGGATCGTGGAGTGGCGGCCATTTGAATTTGACCTCATCAGTATCCTCAGAGGTCAAATCTGACTTCCCTCCACATCTTAAAATGAATATATTGGTATTAGCTAGCTATGCTAGAAGTTTCATGCTTTTCTCAAAAAGTGCACAATTTTTCAGCTTAACAGCTTAACTAATACGAGGGCAACTACTGCAGCGGAATTTCTCAAGTTATCTACGGAGATAAAAAACGAAGAAATTCCAATTCATTTAATCTCCATAATAAAGTTAATCTGGGGAGCTCTGGCTTTTTGATTGTATTTATCTTTCTTCGCAGCCGACATGAATTTAAGAGATTTAATAAGGAGGCTGAGAAAAAAAAACACGAGTTCTATTATCTAAGCAATCAACGTTGCCTCAAGTTGTAACGTGGTTTATTAATTAAAGACGAAGACGAAGACGACGACGAAGACGAAGACGACGACGAAGACGAAGCTTGTTGGTATTATGGTTAGTGTCCCTACTTATAATGCTTGCATAAGGTCCAGGGTTCAAATCCCGCTTGATGGAGAAGAAAGAGTGAGGGGAAACCCAGTACCGGCACGTAGCCTACTCCTTCCGAAAAGTACCAAGGGGATCAACGGCTTTACGTCCCATCCGAAAGGATGGTGTAACCTTTACAATCATGAAGGTTCCTCCACTAACCCGGACTGCCGAGCAGACGTCGAGGACAACGGAGCCGTTACACTACCCCTTGTCTGCTCTAACCAGCGGTATAGTGTGTTTCAGGGCAGAACTTCACCCACTCTCCCCAGGACCACGCCCGAGGTTGCTTAACTTCGTTGTTCAAATACAAACCGACTAAGCGACCGCGGCTAAACTGCTGGTTGGCTAAGCCCGCTTTAAATTAAAGTACCACATTTAAAATCAGTTATGTGATTGATTGGGTAGACTTTATTTTATTAAAGACGAATCCATGGACGACGATGGACCATCACAGCCCCTTTAAAACGACCTCTCTCTAGAAGGCCTTACTTTAAACAAGATTGAGGCGTGAACGAACGTACATTACTTCACACGTCACAGTGTAGCGAGCAGGCAATCAGCCAATCACAAGCCAAGCTCAGAAAGATCGATGTGATTGATATTGGGCTCGAAGCCTCGTTTGTATGCACTGATGTTATCGAGACGATCAAGACGGAGCGAGAGAGGCAAGTAATGATGATGAAGCTATTAGAAGCTCTGGGAATAAGTGAGCCAGAACATTAGCGCCCACCAAATAATGATGGCAGGTTAGGGAGGCTTCTTATATAGTCATTTTGTGGGCATTGCTCTTCAGTGGCGTATATAGGAATTCATAAAGGGGGGGTTCAACCAATTAATTCATAGATAGATGTCCCGATGGCTAAGTAAAGCTCCCGGAAAAAATCTCCTTCAAGGTCATTTTGGTGAAAATCTGTGCGTTTTACAGCATCACAATGTCAAACTTTTTATCTGATAAAATCCTGTTTTTAATCTTAAAGTTTTCTCTTTCAAGGTCTTTTGGTGAAAATCTGTGCGTTTTAAAGTATCACAATAACTAAATTTGTATCTACTCAACTCCTCTTTTGGTCAGATGGTAATTTGCCTTTAGTTTAGCGAAAAAACAGTTATTCTATATTCTCCATTGAAACGTTTAAGTGCACTTTCACACTTTTCTTTGGCAAAAGGGGGGACTTGTCCCCCCCTTCCCCCTCTTTGGATAGGCTACTGTTGGCCTTCAACAAAGATGATACAGAACGATTTTGGCGAGCCAGGGGGCGGTTGCGGGGGGGGGGGGAGAGGATAAAAGTCATCCAAACTTTACATAAAAATACTTGTCACTACTAACAAACAAATATAGCCAATCCTACTTTGTAGAATATCAATGGATATTGGTAATCAGTCAGAAAAGTCACAAAAATGGTCAATTATAAGTTTTAAATTCTAATTTAAAAAAATAATTTTAATTTTTACCGTTTTCGTTCAATCATGTTTAGAACAGTGCGCAGAGTTCATAACTTCCGCTTCCCTAACAATTGCGCAAAATTTGGAACAACTGCGATGTCAGTCAGCCGAGCGAACATAAATTTGCATAAAACGCATGTCCTCTAATATCCTCTAAACGCATCCGTGTACAGACCATTACATCACCGGCGAATTCATCTCTCGGCTTTGAATATCGCAGATGGGTCTGGCAACCTATCACAATAACCCTATCTCAAACATTACAAATTGAGGGCAATGTCATTTTCCCCGTCCACTCGACTGAAGAGCGTCGTTCATTTGTCTTCCAGAGTCGAGGGTGACAAGGGAATTTAAATAAAAGCGGCGGCGGTTTCCAGCGGCTTCCGGTCAATGGAATGGAAGTAAAGATAACGCATGGAATGATAAAAATGGCGGGAAAAGAAGAATGGAATGGATGTAAATTATCTCTCATGTCTCAAGACTGTGGATGTGTGTTATTTATATAGATTTTTAAAAGAACATACTTGTATTAATTACAAACAATAAAAAGAGGTTTATTGTACATCAACTTTCAAATTTTAATCCGCGTTAAAAAAAAGTTTTTTTTCAATTTGACCCCAATGTTTTTATTATTTTAGGGACAAAACAATTTCCGCATGCCAATGGGACAAAAAGTGATTTTTTTAGAGAGGATTAAAAATACACATTCGGAAAATCGGAAATGTAATCAATCTCTAGTATTGCTATTATTTGAGATAAAAAATATAAAAAAAATCGAACAAAATCTAATTCATTGACTAAAATGACTTAATTTAGACCAATTAAACTTTGGTCTGAAAGGTTCAAACAACACTTAAATTAAGCTTAGAATCATTAATAAATCCATCATTATTTTACATCAAAGATTTACGAAAATTACGATTAAAAAAAGTTATCTGATATAGTTTCCCCTTCCACAAGAGTTTTATTCTGAAGAAATAGTTTTGCTTTGTCGTTTAACATTTTTTGCTAAAATTTGGACTTGTCGTCTTTAAATTTTATTTTTGGTTATAAAATATCCATAATAATTAAAATATCACATTTCAATCAATTGATTTCAATAAAAAAAGTTTATTTTTAAATGTCTGGTACACTTCCCGCCTGAGTGTCTAGTTTCACCAGGGAAAATCTTATTTTAATACTTTCCACCTTAACCCAACAACGAATTAATTTCGTACATCTTAATCCTTCCATAACTTCCACTATTCATCTTCCGTATCTATTTATTTCACTTTGAGATAACTTCCCTTAGAAACGTCCGTGCGCTTAAGAATATTAATAACCCGTCTTTATCCACCATCCATCAACAGTCTTTTGTTTTGTTTGCGAGCCCTAGTTCCCAGTTGGCTCGCGGTGAATGCAGGTCACTGCGCCACTATACGCTGTGCCATTCAAGCTTCAGTTCCCCATACAAGACCGAAGACCAGACCGAGTGAAACCTCAACTGCATTTTCAATAGCGGTTTAAATTGCATTGAGGACGAATGTGCGCATACGTGGCACTGTAAAAACCCTACCCGCAATAACTGCAGTCAGAAGTTTAGAACAAATATTTGTATAGTGCTGCACATGCGCTCTTTCGTTCTGATTGGGTTGCAGTTACAGATGAACCTACAATCCTACAATGTCGATAGGTCAATGTTTTATTAAAGTATCTGGTAAAAAAAAAAAAAATGTTTTTCCGTATCGGCTTATGGATTTTGCCACGACTCATGATGGAATACGCCGATATGGGGAGAAACTGTGTTTCGTCGGACAAAATGTAATTGACCTATGTGTGAAGAGGTACCAAGTGGTACATCTGAATAACACACCACGCGCACGAGCCTTTCTCAATCAAAACAAATCAAAGGACATAATAATATTATGTACCGTTTCCAGAAAAAATGTTTAGTGTTTGTGTCTTTTTAGGTCTTAGGTATTTAGGTATTTTAAATACAAACTCAAGTATACTAGGCTTATACTTAGTTAATATAATACAAAAAATGTAATTATTTAGGAACTCACAAAATGTAATAAAATTGTAAACAATCAAAATATTAATATTAAGCAACAAACAAAATATTTAGCAACCTGACAACAACATAGCAAATTATTTGCGCAAACATGTCTGTAAGGTGATCATTAAAAAAGTCTTTAAGAATTCAAATTTGTTTTAGAGTATACATTCGAATTCGAAACGGTTGTAGCTTGAAATGTTTCTATTAGCGAGAGCTGGTTATAGGGATTTATGTAAGAAGTCTGAATTTACCTGATCAAGTTTCGTATGGTATGAATTTACTTAAAGTGATGTTTTTGGACATCTTCATTACTGAATAGGTGTGTATATATTTTTTAATACTTATATTAATTTGAGATGGTGAATCCTCTTAGGAGGAGTTGTGGAGACGAGTTAAGGCACTCAGCTTTCTGTTATTTTTTTTGGGTAAACGGTTTATAACACCGTTATCAAATTTCATACAAAAAAAATAAGGGATATATCTATGCTATCTAGTACGCCTTTTCCAAAAATAATTCATTGATTTTGAATAAAAAATTAGTGAAATCACCGAAATTTACTCCATTTGGGTTTATTTCGGGAATTTGTTCTAAGTGTACAGATTTTTTAACTCAAATTAGCATACTAGATACCAACGTTTATATCAATGTGAACGCGCAGGAATTAATTTGGTTTTATCGTACGATAAACGGTTTGGTGGGAATTTTCAGAATTGGAATCCATGTTTTGGATTTCCCCTTTTTTTCACGTTTTGGACTCACGTCTCGCAATGGATCTTTAAGGCTTATTTTTCAAAACCAACATCCATGCAAATTTTGTAATGATATTACCAACCGTTCAACAGAAATCATTAACACCTGAATGCGCGCATTTGATTTGGGCCAAGCCCAGCGTACCCTCTTAACATGGCCAAGCTATAGTTGAGAACTGTGACTAGTCATCAGCCCTCTCCCCTGGGGTTGGGGGGGGACTAACCCCACGTAGACGAAGACAAAGACGCCCGCACATATGTTCTTGTTAGGAGTTACGATCTGGCTTAGTTCGAGGTTGACATCAAATAAGGTATTGTAGGTTTGGTCGTAACTAGAGAAATAAGGGGGCGTCTTATAATAACAAAACGAAAATAACATTAATTGGAAAACTTTCTTTTTTTACGTTGTGGCTCTTGTTTAATAACGTTGTGTACGACGGGAAACCAAGTTCAAATCACGGGAATGTCCAGAATTGAATCGAAACGTGAAGTCGTACTATTTCAACTGGGTCAACATTGGTTTGTTTGAAGATGTTGTCCCAGTTACATAACGGTGACAATAGATTACAGTATAGAGTACACACTGTACACGAATCACATTATTTGCACCAAGACAAGAAAATAGTGAAGTTCAAGACAAATATCTCGGTATTTCACCTAGTGATGGGTAAATTCCGGGAATTATTTTCGAGGAAAATTCCCAGGGAATATTCCCCCAGGCGGGAATTTTGAGGAATTTTCGTTAAAAAGCCAAAAATGATCACAAACCCCAAAAAAACATTGTTTAATATTAATTTTTTATTTTTACCATAATACATATAAGTAAAATAACAAAATTAAATAGTGCTTGGCTACGTAGGCTAGTAGGGCCTAACTAACATGGATCCAGGTCTAGGTCTTGCCTAGGCCTTACGGGGAAAACCACGTGACCCTTGAACATGACGATTATGCCTAGCGCGGTAGCTCCTAAGGACCAAATTGGAATCCAATTTTGTGATTAGGCCTCAGGCTACCAACCTAGCCTCCTTAGGCGGGAATTTAAAACAACGCTTAATTGTGTAATCCGGAATTCCACATATTCGTGAAACACAGAATATTCAATATTCAATTCTTACCTCAAAATCACTTTTCGCTCACCCCTAAACTTTAATATATTTAAGCCTATGTCTAGGATAGTCCTCCCTTTAAACCCAGCCTAGAATTAACTAAGAGCTGACTAGATTGTGCAGAGCAGGTGCAGATAGTGTTAAAAACCTTAACATAAAACAGCCAATTTAAAAAAAACAAAATTCCCTACTTAATGTAATTTAAATTTAGGCGGGGAATATTCCCGGGGAATATCCTGTTCCGGGGAATATTCCTCAGGGAATTTTCCGAGGTCCCATTACTAATTTCACCCAACCGGGTTCCGTGTAGATAGTACGGATAGAACAGTAGCATATATGATATTAATAGTCTTTTTTTATATATTATAAAACAAACAAAATTATCATAACAATGCTAGGCTAAACCTTGTATATATAATTTTTAATAAAAAATTTAATAATTAATAATGATATATATATATATATATATATATATGTATAAACTTTGGCAGTATTTTGGTTCTCTTTTTAAATTAAACCGAGGAAATGAAGAAATCGTAATAATATTCCTAAAAACGCCAACGCTTCTTGGGCCCTTTGTAAACCCTCATTGTCAAGGTGACTGAATATGTATGTGTGACATACTGTTTCTTGAGTACAAAATTAGATTGTAATAGAACAATATTTTGGAAAGTTCACGTTGGAAGAATAAAACTTATTTAAAAAATCACATTGTTATAACTAAAGTAAAAACTATACGCATTATTAATTTAAACGTGAGACAAATATCTGAATTTATTTTTATGCTCCAAATCATTGACATCGCAATATTGTCAAGATTGGTAGAGGGAAAACAGTAACTTGCAACTGAAGATATATTTTTGGAGAATATTTTCTGGTAATAAAAACACTAAATTAAAAAGTTAATCCAATGATATTAAACAAAAAACATTACCAAATCAGTTATTTGTTAGTTTTGTGTAAATGTATGTAAAATGTAAATGTGTAAATACTGTCGGTTATTCTCAGCGAATTCAATCTATAATGGTACAGAGCACAACATTAATTTGAAAACTTCCTCGTCTACTGCTGCTCGTGTATCGGTATCACACAAGACGCAACGATGTAACTGCCTCTCTGCCTCTAGCATAGCCCTCTAGGGTGAATTAATTCACAATATATTACAATAACTTTACCGCTTCATAACTTTAGCAGTTTGCTTATTACTTTGTAAAAGACAATACTTGATAATTAAAATAAATCTATTGCGACTATATTCGCTACGGAACTTTGGAAGATTAGCTTTGCTTTAACTTTTCATTGCAAACTAATGAAAATACTTTATAATTACGTTCATACAGTGTAAGATGATTAAGTTGCAATCTCACTTAATGTATATTCAAACATTGTACAGAAACCGTACAGTATTTCTAAGTCTTTTGTCGATGTTTGTCATCAGTTTAAATGAGCAAAAAACCTCAAAAACAAAGTGGATGATCTTTGTAAGAGTCAGGTGCACACGCCCAAGTATTCGGACATGTTTTCACCAAAATGATAACGGGTTTAAAATTTTGATTGTGAAATATGATTAAAAACTTCCTATTTACCACACAACGTATTGAATTAATATGAATTATTAATTATGTTTATCAAAAATTTACTGATACTAAATACTGAATAAGAATATTGAATACTGAATAACAAAATAAAATGTCAAATACAGAAATAATACTCCTACCCGGCACCTCCACCAAACGTCGGATTCATTATGTAAAACCTAATTTGTAGGTCACCATTTCCATAATAAATACTTAGATTAAAATCTAGTGAAATTTTTGTTTTCATTATTTGGTTCACTGTGGTAGAAAATGAGCGATTTAAAAAATGATAACGATCAAAAGTAATCGTATTTGTAGCCTGCAATGATATCGTCACACTTATCATTCCCATTTCCAAATTCAGCCAAGTTCCATGAGCAAAGATTCATAAAGCACAAATTTTCATCTACCATTAGATTGAAAGTTGCCACTCCGCACAAATTCGATCTCTCACCGGAAATAATTAATTCTCTCGAGCTCTCACGTTCTTTGGCCCCGAAGCGTTGCTACTTGATTTAGGTAACGGGCGGGTTTCTCCTTGATCTATGTAACGTTACCCCGGACCTCCCGAGGCAATCCCCTCAGGTGGTGTCGTTTTACTCCTGTCTGGCTCTCTTGTGTTGTGACCCAGTTCGATTCACTGAGACCCAGTTAGGTGGTTCTCGCTTCCAATATAATATAATACCCCTGCATGGGTTGGGCGAGGAACGTAATAGTTAGGGGGGTAAATGTAACAGTGCCCAGGACGAATAGCGCAGTGACTGCAAAAGACGTGGCTGGGAATGTAATCATTTGTGTTAAGTTTATTTGTTCATACATAGTTGATGAGACAGAGAGAAAATGTGCAAAACAGTATTGTATTGCAATTGCAACGTAATAAATTCTAAGGTTGTTACTTCTGAATTCAGAGTAGATTTAGCCTTGTTCATTTGGCGCTGATTCCCCACTGAAAGCCAGATCTGTACTGATTGGGATTGGCTCTAAATAAGAATTTATTTATCTATTTAAACAAAAAAGTCAACTTAAATAATATAGAAAAACGCCCAAAGTCGTAGATAGACAAACTATCGGAAAAAATAATTCTCGCTATTTTGGACTTAATTGGTGTTTAATAAGTTTTTAAACGGTATGGAATCTCAGAAAACTCTCAATTAAACATGGTATAAGTATTGTATTCATGAAACATCAATATAGTAAAACTTTATTATGCATAAAATTCAAAGGAAATACAGCAGTACCAAAATTTTCCCAGTTAATATTTGAGATTAAATGAATGTTTTCTCTTTTTTAAAAAATTTAAAGGTAAGTTAACAAAATTTACTGATTGTGTATAGACGGTATCTGTTCTTCCTTAGATTCACTTTCCTCCACGTATATACATCAAAATTAATATCGAGTGACTAAAACGGTGGGCTAAATAACACTTTAATTTAACACAAACTAAATATTATTACTGAATGTTATCGTTAATAATTTTATTAAATTATATTGAATTATTCTGTTAACAATGACTTCTAAAACCTTTTGGGACTATAGTTGCCAATATTTAGGTTACAGACGGCAATTTGTTAACAAGTCAATCATAATCTGCAATAGAAAACAGTGCCCTTCTTTTATGAATATATCACAAAATAAATGTTATAAAGTATACATTATATTTCATGTGTGATGTAAGTGTAACAGTGCATAATGTGTAATTATTACATCGTCAGCAATTCCGTTTAAGCTAACATGACGTAATTGATGCAGTAATTTGCTTAAATCAAATTTAATTTCGACGGGGTATTAATTCGAGAAAAATGTGATTGTAACACAGAACTAGTGCACTAGATGTGGAGCGACCTAATCCCCCAGGCAACGGGGAACAGTTGATTACTTAAGGACTTTAATTAAATATTATCGTGAGGACTGGAACTAGGGTAACTTGGAGATAATTAGAGGTTACCCACGACAGTTCTGTTTAGAGGCGTAAACTAATTATTATACACCTCTATGTACGCATCACAAAATAATAATGGGAATAGGAAGTTAAGAAATCGTGTGAGCTACGTTGTCAAGAAAATGCTTTAAGGGAATGCGATAGTTACAGACAAAAAATATTAAAATCGTTAAATTCATAGCTCTTAGGACTTATCCAAATATAACTATGTTAGAAACCATGTTAGTAATATGTAAGTAGTGGTATTAGTTTTAGTGTCTAGGGCTTGGTATATACCTAGAATAATTTCTCTAAGATTGCACTTTAGAAAATTTCTTGATATTTAAGGTTTCTTAAATGATTTGTTTTCAAAATCACATTTATCCGATTTTATTGTGTGCCAATCATTTGTTGAAAGTTAACGTTGTTTATAAGGGGCACATCATAAATTTAATAATTTTAAAAAATAATTTGAAATAATGTGCAAGAAAAATTTAGCACACCCAAGCTTTTATGGTAGGTATATAAATAAATATATTAAACAAAATGTAAAATTGCTTACTTTAGAAATGAAAGTGCTTTATTTATGAACTAATAAATAAATGAAAATAAATGTTGATAATATTTATAGGTAAATAATGAATAAGTAACTAAGTTGTATTTGTTTATCTGGCCCATCACCACGGCGGTTTGCAAAACCCCGTGTGACCCTAACTTAACGCTTTCCACCGATAGCGGTTCTCCAGAGAAAAAATTAGGACGTATTTTAAGGGGGAGGGAGAGTCCAACTTACAACTTTAGTCACTAGAGAATAATGTACAATATTTGGAAAATTATTTATTGTTGTTTATATACCACAACGCAAAGTTTATGGACTTTCAAACAATATAGAAAAGTTTTTTGAACATAACATCTGAATAACGTGTCGATATTCTGTGAAGTTTTACTGATAGATTGTGTGCCGTTGAAATTTATTTTATTTTCAATTTTTCAGTTATAAATCAAAATGTAAAAAATAGGTAAAAAACGCTTAATTCAATAATAACGTTAATGTTACCATGTGATTTTATATTAGACGAAATATTTATAATTAAATAAACAAGTGATTTAAAATGACTTTAAAATCTTACAATCTGGAGCGGACACATGAATGTCATGGAGTAACAAAGGATGAGGAATAAATGATTGACACTGGACCTTCTGCATTGGAAGCAGAGACAACATATCGTCGTCACTTTGGTAACACACTCTAATCAAAATCTAATAATGTTTATTGTTTTGGTCGGGTTTTCAAAAAACTACCGTTTAGTTTTGAAGCACATTCCATCACACAATGTGTTATTCTCGCAAACAATTTCTCGTATAACATGATTACATTACTACCTCTATACATAGAGTCTGTAAAAACTTTCATTAGGTTAAGTGTTCACTTCCCCAAAAATGGCGGCTTGTTCGCTCGAATCTCTGCCCTATTTCGAATCAACCCGTGATAAAACCCTTTCCCATACTAGGTCACTGTATAAAGTGCTGACTATCTCATTCAAGATGTGACCTGAAGCAAACTCCAAACACATAATGTAGTTATTCTCGTGACATATTCTCGTTATGGCATGATTACATTACTACCTCCATACAGCGAGTTAGTAAAAACTTTCATTTTGTTGAGTGTACACTTCCACAAGATGGCGGCTTTTGCTCTCGACTCTCTGCCCTACTTTCGAATCAACCCGTAATAAACCATTCTATTACTAGGTCAATACTGTGCTGACTAACCCATTCCCATTCAGAAAAAGACCTCTAGCAAACTCCAGCAAGAAATGTTCAGTTGTTCATCTTATATTAGAATTCTCTTCATATTTTTTTATGACTTTGCCATTGAGGGGGGATTTATGCTTTTAATTCGCTCGCTAAGTTTGCAATGTGCATATTAAGTACACGTGAGGTCCTGCCCCTATACTTCCGTGCAGTACTAAAACTGCTCGACTAGCATTTACATCTTTATCTTGAACTTTATTCAATGTTTTATTTTTATTCTTAAAGATAGTTAAGTTCTTCAAAGAAACAGTAGAAAGTTAGAACTTTCGTAAGATAAGTTAATGTTTTTGTACTGTTCAGCAGTTTTGGATGTAGATTTCGTGATCTCTGTATTAATATGAAACCGTTGGTCTGGTGTGTGGCCCGTTGGTCTTGTTGTTGGCTCGTTGGTCTTGTTGTGTGGCTCGTTGGTCTTGTGTGGGCTCGTTGGTCTTGTGGTTAGCGAATCTGCTTCCAATGCAGAAGGTCCAGGGTTCGATTCCCGCTAAAAATCAGAAGTTTTTTAACTTCTGATTTGGACTTCAGTCCATCAGTTCTTGTCTTAGGAGTTTGTAAACGGTGACTTTGGAGCCGTCCTAGCAACGAAGCACATTTAAAAAATTTCAGAGTTGTTCTGATCGGCCTTGTTGATTCTGGCGTTGATTCGCGGGTGTTCGCACTGTCCATACCACTGATTTCTATATTTCCTATTAAAAATATCGATCTTTGGTTGGTTATCGCTCACTCGTCGATTGCGTCGGGGTCTGCAGGGTTGCTTGGTCGCTTTGATTTAAAGTCCCCCACTGAAAATCAGTTATATAACTGAGTGGGTAGACTCTAAATAAATTAATTTTTATTTATTTAATAGCTGGAGTAATATAATAATGATCATTTAAATCAAAAAATTTTTGATATTTTTAGGTGACCTACAATCTTAAATTATACACATAGTGTAGCCTCAAGAAATAAAAAGAAACATTTTTGATTATATGAATAGTTTTAATAATATATAAAATAGTAAGAAGTAGTTTAGTTTTAGAGTTATTAATAATTTTAAACTAAGAATCCAAATATTTGGTTAGATGGAGTAAATTTGTTTTCTCAAAGTTTTTTACAATGAACCATTTGTTCCAATATAAAAATACCCTGCATGGGTCGGGCGAGGAACGTAATAGTAGGGGGTAAATGTAAAGTGCCAGACGAATAGCGCAGTGAGCAAGAGTGGGGGGAAGTAATCATGTGTTAAGTTATTTGTTCATACTAGTGAGAGACAGAGAGAAAATGTGCAAAACAGTATTGTATTGCAATTGCAACGTAATAAATTCTAATGTTGTTACTTCTGAATTCAGAGTAGATATAGCCTTGTTCATTTGGCGCTGATTCCCCACTGAAAGCCAGATCTGTACTGATTGGGATTGGCTCTAAATACGAATTTATTTATCTATTTAAACAAAAAAGTCAACTTAAATAATATAGAAAAACGCCAAAGTCGTAGATAGACAAGCTATCGGAACAATAATTCTCGCTATTTTGGACTTAATTGGTGTTTAAATAAGTTTTAAACGGTATGGAATCTCAGAAAACTCTCAATTAAACATGGTATAATATGTATTCATGAAACATCAATATAGTAAAACTTTTATTATGCATAAAATTCAAAGGAAATACAGCACGTACAATTTCCCAGTTAATATTTGAGATAAATGAATGTTTTCTCTTTTTGAAATTTAACAAGGTAAGTTAACAAAATTTACTGATTGTGTATAGACGGTATCTGTTCTTCCTTAGATTCACTTTCCTCCACGTATATACATCAAAATTAATATCGAGTGACTAAAACGGTGACTAAATAACACTTAATTCACACACAAACTAAATATTATTACTGAATGTTATCGTTAATAATTATATTAAATTATATTGAATTATTCTGTTAACAATGACTTCTAACAACTTGGCACTATAGTTGCCAATATTTAGGTTACAGACGGCAATTAGTTAACAAGTCAATCATAATCTGCAATAGAAAACAGTGCCCTTCTTTATGAATATATCACAAGATAAATGTTATAAAGTATACATTATATTTCATGTGTGATGTATGTGTAACAGTGCAGAATGTGTAATTATTACATCGTCAGCAATCCGTTTAAGCTAACATGACGTAATTGATGCAGTTATTTGCTTCAATCATTGAATTTCAACGAGTATTAATTCGAGAATAATGTGATTGTAACACAGAACTAGTGCGCGAGATGTGGATCGACCTGATCCCCCAGGCAACGAGAACAGTTGATTATCTAAGGACTTCAATTAATATTATCGTGAGGGACTGGAACTAGGGTAACTTGGAGATAATTAGAGGTTACCCACGACATGTTCTGTTTAGAAGCGTAACTAATTATTATACACCTCTATGTACGCATCACAGAAATATAATGGGAATTAGGAAGTTAGGATAATCGTGTGAGCTACGTTGTCAAGAAAATGCTTTAAGTAATGCGATAGTTACAGACAAAGATATTAAAATCGTTAAATTCATAGCTCTTAGGACTTATCCAAATATAACTATGTTAGAAACATGTTAGTAATATGTAAGTAGTGGTATTAGTTTTAGGTATCTAGGGCTTGGTATATACCTAGAATAATTTCTCTAAGATTGCACTTTAGAAAATTTCTTGATATGAAGGTTTCTTAAATGATTTGTTGCAAATCACATTTATCCGATTTTATTGTGTGCCAATCATTGTTGAAAGTTAACGTTGTTTATAAGTGCACATCATAATTTGAATAATTTAAAACATATTTGAAATAATGTGCAAGGAAAATTAGCACAAAATTTAGCACACAAGCTTTTATGGTAGGTATATAATAAATATATTAAACATAATGTAAAAATTGCTTACTTTAGAAATGAAAGTGCTTTATTTATGAACTAATAAATAAATGAAAATAAATGTTGATAATATTTATAGGTAAATAATGAATAAGTAACTAAGTTGTATTTGTTTATCTGGCCGATCACCGCGGCGGCTTGCAACCCAGTGTGACCCTAACTTAACGCTTCCACCGATAGCGGTTCTCCCAGAGAAAACTTAGGACGTATTTTAAGGGGGAGGGAGAGTCCAAACTTACAACTTTAGTCACTAGAGAATAATGTTTAATATTTTCGAACTTATTTATTGTTGTTTATATACCACAATGCAAAGTTTATGGACTTTCAAACACTATAGAAAAGTTTTTTGAACATAAAATCTGAATAACGACTCGATATTCTGTGAAGTTTTACTGATAGCTTGTGTGCCGTTGAAATTTATATTTTTATTTTCAATTTTTCAGTTTTAAATCAAAATGAACAAAATAGGTTAAAACACTTAATTTAATAATAAAGTTAATGTTACCATGTGATTTTAAAGTAGACGAAATATTTATAATTAAATAAGCAAGTGATTTAAAATGACTGTAAAATCTAACAATCTGGAGCGGACACATGAATGTCATGGAGTAACAAAGGATGACGAATAAATGATTGACCCTGGACCTTCTGCATTGGAAGCAGAGACAACATATCGTCGTCACTTTGGTAACACACTCTATATCAAAATCTAATAATGTTTATTGTTTGCGTCGTTGTCAAAAAAACTACCGTTAGTTTGAAGCACATTCCATCACATAATGTAGTTATTCTCGCAACATGTTCGCGTATAACATGATTACATTACTACCTCCATACATAGAGTCTGTAAAAACTTTCATTAGGTTAAGTGTTCACTTCCACAAGATGGCGGCTTGTTCGCTCGACTCTCTGCCCTATTTCGAATCAACCCGCGTGATAAACCTTTCTATACTAGGTCACTGTATAAAGTGCTGACTATCTCATTCAAGATGTGACCTGAAGCAAACTCCATCACATAATCTAGTTATTATCGCGACATATTCTCTATGGCATGATCACATTACTACCTCCATACAGCGAGTATGTAAAAACTTCCATTTTGTTGAGTGTTACTTCCACAAGATGGCGGCTTGTTCTCTCGACTCTCTGCCCTACTTTCGAATCAACCCGTAATAAACCATTCTATTACTAGGTCAATACTGTGCTGACTAACCCATTCCCATTCAAGAAATGACCTCTAGCAAACTCCAGCAAGAAATGTTCAGTCTGTTCATCTTATATTAGAATTCTCTTCATATTTCTTATGACTTTGCCATTGAGGAGGATTTATGCTTTCAATTCGCTCGCTAAGTTTGCAATGTGCATATTAAGTAAACGTGAGGTATGCCCCTACACTTTCGTGCAGTACTTTGAAAACTGCTTGACTAGAATTTACATCTATTATCTTGAACTCTATTCATTGTTTTATTTTTATTCTTAAAGATAGTTAAGTTCTTCAAAGAACAGTAGAAAGTTAGAACTAACGTAAGATAAGTTAATGTTTAGTACTGTTCAGCAGTTTTGGATGTAGATTTCGTGATCTCTGTATTAATATGAAACCGATGGTCTTGTGTGTGGCTCGTTGGTCTTGTTGTGTGGCTCGTTGGTCTTGTGTGTGGCTCGTTGGTCTTGTGGTTAGCGAATCTGCTTCCAATGCAGAAGGTCCAGGGTTCGATTCCCGCTAAAGTCAGAAGTTTTTTAACTTCTGATTTGGACTTCAGTCCATCAGTTCTTGTCTTAGGAGTTTGTAAACGGTGACTTTGGAGCCGTCCTAGCAACGAAGCACATAATAAATTTCAGAGTTGTTCTGAATCGGCCTTGTTGATTCTGGCGTTGATTCGCGGGTGTTCGCACTGTCCATACCACTGATTGCTATATTTCCTATTAAAAATATCGATCTTTGGTTGGTTATCGCTCACTCGTCGATTGCGTCGGGGTCTGCAGGGTTGGCTTGGTCGCTTTGATTTAAAGTCCCCCACTGAAAATCAGTTATATAACTGAGTGGGTAGACTCTAAATAAATTAATTTATTTATTTATTTAATAGCTGGAATAATATAATAATTATCATTTAAATCAAAATTTATGATATTTTTAGGTCCCTACAATCTTAAATTATACACATAGTGTAGCCTCAAGAAAAAAAAATAGATTATATAAATAGTTCAATAATATATAACTAAAAAAAAGTGTGAAACGGGTCAAGAAGTAGTTAAGTTTTAGAGTTATTAATAATTTAAGCTAAGAATCCGTATTTGTTATAAGTTAAACAATTGTGCTCAAAGATGAACGACTGACACAAGTAGTCTGTAATGATGTGGCGTCAGTCTATCGCTCGAGTAGTTGTATCTTTGTACTGTGTCCTTGCCCTCGAGATGAACGACTGACACAAGTACTCTGTAATGATGTGGCGTCAGTCTATCGCTCAAGTAGTTGTATCTTTGTACTGTGTCCTTGCCCTCGAGATGAACGACTGACACAAGTACTCTGTAATGATGTGGCGTCAGTCTATCGCCCGAGTAGTCGTATCTTTGTACTGTGTCCTGGCCCCCGAGATGAACGACTGACACAAGTACTCTGTAATGATGCGGCGTCAGTCTATCGCTCGAGTAGTTGTATCTTTGTACTGTGTCCTTGCCCTCGAGATGAACGACTGACACAAGTACTCTGTAATGATGTGGCGTCAGTCTATCGCTCGAGTAGTTGTATCTTTGTACTGTGGCCTTGCCCTCGAGATGAACGACTGACACAAGTACTCTGTAATGATGTGGCGTCAGTCTATCGCTCGAGTAGTTGTATCTTTGTACTGTGTCCTTGCCCTCGAGATGAACGACTGACACAAGTACTCTGTAATGATGTGGCGTCAGTCTATCGCTCGAGTAGTTGTATCTTTGTACTGTGTCCTTGCCCTCGAGCCTGAACAAAATCGATTGATTGATTGATTTAAAGATTTTGTAATTTAAATATGGGACATGTTCATGGTGCGATATGTGTTGGGGGTTTTGTATGATTTATTCAAGGGAATAATAAAATTGAAATTTGGTCCTGGAAAACGAAATCGATTGTTAGTTTACAAAGTAGGTATTCGATTTACTAAGGAATCGATCAAGACTGATTTGCCAGAATATATATTTTTATATTTTTAATTATTTGACAGATTCAGGGTTTTAAAAACTGTGTAGTATAAATAAATGTAGCTAAAACAACGTTACAAATAGTTTACAACGTCCTGATAGCGAACCTTCATAGGTGGATGTGCGAGAAAAGTATTAAGATAATTTTTGAAATACATTTCTCGTGGGTAACCTGCCTAGGAAGCAATGCATGCCCTTATTCTGGTGGATATCTAGGCATTTAAGAGGATGGGATAGTCGCGAAATTAAAACCACGCGAAATTACAGTTTTTTCGTGATATCTCGAGAACGATGCAAAATATCTAAAAACTGATTCTAGACCGAATTGTGGTTTTGTTAGAACAATATAATGCAAGAAAAAATATTCAAATATAATAATCGGTGCGGTTTGTATTTAAGATATAAATTTAATTAATTAAATTTCTAATAAAAAACTTAATTACCATCACATAACAATATTTTTCCTTGCATTATATTGTTCTAAGAAAACCACAATTCGGTCTAGAATCAGATTTTAGATATTTTGCATCGTTCTCGAGATATCACGGAAAAACTGTAATTTCGCGTGGTTTTAATTTCGCGACTATCCCATCAATAAGTCAACTGTGCTGGGATGTCCGAGGGTTGATTAAGAGGACGCATCCCTTGCGACTGGAGAGAACTACGGGAATAACTTTCAGTCAGGATTGCTGGTGACGAAAGTGAAACCGTGACCTCCCGAATCATTCTTAAACGTTACTAATGAGCCACACTGTTGATGAGAGAAGCATTGAGTAAATATCCAAGATTGAAGAAAGGGAAGATTAAATAGAACAAAAATATAGTGATGCTCAAATTTAACTTACTGATAATGATACTATGAAACAATAATAATATTTTCAATAGTCCTGAAATGTACAAGTTACAAGATACTTTGCCAATATGCAAAGCATATTTCGTTGTACATAAAATCTGATAAAAACAAATGAAAGTTAAAATGTGTATTACTAAAATCCTAATTCAAACACAGAAATAATAGTCGTACCCGGCACCTCCACCAAAACACTGAATTCATTTGTAAAAACCAATTTCTATAATATTATATTAAAAATCTGGTGACACATTTTATGTTTTTATCACCTATATCGGTAAAAAAGGTGCGGTAAATCGAATCATTATATTAATGGCTTGTGCAGAAATTAGGTTATGTTATAAAGAAGTCCAGAAAAGGAAAAGTAATAAATTTATTTATTTGACGTAATGTAATGTCAATCGACAAAAATATTTAAAGAAAAAAGTTATTCATAAGTACAATATAAACAAATTTACGCCAAAAAGATTGTGTGTATTTATTGAGAATTAAAAGTTACTATAATGGTCTCAATCTATTAAGAGTGAAAAATTTAAGATTTTAAACAAATTTCAGAATGTTTGTTTTATAGCCACTGGTATAAGATGCGTTGTAAGATATTGTATTGGGAAGGGGGGAGGGGGAACTTTCACAGATGTAATTTATTCTCCTGGGGGAGAAGATAAACTCCAAACTCCGAACCATTCGGTTTCAAATCAAGCGAACAAACCGACAAACTTAACAAATTTAAGATCAACATCAATAAACTTCTTCGATTATTTCTAAAATTTGTTTGTGTTCCTTGAAAAGCACCTTAACAAAATGGATGACTCTAGTGAAAATGGCGGACGTCAACTTCCTAACGGAAAGCGTAACTCTTGCGGTATTTGAAAAAGAAGGTTTTTCTTAGGGTTGGTAAAAAGGGCGAAAGGTCGAGAGGAGGGTTAGGAGGAAGGGAAAAGGATTTCTTGTTTCCGGTTGGGGATGACGCGCCCTCGTGTAGAAATGATCATGGACTTTTTATAGCTGTCTTGCGATTGAAGTTTTCGTGACATTGTGACAGGCACCATATCTATAGGGTGTGCTTACTGTGTGTGATCTTTCGCTGACGACTGGTCCCTATCATGAACAATATCAACATAAACTGCAAAGTCCGCAACATAAAAATATTATTAGCATCCAAATCCAAAGAAACAAGAACATAAGACTTCAACGTAACATAATAATCTTATTGACTTCATACACTAACAATATTTCTAAGATCTACGGCTTCTTTATCGATTTTGGAAAACAATTTTGAATCAAGACGTTTCTGGCTATAAACAGAAGAAAATAACAGATAACCCAAAGAAGAAGCTAGAGTAGCTTAGAAATATTGTTCTCATATATAAAATAAAAGATAACCTTGGGAAAGTTAAAAATACATGTTTATTATAACATCTGATATCCAGGTTGAATAATAACTGAATCTTGCAAACAATCAGCTTATTACAAATGTCAAACAAATAGAAGCAACGTGATGACCTTAAAAACATCACCAATACAGACAGAAATGCGTACGGCGTTTACTTACCTCAATGACAGTCAATCATATAAGTCAACAGACAAATTGACCGTTTAGTGATAATGAGTCAACTGGTCATAAATAATGATATCAACTATTTAGAACTCTCAATTATTAATTAACAACTGAAATTTTAAATTATAGCACTTGATCTGGAAATGTTATAAAAAATTGTAATTATTACAAATCAATTCAAAGTGTAACCAAACATGTTTTATTGACCACAAATTTAACAAATTTATATCACTTGGCATATCTTCTTAATTGGTACCATTTTCAGATTGTGAAGTCAAATATTGTCTATCAATTGATTATTCCAAATATAAGGTAGATATTCATTTAAAATTTGATATTTAATTATTTAGTAAAGATGACAACTTAAATATAAAACTGATGACATAAATGAAGACACAATAATAAACTAAGTAATGTTAAGTTTGTGAAAAAGTTATATTCCAACAGCAATGTATAATAATACAATAATTTGGTAACAAATTCCAAAATATAAAAAAGGGGAAAAAAGTAGAAAAAGGAATGAAAAAAGAAAGAAAGAAAACTGATTTACTAGAAGATCCCACTGAAACAAGTATTCGCTTTGCCAAACATCACGAATCACTATCAGAATCATCATCACTATCAATTGGAATTTAATTGCTGATAAAGTTATATCCCAACTAGGGATGGGTAGGTGTTGTAACAAGCGCTCTACTACGGCAAGCGAGCGAAGTAGGTCATCGGAAGTGAGCAAATATTTACTTAACAATCGATCTCGATAACGAGAGGAAGTTTCGCGTTCCCACCTTGTTATCTTGGTAGCTACACTTGCTGATGTTATTAACAGACGATTGCTTCGTCCGGTGAATAAATAACGAGAAGCGAGCGAGAGTAGAGAGATGTAATTGAAAACTATATGTTACTTGATTTGTGAGAACACGTTACTTGGACTCGTATATCCTAGAACTGCGACTGTGAGAAACAAATCTATGATGTAGGTACAATGCAATGTATTGGCGAGGATGAAATTTCAACGCAATTACGCTAGGACATTTTGTAGACACTACATTCTACGCACTACAACCATACTGTTCTAACAACATTCAAAATATAAAATATATTGAAAAGTCAAAACTGTGTAGACAGAGCATATTATTTTTATTTTTGGGTGACAAAATTCCATTCTTAGTATGACATAAAGGAAATTGAGGTGATCGGGCTCTTAATAGGAGCAAGAGGAACGATATCGGCTTCTTTTGTAAAATGTTGCAAACGTTTTAGACTAAATGCAAGTTTTATTTATGACTTGGAGCTCCTTGCTTGAAAAGGATCGATTTTGATTTTTAAAATCACCTTATGGCCAAAGCAAGAAGTAACAAGCATAAATCAGTATTTGTTATTTTAATATTTCACAAATCATACTTCACACTTCAATTTTCACTTCATTTCATTTTTTCATAATCTGTAACTAATTTTACTTATTGTTAAATGTAATTTGTATAAAAGTAAATTAATTAATTCTTGTTATTCTGTGTCTTAAGGCAACCTTAATGTAAAGGCAGAGCTTTGTTTTAAAATAAAGTTGTACATACAAATACTGTCACTGTGTCACAGTGATTCATTTCAAATTTCTTATATTATATATTTATTAATTTTAATGTTTGTTTTTGCCTAGCAGTAATTTGATTTATGAAAAATAGATGGGACAATATCGTTCTAGGGCGCCGAATGTAGTGATTGAGAGGTCTAAATATAACGTGTATGTCTTGCGCGGCTGGACGAGATGAGAGAAACCACGTTGAATATATTGGCAGAATACTGAGGAAAACAAATAATTTGGCAATGTGTTTAAAGGAAACTAAACTATAACAGCTCATTCAATAAAACATATTCATAGAGCATAAATACAAATAATGTGACAAACTGAAAGAAGTGTAAAGAAATATTACCAATTTTACAAAAGTTTATTTTGACTAGCTAAATTAAATTAAATTCTTAATAGGAGGCAGGGACGAACATTTCGCCCGGTTTTAAATTTTTTAATCAATTTTACTCACATATGTTAGAGATTTTATATAATTTTGAAAAAATGATTGATAAATGAACTTATTTTAACAACTTGTCACGAATAGGTTATAGAAAATGAATAAAAAAACAACACAACTATAATCTGTAAAGATCTTCAAAAACACTCAAATAATTACGTATTTTCTGACTGATTTTTTGATAAATGTTAAAAATCTGAAATAATTGGGGCGTACGTGTCCATTATTATCATTTATACAAAGTTTTATTCAGTAGTAATTAGTGATATCATTTATTTGCATTTAGACATTAGAACATAAATATAATACAAATAGATGCGGAAAGGAATGCGCCGAGCATCAAAACAGTCCAACTCCTTAACATAGCTTTATTGAGTAGCTGAATCTATTGACCTCAACCGGGGCTTCGAAACCTTGTCGAAAATTGTTGACCATGCTCTCAACGAAGATACAACATTGAAATGCACTCAGAAGGAAGCTATCCAAACTTTAATGCACCCGAAGGAAATATCTACTGTCTAGCAATGCACTCAGAAGAGAGATATCTTAATAGGTGCAATGCACTCGAGAGAGATTTTCCTTGTCAAACAACTCAGTAAACCAAAATTTAAGTCCGATACTATCAGCGCCCCGGTCTAATAATGTTTATTACCCGTGACGACCTCTTACATAACAGGCACGCACAAGTTGTGCAAACATGGTTAGTCGTAACGTCGAGGTGTATTTGCACCGTTAATTGAACTAATCGGTATGTGTCAAATGATTTTCATAATTTTAAACTAATGATTAGCAGAAACTTTCATGTCTAACTTTAACAAGAGATTTGAATGCATTACTTTGTATGTTTTGGAACGTAATAAAGTAAATTAATATATAACTTATGTCATAATTTAGGAAAGCTAAAACAAACAATCTTATTTCACACAATGAAATACAAAAGTTGATGTGAGTTATGCGCAATAGTTAATACTGTGAACTGTATAATTTTAAAATGTTGGTCATTAATTAAATTTTGACAATGAATACGATTTTTGTCTGCTTCCCATTTGCTAAATATGGGATATAAAACACTGTGAAAATGGTTGCAACGATCTCCTTTTTAGGTTAATGATGGTCCGCTAGAAGATTCAATAGGTCTGTTCTTTTGTCCACCAATTTTTACACCTTTTGCACCTTTGAAGAAATAAGCGTTCTTTTGTTCTTTTGTCCAGGGGGTAATTACAACTTTAAAATTTTTTGCACCTGCCTCTTGAGGAGATGTAAAAGGTGTAGCTATGGATATTTGCGCCAATTTGAAAAGTGACCCCGTTATAATGTGAGATTGTTTTATAAAAGAAGATAAAACTGGTAATAATAAAACAATATAGAATAGAATTGTAGAAAATGAACAAAACTGTGTTATTGAGTGAGATATCTTCTGAAAGTGTTTGAATTGAATGACAGCTGGCAACATAACCTCGAAATTTGCTGTCAAATTACAACGAAATCGTTCTTTTGTCCACCCGTGAAATATTACACCTTTTAACCCCATTTCTAATTCTGTATTTTACACCTAGGTGTAATTACCACAATTTGAGGTGGACAAAAGAACAAACCTAATGATAACTGAGCTCAATATACCACCAACATTTAAGCAGGGGCATAATTTGTGCACTGATAAAGAAAGAACTTTACAAAACATGTCTTCTTTATTGGGCTTTTCATTTTTATTATTTGTTTTAAAACAAATTGTTTCTCGTATAATCCTATTATGAAACTTCAGAATTCCCATCGCTTTGCTTCGTATTCCAAGTGAACTCCCTCCACAAAGAGCGACGCAGTTTGCAGTCGCGTATAGTCCGCACTCTTCCCGCCTCTGTCCTCACGTCATCGCCAGAGAAACTCACAACTCACAACTCACAACTCACAACTCACAACTCACAACTCACAACTCACAACTCACAACTCACAACTCACAACTCACAACTCACAACTCACAACTCACAACTCACAACTCACAACTCACAACTCACAACTCACAACTCACAACTCACAACTCACAACTCACAACTCACAACTCACAATCACTCACAGCAAACAGCAATGATATCTGTCTCGCTTCACAGAAAAGTCGGAGCCTTTTCAACTTTCTTTAATTACTTTCTAAAAGAAAAGTTTCCTGTTGCGCCATTGAGTTCACTCGAAATGTTGATTGTGAAAGGGTTATTAGAAGTATCGGTAATTACATTTTGTAAAATGTCAATGGTTGGAATGGAGTTGTAGAAGTTAAAATCACTTAATGCAATATATTAGACCGTCAAGAACAGACAATTATTATAAATAACGTCAAAATACTCCCGTTCATTCTCAGAACTAATTTACCTGTTTGTTCATGTGCACCCTTCCCTTATAGAAATATTGAACTTTTATTGTTGTTGTTTTCAAATTTTTAAGATACTTTTTTTCTTCTATTACTGTTCAATTATTTATTGTATTCAGTTAAAAAACTGATTTAGAGCTGGTCATCAGTGGTAGTCACTGTTTTTTTCTCGAACTTTGAATACCATCTCTAAGTAGACATTTGATGGTTAACAAGTAGGTGAACTCAGTCAGACGTATCCAGATAGTGGCCAAAGAAGACACTTCGTCGTCAGGAAGCTTGTAAAAATCTATTTTTGAATAACAAAACATTTATCTTTTAAGTAAAAAAAAAAAAATATTCCAATGAAACAAGACAAATTAACAGCATTCACCTTGAACACCATAACAGCAAACTATCTCAAATCAATTCAATATATTTTTCTAAACTAAACTATTTGACGTAAAAGAAATCACTGACATTTTCAAATTCAAAGTGTCAAACACATCTTGTCAAACAAAGCATATTATTCTCTAAAAGATTATATGAAGAGTATTAGGGTGAATGAATATTATTATTTAGCCAAAATCTATTACTTTTGTTACCTGATTTTAAATTGCATTAGAAGTTTGTTAACTTGTTATTTAACAGTCACTGCCAATCTAGTATTATTGATTTTCAATGTATTTAACCTTAAATTTATTCATGTATATCTTGGGGAATAAACATCTTGAATCTTGAATCTTACGAGTTTGGTGGAGGTGCCGGGTCTCGATTTAAATTCTAAGTTTCACTTTTTAACTCATTCAGACCCCGTGTCCATCATAATGGACATAACAATTTTGATTTTGGAAAAAATTAGACTTAAAGTTTTTTCAATTTGGCCAACCAAAAATTCAAAAAAATTGGGAATTCAAATTCACATATTTTTTACCGCATTGCGATAGGACGAATAGTACCGTTTTTAGAGAAGATTGAAATTGAAATGTGTAAAACGGCAAAAAAAGTGTTTTTGGTTTTTTCCGGAAATTTAAAATATTACTAGTTTTGCCAGTATTTGAGATACAGAAAATCCAAAATTGCAAAAAAATTCCGAAAAAAATATATTTTTAGAAATGCACTTAAAATTTACATTGAACATCAAATGTTGCTTTTTTCAAAATCCAAAATTTCCATTATTCTTTAATATTACAATGAAAAATATAAAAAAAAAATACTAAAAATATCAGAAAAATCACGAAATGTTAATTTTTAGCTTAAAATATCCTATTTGTGCCAATTTAATTATGGACTGAATGAGTTAAACTTGATCAAGGACAAAGAAATAAGTGGTTTAATCGCCAATAGCTTAATGTAAGGCAAAATAACTTTTTTAACCTAGAATCTGACCCACATTTACTTATCGTCATACATTACATTTAAATTAAAAAATATATATTTTGAAATTTTAATTGGAAAATTAATTAATTTTACCAAGAATTTTTGAACACAATTGTGCAAATTATTGTGGCAATCTATTGACGATTAAGTGACAGTTCATAGTTGGTTCTCTATGATCGAGGTAAAAACACATTTAAATTATAACAATTTAGAATACGACTTTGAATCCTGACCCGGCACCTCCACCAAATTTCTATTAAATTCTAAACAATCTTCATTTATTACGTAAAACCTAAACAAAAAATTTTGTTTCAATTACAGTATAATTGTGATTGAGTTAAACGTTTAAAATTTACAAATATATCTTGATCGATTAAATCAAATTATACCCATCGAAAACATTTTAATGACCATTAAATTAACATAAATTACAAAGAATATTATTAATTAAAAATTAGTTTTAAAACAAGTCTGAGAAAATATCACTCGAAAATTTATAACAGAAGATAAAATACAAAATATTGTTAAAAAATGTCCCCCACCCCCACCCACACCGACAAAAACACACACACAAAAGGGAAAAAACAAAGAAAAGCTGTTTGACACAAACATACAAATCGAACTTTCTTAAATATTCCTGTCTCTAGTTAGTCTTTTTTGCTCGTCGATGGTGTCGGCGCCTACAGGGTTGGCTGGGTCAGCTTTAAATGTAATGTCTCCCACTGAAAATCAGTTCCGTGACTGAGTGGGTAGAGGTGGATTCTGAATGAGAATTCATTTATTTTTTTAACATCAAATTATATTTCACCATAACGGGGTTTCAGGATTATAACCGTCCCCCTTCCCCTCTCATACATAATCCAGTACAATGAATACACTACACAACCAAACATTCCGTATCCCAACTCATAAACGTCACATATTTGTCCAACGCACTCTACCGTTGAGAATGCAATTAATTCGATCCCATCGACTGCATGAAACAGATTAATACACTGCCCATTCCCTTTATCGCTTAAAAACCACCCCTGAAATTCCACCCCCAATCTGAATAACCATGTTATTCTCTATCCCATATTGTCCGAAGCGCTCTGGGGCTGTGAGGCGCCGTGGACCGCATCTACCCCCTCCCCACTTCCCCCTACTTCCCCTCCTGCGCCATATCCACCCCCGCGGCCAAACCAACCCTCTGCGAGCAAATAAAGTATATTTAAACAACCTACTGGTTGTTCATCGACGAATATTGAGCAGATTGGTTTAGCAAAGTGCTAGAATACGTGGGTATAAAAGGTGAACGATTCAATACCTGTCTGCCTCTTAATTTTGTTTTGTTTTCGTAAGAAACGTACCCAGGGTGCAATGCATGCCCCTCTTCCGGTATAAAATTAATTCATTCATTTCGTCTTTGAAGTTTGAAAAAATGGTACAATAAATGAAATAGGAAAGTTTTAGAGAACCGAAACCCTTGCAATCGTATTAACGACTGAAGAAAAACACCGGAAAACTTTAATTAAGAATTACCAGTGACATGATTCGAAAGCGGGAAAAACTTAAAAACATCTGGTAAATAAGACACTCTTTTCTGGTTGAATATTTATTTCTGTTTTATATATTTTTTTGTTGGTATGTATATTTTTAATGTTTTGTATTTTAATGATTATGACGATATCTACTGTGTTTTGTCCCTCGTCTGGGCCCGGGGTAGAATTGGCCCAGAGCATGGCTCTGCTAATCGTAAAAGGCGATTCAAGAGAAAAAGTCCACCTCGCAAACATCATCTAGTATGAAGGGAGTATTTTACTCCCTGAAACTAGAGGCGAGCTTTGGCAATCGTCGTTGGGCACCTTGCCCCTTTCCCTTGACGACCTCCCCGACGACGAAGACAACGACGACGATGACACCACGAACGATGACAAGACGATGACGACCTTGACCCTACCCGTGGCTGGTCCCCCCATATTTCCTAGGTAAGAGTTGCGCATTATGACCTAACGGTTGACGCGCCCTTTATCCAAATAAACCATCACACTGGGTTTGTTCAATAATAACAAACTTATAAACTTCTGGCTTGTTGGTTGTGCATTATATAACTGGAAAGATTAATTTTAATTTTTTGCTATTGCGTGCATTTGATATAAATCATCATTACCTTCTTGGAAAATCCATCTTCTTAACTTTAGATGGTGTTTAGGAGGCGTTAAAGCTCAATACTCACCATATTCTGGCTCTTTGCCATGGGAAAATTATTTGTTCTTGTTGTTTGTCTGCGTTTAACTACCTCCCCCCCACCCAACCCCCTCTGTCATCCGCTTGGCTTTCTTTAAGGTGATTTCGCCCCGCCTTTTCTGTGTATTCTGTGCAAATTGAAGCATAGGCCTACCGCAGTCCAAAAGAATGGGACAAAAGAAATAGCTCATACTGCTTTAGTCCAGAGTGTAGTACTTTCCTCAAAATCTACACAAAATTTTAATTTTTGGTCATTAAATTTTAAAAACGTTAATTGATAGAAATACATTCATTGAGCATTTAAATTTTTAATCTTTGGTAACTATTTTTATTTGGCATTTTGTAGCATCTTTTGTTCCTTTTCCACCAAAACCCTTGAAGAACCCCTGCCCTCCCCATATGCTTGTGGCTGGTTCTGACCAGCACAGGCCTGTCCACCCTTGTCCCCCCGCGTCATCCCTTACGTCCCTCCCTTCGTCTCGATTAGCCAAGTTGCATAAATACGAGACGTAAAGCAATATCCAATCCAATCCTTAATGCGGGGTGTTTGTTGCACATTTAATGGTAAATAATAAATTATACGAACATTTTAACTCAATATGGTAGTCATATAAAATGTTACTATACATTGAAAAAGTAGTTATCATTGGGTAGGCCTTCGAAAAAAACATTATTTTAATAAAATTAGCTATTTGTCGCGTTTAAAAAAATATTTCACCGATTTGGCATTAAAACCTAAAAAGGAAAAAAAAACACATCTATAGTAATGGGACTTAAAGAGTCAAAATAAAAAATAAAAACAAGTTATGTACGGGAATTGGTATACACAATAATTTTTTAGATCGATGGAAAATTGTATGCGTAATTCGAAAAGTACGAACGCATATAAAACAATTCACATTTTTTCACATAAAATAATTGACATAAATTAATTCGCACAATTTATAAATATTCATGGCACTCTGGTCAGAGCAATCTAAACTGACACAGCAAATAGATATAAATTAAAAAAAGGAGGGGCCGCGTTCATAAACCAACTCACAATTAAGTAATTCAAAAACGAGGTTTTTCACCTAGAATTTTTCCATTGAGCATTTTTTTTTAAATTATAGAATTTTTTTAAAGATATATTAATGCTAAACATTTCAAGAAAATCATTTTCCCAAAGACAGCAACAAGAAAAGTTTGAAGCCTAAAATGCAAAATGTCAGTTAGCTGGTGTATGCACGCGGCCCCTGCGCATCACAGAGAGTATGTCTGGTGCAGGGCGTAACCGTCTGTGTCTCGCGCGCCCCGGTTAGCCGACCACCGCAGCCTCCCACTGGATCGATCTACCCGTGACCCCGGGTGACCTAGTGAACGCGCGAGGGATCCCCACCACCAGACAAGCCTGGCGCCCTCCCCGCCACGCACACGCACACGCACACGCACACGCACACGCACACGCACACGCACACGCACACGCACACGCACACGCACACGCACACGCACACGCACACGCACACGCACACGCACACGCACACGCACACGCACACGCACACGCACACGCACACGCACACGCACACGCACACGCACACAAAACACAAACACAAACACAAACACAAACACAAACACAAACACAAACACAAACACAAACACAAACACAAACACAAACACAAACACAAACACAAACACAAACACAAACACAAACACAAACACAAACACAAACACAAACACAAACACAAACACAAACACGCAGTAATAAACACCTTAGAGATATTAAATTGTTAGATTTTCAAGATATTTATTTATTTTGAAGTACAGCTAATTCCTTATATTTGTGTTTCGAATGCATTATATTATACACTTTTTTCTTAACATATAACAATAAAATTAATAATTGTGATATTTTAAAATATGTCATAATTAAGTTTTATGGGATATTTGTTAACACAAACCCACATGAGCATGGCTCGTTGGTCTTGTGGCTAGCCTCTTCTGCTTCCAATGCAGAAGGTCCAGGGTTCGATTGGTTCGATTTGACTTAAGTCCATTAGTTCTTGGGCTAAAAATTTGTAAACGGTGACTTTAGAGCCGTCCGAGCAACGAGGCGCATAATAAATTCAAAGTTGTTCTGATTCTGGCGTTGATCCGCGGGTGTTCGCACGGTCCATACCACTGATTGCTGTAATTCCTATCAAAAAATATCGTTCTTTGGTTGGTTATCGCTCACTCGTCGATTGCGTCGGGCCTACAGGTTTGGCTTAGTCGCTTTTGTTTAATGTGTCTAACTGAAAATCAGTTATGTGACTGAGTGGGTATAGACTCTAAATACGAATGTTTTTATTTATATATTTTATTTTATAAGAATTCTGCATTTGTTTGGAATTTTCAAGGATTTTTTTGTTATAGTAGTTGATAATAAAATGCTACCTTTTTAAGCTCCTCGTAATATTTCAGATTTGAATGCTTTATTAATACACCTATTCCTAACGTTCATTATTAATTATTGTATTATATAATTTGTTTGATAATAAAATTGCATACACATTGATACTTAAAATACACCATAATATATATAACATATATCACATATATTACACGATTTATTATTATAAGCATTCGATTTTAATGTTATATTTGTTATTAATAAATAATATGGACAAGATAATAGGGCAAACTTTATACAAGAAGAAAGTTCCTAATTAAGTTGTTAAAAGTCAAAGCAGGTCGTAGTATCTACGTAGGGTCCACTGAAATTAATGTAACGTTCAGTCGATTCCAACGTGAGTTAATTAACGTTCAATAATCCAAACTTCATTAGTTTGGGCTAACAAACCTTCCTGGGATGGGTTGTGCACCTACCCTCCCCCTCCCCACCCCCCTCTACTCATCCCATGACTCCCTGATGTTGCCGAACTAAAACATTAACGGCCTAACCACGCTACACTGTTCATACACACACACACGTGCAACCACAGTGTTCGCATGGTGCAATGCTGTAGAGTCGCATCGCTAGTCAGTTTGGTATTTCCGAAATATATTAGTTTTAATTAAATCAACATTTCGAATGTTTAAAGGGGTATTTAACCGCTAAACTCAAAAAATATATTTCATTCAGGCTAACTAGTAATGAATTTAGCAATCAACAGAACAATTATTGGGGCCACCATGACCTCCCAAAAAATTGTCAAACATGACATTTTTCGAGCTAGGTCCCATCGGCAAAAATCTCCCATAAGAAATAACATGGAGACGATCTTTATGCCCCGTGACCTTGGAGGATTTTGATCCAAAAAAATATTGGCCATTATTGACGTACTCGACAGCCTTTTCTGTAAATTCTCTATATTTTGTTTTGTAATTTGGGCAAGTAGTTCGGTCAAAATATGCTGATTACCAAGATGAGGTGTGATTTTGGAATGCATATTTTTGCGTGTTTGAGGGTATATTTGGGCACAGTTTCAAGACACGATGTTATAAAGGGGCATTTTACATTGGTACTATGATCTAGTATCTATGTGGACCAAAAAAGAAGCAGGTTAAAGCCGATTTAGGAAATTTTCCAAAACACCAATTTTCGCCAATTTCTGTATCAAAAAAATAAACAAAATTCGTGTTAAATCACAGTTACAAGATATAATTTTTTAAACGGTCATTTAAGTGTAGTATTGTGCTATAGATCACGTGGTAAAAAATAATTTTTGGGGTTTTTAGGCCCCTTTAACAATTATTTTCCTTATTTTATTTGATTGTGATTTACAATCTTTACTGTGGAAGGCCTATTAAAAAATGTAAACCATAAATGCCTTTTCATGTATACATCAAGATAAAAAAAAAAGAATTGAAAGAAAGAAGGTTAAAAAAGTATTTTTTTAAAACAATTTATGTAATTTATAATGTCACTAATTGTTTAACCACTATGTAGGGAATTACACACATCCAAAACTATTTAGTAGTAAAAAAGGAAAGGATTCGAAAAGAAAAAGAGTTTCAGAAAATATACTATCCCAGCAAACACATAAGTTACGGTAGAGTGATGGCTGCGTGCTGGCACTTCTGGCCACTGTGGCCACTGGCTGGCCAGCAGTGAGAAGGTGTCAGCCGTCACTGGCATACCGTCTGAAGGCTGGCCAGAACAAAAATAACCCCAGCCCGGTGTTGGTTGGCCGCTGTCGTGTTTATGTCGTTTTGCCGCCACAGGCGTGTAGATGGCTGGCCACCACTTTCCCGACTGTCGGTTGGCCAGCAGAGGAAAAGTGTTCGACCATCACTCGTAACCCTACGCACGGCTGGCCACAACATTCTAGTAACCTGCCCAGTGATGGTTGGCCGCTGCCGTGTCACTGTGTTTTGCCGCCAAAGGCGTGAAGATGGCTGGCCATCACTTTGCCGGCTGCCGGTTGGCCAGCAGCGGATAAGTCATGGACCATCACTTGTAACCCTACGCACGGCTGGCCACAACCAGTGTTGGGTCAGTTCTTTTTTAAAATGAACTTTTTAAAAGTTCAGTTCACAGCTCAAATAATGAACTTTTAAAAAGTTCAAGTTCTTTTATAACCTAAAATTTTGAAAAGTTCAAGTTAGTCTAAAATATGAACTAAGTTCTTTGAAAAGTTCTTTCGTAAAAAAAATCACTATTTTATTAAAGGCTGGCGTAAAATGAAGAAAAACACGAGGAAAAACATTAGAGGTGTTCGAGTACCAAACTACTCGCGAGTTTGAGTCTTACGAAAGTGTTGAGCTGTCTTTGATCGTGTTGATGATTTGTACTACATTCTCGTCGACCAGCTTGTAAAATTACGGCAGATACTTAGGCCTACGATGGAACAACGATTTGTTATTGTTTTAAAGCGTCGACGGCGGCGAATCGACGGCTGCTCAACGCACGGAGAGAACTTTCAAATGAACTTTCTAAAACTGAAAAGTTCGTTCTCAGAAAGAACTTTTAAAAGTTCAAGTTCATTCATTTAAAAAAGAATAAGTTCACTGAAAAGTTCACAAAAAAAGAACGCGTTCACGAGAACGCGTTCTTTTTAAAAGTTCTTTCCCCAACACTGGCCACAACATACTAGTAACCTGCCCAGTGAAGGTTGGCCGCTGCCGTGTTGCTGTTGTTTTGCCGCTGCAGGCGTGAAGATGGCTAGCCATCACTTTGCCGGCTGCCGGTTGGCCAGCAGTGTTAATGTGTTGGCTCATCACTAGAAAACCGTCTTCCGGCTAAACATATTATAGCAATCACCCATCCAGTGAAAGTCAATTTGCTTTTGTATGTATAGGTGATTATTCCCTCAACACATCAAGCTTCTTCCGTGGTGCAACGGTTAGAGGCTAGGTTTGCAGATGGAGAGTCGCCCTGCTGGACCGAGTTCGAGACACCAAACTTGAAACTTTATAATTACTTGCAATTAATATATGTTGTGTATCAACCTACAGATATTCGAGTGGTGTCAGAAATTAAGACGAAATACCTATGTGACACCGATATAATAACAATTATACTTATTATTTTAATTTTTTGTTTACATATTTAGATACCAGATCGCGCTGGTCCCAATGATTTCCCAGCAAACACGAATTGATGGGCCATAAGTGGCCCGCAAGCGGCTGGCCAGCTCAGTTCTGGCCAGCCGCTTGCGGGCCGGCATCTTTGGCCATTTGCCGGTTAAGGGCCGGAAGTGAGCCACAAGTGACGGCCGGCTGATGGCCGGTGGGACAAAATCAGAGCGAGCCGTTACTGGCCAAAGATGCCGGCCCGCAAGCGGCTGGCCAGTTCAGTTCTGGCCAGCCGCTTGCGGGCCATTTAGGGCCCATCAATTCGTGTTTGCTGGGATAATACATTTTTTACAATTTGAGAAATAATGTTAAAAAGAGGCACAGAAAATGTAAAATAATAAAAAATATGTGATATGAGAGAGAAGGGTGAAAAATCTTTGTACAATTAATTAAAAATATAATCCGAAATTGTTTATTGAAACACCTTATTACAAAATAAGCAGTGAAAATGAGAGAGAATGCGAAACATAGAAAAGAATGCAGAAAATTAAAAGTGATAAATATACAGAAGAAAAAGAAAGGTTAAAAACTGTTTAAAAAATTAATTAGTAAATTATTCTGTAACTTTATTAACCGGTCTGTCTGGAGAACGCCGCAAACACGAAGCTGTTAATTTAGATTCCGATGTCTCTTCTGCCTAGCTAAGCAAACCGACATCACTGAATTAGATTCATATTAATTAATTTCAAATCAAGCTATTTCGCTTCACTGGGCGGAAGATTTAATAAACGACAGCCTCTCTCTCTATGTACCAAGCTTCTGTGTGGCGTCTCACTGGAATATTACTGAATATGTTGTGTATAGGACAGTTTCACGATATTACATCCCTTTGATAATGTTCATAAGCTTGGAATCACCTTTATGGTCTTAACATGTACTTTATTAATTACTCATTTCATGTATTTATATTTAAATATTAATTTTTGTATTTGTTTGTTTATTTTACGTGTATCCTATTCAGTTATAAAAGCTGATTTACAAAGGAGAACAACTTAATAAAACTAATAACGTAAATGCAGATACAGTAATGAAATATTGTTTGGTAAAGTTTGAAAAAGTAATATTTCAACAACAATGTATGACAATACAATAATTTTGGCAACAAATATATAAACATTTAATATAAAGTGATATTAATTGATTCAACATCTTATTTACCATTTTGTTAATCTTTGAATGTTATTTCTATTCTGTGTTCTTGTGGCTATTGTTGCTGTTCAACAGTTTCGTTTTATTTAAAAAAATAACAGTAGAACACAATTATCTATTTCTTAATATTATACCATAATATTTCTTATTGAGGTGATATTTTTTATTACGTTTTTAATGTGCATATTGTTTAAAAATGTAATAACCTACCCTACGTTTAATAATGGAAAAAATGGAAGAAAAAATGTAAGTAACATTGAAAAGTTTGTTTTTAAGAGATAGCATTTTAATGTTTGATATCATTAATTTATTTAAAAAAAAGATCAATTTGAAAATCCCATGATTAAAAGTAAAGGCGACTAGCTGATCCCCTTATATGAAGTAAAAACGTTTAAAAGTACTTTTTTAAAGTACAGTTTGATATATTGTGGATCAGCAAGTCGACATAAAGCAAAACTAATCCAAATGGTAGCAGTTTCTCAACCCCAAAGATCGGCCTTGGTCCGGTCCCTAGACTTAAACCTTATTCCCACCAACAATCACCCCCAAGACGTAGAGGTCGAGCGCGCTCTATGCGATACACAGCCCGAACCTTCGGGGACTTGTAACAACATCAGACGCTGCTACTTCAGTAACTTCGTGAGGACGTAGCAACCAAAGTTCAAAGTTATCTAGAGGGAAGACTAGACTTACTTGTTTATCCATTGAGATACAAGACGAGGTCAATAGGGAAACTTCTTTATTGCGTGAACTGATAGAGGTAGCTGAGAGCGTGATACTGACTTGAGAGGTCATGGTCACAGTCGTTGGTTTTGTTGTTAGCGTATCTGCTTTTAATGCAGAAGGTCCAGAGTTCGATTCCCAATAGAGTCAAAAGTTTTTTTTACTTCTGATTTGGACTTAAGACCATCAGTTCTTGTCTTAGGAATTTCTAAACGGTGACTTTGGAGCCGTCCTAGCAACGAGGCACAATAAATTTAAAGTTGTTTTTGTTGATTTGCCTTGTTGATTCTGACGTTGATCCGCGAGTGTTTGCCCTGTCCATACCACTGATTGCTATATTCCCATAAAAAAATATCGATCTTTGGTTGGTTATCGCTCACTCGTCGATTGCGTCTGGGCCTACAGGATTAGCTTGGTCGCTTTGGTTTAATGAACCCGACTGAAAATTAGTTATATAACTGAGTGGGTAGACTCTAATTACGAATTTATTTTTTGTTTATTTTATAAAACTTTAAAATAATATCCTGGAAAAACACTTGTTTGTCCAGGGCGCGTCAACCGTTAGGTTATAATGCACCACTCTAGCTTAGGGGATATGGGGCCAATGTTGGTCAGAACCAGCTTCGGGTGTGGGGAGGAGGATTCTCACGACTCGGTGGTAATTGTCTTTATCATCGTTTTGTGTCATTTTGGTGTCTTTTATTTTATTTTATTTATTTATTTAACGTCTATCCTATTCAGTTATAAAAACTGATTTACAAAGGAGGACAAGTCATCGTCGTCGTCATCGTCGTCGTCGAGGTCTTCAATGGGAGGGGGCATTGCACCTCGGACAGATTTTTCCGAGGAATTTAAAACATGTGGAAGACCCTGAAAGCCCCAGTACTCCCTGGTCCTACTACTGAGGTGCCCGAATGTGTATGTGAGTCCTGATCGATGCTGTGCTGGATGATGCTCCTCACAAACAACACCTAGTCCCTGAGCAAGAATAAAACCAGCCAATCTAGAGAGTGGCTCCTTCTTGTGATGACGTGTGAGTGTTTGGGTGGAGGGCTGGTGAAACGTGTGTTAGAAACAGCACAGGCAACCACAACAAGGCAATGTGTACAACAACTCACTGAACTGAAAACCAAGAAGGCTTTAAAAGTGTATAGAACATGCGTTTTAGGCAAATTGCTGTTCGCTCGTCTGACTAACAAAACAGGTGTTGAAATTTTGAACAGATGTCATGAAAGTGGAAATATAGAGCTATACGGTGACATATTTCTGAAATTAGTTTTAAAATAATTTATGAAAAATAAACGTTTTTACGAATTTTGATTTTGTTAAAAAGTAAATTTTTCTGGTTGATTAAGACGCAACTTTGAAAATCTATGACGTTAGGGCTGTCCATGTATGCTTTATTGACAAATTTGCTAACTTTCACATATTAATTAATTTATTTATTTGTCTATCCTATTCAGTTATAAAAACTGATTTACAAAGGAGGCCAACTTAATAAATCTTATAACATAGATTATAGTAATATTACAACAACACTGCATTAAAACACAACAATTTTGGTAACAAATAATAAGGATATGTCAGATGTTTCTTGGCCAAGCGAATAGCGATTTGTTAACTACCAAATATGTCCTATTTCCTCTTCAGCGGGGGCAAAACGATCAACTTAGATGCCCAACAATGTTGCTTGGAATTGACGTTCATTTAATAACTTGTATATTGCCCACTGCCCGACAACGGTCAAGTCGTGTTACGCATCATCCAAAAAAATTGAACATTCTGAACTACTTGGCAAAAGAAGTAGCAGTAGTTGTTATCTAAGAAGAGCTTTAATTACAAAAGAGCAAATTGGGACCTTCTTAACGAACTTATAGCTGAACGGATGCCAACTTACTTTAACAATGATATAGAAACTTCTTGGCAGGAATGGAAGAGAGTCTTCTGGGATTGTGTAAATTATACTATACCTACTTGTACATTCAATGGAAGGCAACGGGTTCCGTGGATTAGCAAGAGTATTGCTAGAAACCTGAAAACACGGGATAAATTGCATAAAACATGGAAGAAAAGTGGTAATGATCAAGACTGGCACAACTATACCACACACCGGAACAAAGTTAAGACTGAAATACGCAATGCCCACAATAAATACATTTGGAATTTATCCACATTTAATTCTAAACAATTATGGAAATATATACATTCTAAAAATGGATCTTCAGCTCCTCTCCATTTTAAAGTCCATGGCGTGCTTGAATCGAACCCTAAAAAGTTATCTGAAGCATTTAATAATAATTTCAAATTAAATTTTTCTCCTGCTTCTGATGGTGCAACTGAATCACCAGATATTTACCAAAATACTGTGCCGCTAGAAACACCACGAATCATACACAGTACATTGAGAAGGCACTTAAAATGTCTTGGAGTTGATTCAGCTACATGCCCAGATGGTATTCCTCCTATAATACTTAGAATGTGTGCGGCAGATGTGTCACCATCTTTATGTACATATTTACTTGGGGAAAGTCCCTTCAGACTGGCGTGTAGCAAATGTAATACCGATTTTTAAAACTGGCAAGAAAGAAGACATTATAAACTACAGGCCGATATCATTAACATCAGTTGTTTGTAAAACTTTGGAACGTATCATTTCTCGAGAAGTTTTAAAACACATCACAAGTGCTAAAATCCTTAATGAAAACCAGCATGGATTTGTTCCAGGTCGGTCTTGCTCAACTCTTCTTACCAAGGTTATTGATAATTGGCAGTATGCTCTTGAAGATCCAAAGTGCAAGCAAGTAGATGCAGTGATGCTAGATTGGTCAAAAGCATTTGACCAGATTCCGCATAATATTCTACTTAAAAAATTGTATTACTATGGCATACGTGGTTCATTACATTCTTGGTTGGAACATTTCCTTAAATGTAGAACACAAAAAGTAACCTTCCAAGGAGCGGAATCATCCTCAGTAACTGTGACTTCCGGAGTACCTCAAGGTTCTGTGTTGGGCCCGTTGCTTTTTGACATATTTATGATGGATTTACCCCAAAGCGTTTCCTCAGAAATAAGCCAATTTGCTGATGACTGCACGATCTATAGGAAAATATTTACGAAAGATGACACTGATGCACTCCAGACCGATTTGGACAATATAAACACTTGGTCTGTTGAAAATGGAATGAAGCTGAACCCTTTAAAGAGTGTATTCATCAAATTTTCTAGATCTAAGAACCCATTGTGTTGCAGTTACCAAATAAACGGTTTGCCAATACTGGAAAAGAATGGTGTCAAGTTATTGGGTATCACAATAACTAGTGATCTAAAATGGAATACGCATACTGAGATAGTAAGAGCTAAAGCCTCCAGACAACTCTATTTTATAGCAAGAAACCTTCATCATGCTCACGTCAGTATTAACGGGCTGTATACTTAGCATTAGTGAGACCTCATCTCCTTTACGCCTGTCCAGCATGGGATCCCACATCAGATTATAACAAAACAAAATTGGAGCGTGTACAAAGTCGAGCAACGCGCATTATAGCTGCAAGGACAAAATTTCAAAGTGACAGTGCTACTGCAAGACGTACATCTTTAGACATTCCATTGCTAGAAAGTTACAGGAAAAAAGTAGAACTGCAATTTCTATGGGAATGTTACACGGTACTATTGAACTGGACCCATACGCAAGATTGCAAGTCTGTAGTCGAGGAGCAGAACTTGGTAGAGGATTAATTCTCAAGCCTCCATTTGCAAGAACAACCGCTTACCAAAATGGCTTCTACTACAGGACTTGTAATGAATGGAATGCTCTTCCTTTGGAGTTAAGGGAGATTCGCTCATTAGACTCTTTTAAATCTGCCCTAAGCACACATGTTTTTGCATTACAAAGTTAATTCTGCAGTTTCTTTTTACTGATTCATTTTTATAGTAATTCATTGAAGTGTATATTTATTTACTTATTTTCTATATTTTATAGGTTTACTAATGATTGTAATAATGTTGTTATCTTTTATTATATTTATTGTTATAAGGTTGGCAGTCACCAAGTGTGTTTGGAGCTCTGCTCTTTTCTGCCATCCTCGTGATACATTTAAACAATGAATGTGTTACGGAACAAATAATAAATAAATAAACTTCCAATCAGATCTCTTCAAAGAATTTCGTGATTGTCGATAACCAATCACAACAGCTGTCACCACTGTTTCTTTATTTTATTGACCGTGTATCAGGTCTAGCAATAAAGTTGGGCAATTATGTTAATCTTTTCACATAAAACCATAAACTAACTCATATTATACGTGAATTAACAAAGGCGAGTGGAAAGTTGATCGAAGTGATTAGTACTAAGAAAGTCATAAGTTTCATATGGTTGCTGTATTTTTTTTATATCAATGAACAATCGTTTGTTGTTGGTGTCTTAAAACCGTTTAATGGAGGTCAAATTTAAAAACATCAATACGAGCACTTTAAATTTTGAAGAAAATGTGATTTCTTGCAAATCTTGTTCGCACAATGCTATAAAAATAATTTAGTGAAATGAAGTCAGTTTGGGATGTTTGAAACAGTAAAACCTTGAATTGCCGTGAATTTTTAGCTCAGATGATAATTTTTTCAGTACTAGGAAAACGCTTAAGTCCCGCCGCGTTGTTGGATGAGCGTAATTAGAGGACCTGGATCTTATTAATTACAGAAGATAAAGCGGCGTTAAGCGTAATTGGTGCATTGAGTTGCCAAGATTTATGCGGATTTTCTGTTGTTCTGTGAAAAAATCATTACTTAATTGAAGATTTTTTAAAAAATTAATTTAAATTAAATAAAAATAACTCTTATTTTAATTTTTTTAATTAATCGTCGTTTAAAAAAGAAAAAAATCGTAAAATTTTGAATTTTATAAGAAATAATTATTCGATGGTGCTCAAATTTCATACGAATATATTAATTCATGTGAAAAAATCATTACAATCGGATAAAGCATGTAGGTGTTATAAGTCAAAGAATTGTTTAAACAAAGAAAAACCCGTACAACTTTCGATTTTCTTGAGAAATAATTTTTCGATCGCGCTCAAATTTCACATGAGTACCTAAATTCATAAAATTAAGGTTCTGTGAAAAAATCATTAAAATCCGACAAAGCATGTAGGTGTTATAAGTCGAAGAAATTTTCAAAAAATCGAAAAAATCGTAAAATTGCGATTTTCATCAGAAATAATTTTTCGATTGCTCTCAAAACGTGGCAGTTCTTCGTTCAGAGATTTAGAAGGTCTCCATAAAATTTCATTGCAATCGGATTATCGGTTTAGCCGGAATCGTCGTAACCTTAACAGAAACACACACAAAATTAAGAAAAAAAATACACAAAACAAAACATTCCGGATTTTTTTACTCCAGTGTAGTGAAATGGAATCGTTCGCTTCGCTAACTGATCGCTACGCTCATCCAATAAACTTTTACATACAAGAAAGGAAGATCGATTTTTTCAAATTAATTTATGCCCATTTGAATTTCCCTCCATTAATCAATCTTCGCGTATAAAAGCGTCCGTTCCCTATACCGTCCAGCCTCCAGTTCCGAGAGGGTGGCAATAAATCTGGTTTACAACCGAAACCGAAACCCAGAAGCCCAAATCTAACGCCAGATTTTAATATCGCACAATGCAATGTCAGTCGTCCGTCTTCCTCTGACAGGCGATGTCAGGATGTCACACTGACATCACACTCGTAATAGATTAGATTCGGGTAACGGAAGCCAGATAAGAAATAATTGACGATTTTCTGATTCGCCAGTGACATCTATATCACTAAAAGTTTTATGGTAGAAATGTGAAAAAATGAGAGTGGATCTTCCACCAATATTAAAACCCTATTTTAATCTTTTTTACCATTTTTATTAAAATAAAAATAAAAAATTACTTCGATTAAAGTCATCTAACGAAACGTTATAATATGACTTGTATTTCTTCATTACTATTTGAAACTTTACTTACTATTTCTCGATTTGGTTAGTCGGGAAAACACTCCCATAGGTGGAATTGGAAATATTTGATATTTATTTACCCCGATCCGGATGTTTTTATAACTTATGATTTGTATTAAATATTGACAGTTTTTTTTATTGCATTTTATAAATAAAGATTAATAACTGAATATAATTGTTTCGTTGTCCTTTGTAAATAAATTTTAATAACTGAATATAATTGACGTTAAATAAATAAATAATTAAATAATGGAAAAGCATTTTACATGTACTATATTATTATGTAGTTGCGTTAAAATTCTTCTGTAATTCGGTAAATAATGACATTAATAATATAGTTCTAATCTAACCCTAGTACAGGGCCAATAAAAGTATTCTGTTATATTCTTGTTCAAGGACAATGTAAACAAATAAATCGCATGTCAACCGGAGGTCATCTTCGGTTTTTACCGTGAGACAAGACACACGGAAGGAAGGACGGACAGACAGAAAAATTTAAATTTAAATTTTATCGTGGGAAACTTGTTGTAGGGTGCAATTAGCCCCTCTTCAGGTGAACTAGGTATGTGCGGATAGGAAATTGTGAAGGGATGTCCGAGGGCTGTTTAAGAGGACTCAATCCCTTGCATTCGCCTTAACGACTGAGGAAAACCTCGGAAAATACCTTCAGTCAGGATTGCCGGTCTCGACGGGATTCGAACCCGGGACCTCCCGAATCAGAGTCGAGCGCTTAGCGCCCGAGCCAACACTGTCGGTAGACAGAAAAGTGATGCATATGATAGGTATTAAACCGTAAACAAAAGCGATTTTGAAGCATCTTTATTGATAATATTTAATTTATCGATGGTATTAAACAACAATACCACCTAGGAGAGAGTTTCCAGACTGACCAAATTGAGAAATAAAACTAAGGCCTAATTACTCATGTATCTGCAAATACCAACTATATCCCTCATGTATTTATTCCCTTAAGTTCTAGATTATTTGTATACATGTTTCACTTATCGATTGTTAGATGAGCGTATCGAGCGAAGCGAAGATTCCATTCTACTACACTGGAGAAAAAAATCCGTTTTTTTTGTTTGTATTTTTGTGTGTTTGTTAACACGATTCCAGTTAAACCAAAACTCCAATTGCGATAAAATTTTCTGAAGGCCAAATTCCAAATTTCTAAACTTAGAACTGCTACGTTTTTGAGCGCAATCGAAAAATAATTTCTCATGAAAATCGCAATTTTACGATTTTTTTCGATTTTTTAAAATTTCTTCGACTTATAACACTCACATGCTGTATTCGATTGTAATGATTTTTTCACAGAACCATTATTTTAGGAAATAATATATTTGTGTGAAATTTGAGCGTAATCCAAAAATTATTTCTCATGAAAATCGCAATTTTATGATTTTCGATTTTTATAATCTTTTCGTCTTATAACACCTTCATACTTTATCCAATTGTTATGATTTTTTCACAGTACCTTAATGTTATGAATTACTTCATTCGTGTGAAATTTGAGAACAATCGAAAAATTATTTCTCATTGAAATTTGTATTTTACGATTTGCTTCGATTTTTTAAAATTTCTTAGACTTATCTACATGCTTTATCCGACTGTTATGATTTTTTCACAGAACTTAATTTCATGAATTAATATATTCGTGTGAAATTTGAGCGTAATCAAAAAACTATTTCTCTTGAAAATTGCAATTTTACGATTTTTTTTCGTTTTACGCTCATCCAACAACGCGCTTGAAAAAGCGTTTGCGAAGCTTCCTAGTATTAAACAACAATACCAGGGTAACCAGACTAATCAAATTGAGGAATAAACCTTTATTGCTCATGTATCTGCAAATATACCCCCATGTATTTATTCCCTTAAGATCTAGATCACAAGATACAGTTGAGCTAGAATCGTCTTGATCCCATACAAGCCATGTTAAACCCAATAAGCAACGGTTCCCAGCGGCCTAACAAAGTCTCCGCATAAACAGAAGCTGGGTGAGATCCCACTACCCAAGAGAATAGCGCCCCTTAACAGGGTACGACGATTAGTGGAACCTAACACGTAACACCATGTGGGCTTCGTTTGGTCCTTTCAGTTAATTGATGCATTCATACATAATATTTAGTAAATATATTTTAAAAAGACATTTCAGCTACAACAATAAAAACAATCCATCCCGATCGGGGTTCGAACCGGAGTCTCCCACATTATAGGTAGGAGATACAATTCAGAAGATAAACAGTTATCGTCTCAGTGGTTTAGTTGGCTAAGGCGCCTACCTGGATTGTGAGAGACTCGGGTTCGAACCCCGACCGGCCTATATTTCTAACTTCTGAATTGTATTTATATTAACAATTCCATCTACGGGAGTGTTTCCCGACTAACCAAATCGAGTAATAAAAACTATACGCATTAAGAGGAAGCCGGCGTGATTTGATGCTCGGCGAGTTCCTTGTCCTGCAGCCATAAGTTATTACATCTTTAAACAACTTGGCATACTTGATAACAAAGAACATCTGTACGCCCATATCATACTAGGAAAACGCTTAAGTCCCGCCGCGTTGTTGGATGAGCGTATATGGTGCATTGAGCTGCCATGTGTTACGCGGATTTTCTGTTGTTCTGTGAAAAATTCATTACTAAGTCGAAGATTTTTTAAAATCATTAAATCGTAAAATTTTTAAAAAAAAAAAAGAAAAAAATCGTAAAATTGCAATTTTCATAAGAAATAATTATTCGATTGCGCTCAAATTTAACACGAATATATTAATTCATGAAATAAGGTTCTGAAAAAATCATTACAATAGGATAAAGCATGTAGGTGTTATAAGTCAAAGAATTGTTTTAAAAAAGAAAAAAACCGTAAAATTACGATTTTCATGAGAAATAATTTTTCGATTATGCTCAAATTTCACACGAATATCTTAATTCATAAAATTAAGGTTCTGTGAAAAAATCATTACAATCGGATAAAGCATGTAGGTGTTATAAGTCGAAGAAATTTTTTTAAAATCGAAAAAAATCGTAAAATTGCGTTTTTTATGAGAAAAAATTTCCCGATTGCGCTCAAAAACGTGGCAGTTCTAAGTTCAGAGATTTCAAAGGCCTCCATAAAATTTCATCGCAATCGGAGTATCGGTTTAGCCGGAATCGTGTTAACAAACACACAAAAATACAAAAAAAAGAAAGAAAAAAAAAACATTCCGGATTTGTTTTCCAGTGTAGTGAAATGGAATCTTCGCTTCGCTCATCCAATTAGAATTTTTAATATTTATCATTGATCAATCAGATAATGCGTAGCTTTTGCGGTGTTTTTGATAATTTTGACGGAAATTCTAGAAAATTGAATTTATGTTTTGTTTATTTTCTAAAATCAATTAATGGAAAAGTGCTATGATAGATGACTTCATAATTTATTTTACACAATATGTAAAATTAGAAATTGGTGCGACTAAAGCTAGCGGAGAAATTTGAATGCTAGTAAAATAAGCATGCTTGCCTCGTCTTATGAATAACAAATGCATTCTTAAAAACAAGTAAAAAGGGAAAATAAAATAATGTTTTATGCCAAGCTTGAATGATTAAGAATTTTAAATGTTTGTGGAAGATTATTGTAGGTTAGAGTTAGCAAGACTTGGATAAGAAGCTTGTGCTTGCACCTTATCTTATCGCTAGATGTGTGTAAGAATTTAGAAAATGTATTTTGATATTAATAATTTTACAATTAATTTTCAATTTGAGCTAATTCAGTTTTTTAGGTTTCTATTTATTTATCTTGTACTTTCTTACACATTTAATGTAAAAGGTGATTAATAACATAAAAACCAATGAAGAATAAAATATTCCATATAAATGTGAAAAACCTTTTAAATAAGGCCAGCCTAGAAGATGCAAGCAGTTCTGGTTAGCAAACTGATGCCATGTTAAAAAGATACCGGTATGAGTTTGAAATTATGTCTAATAAATAAAAAATCGTATTTTTTAAGTTAAGCCTTTAATGAAAGGAAACAAGGGAACACATTTATTAAAAAGCATTATTCATGATTATATTCAGAAAAAATTTCAAAATTCATATTATTTTACTTTTAAAAAGTTCCAAGAGGTGAAAATCAATATAAAAAGAAACTTTAGTAAAACAGGTATATTTAGAGGTAAACTAAACTCTTAGGTAGGAAAAAAATCCTACCGTCAGTTAAATTGTATTTGATATGAGGTATTTATTGAGATATCATAATAATAAAGATATCGATATATTTTCTTATTTTGCAATTGTTTCATACATCATTTATAAGGTTTTTGTAAAAACAAAAAGATAAAATACGTCAATCACACTCTAAAGAATAGAATTAAAATTCCCGCGCTAGCTGCTGCCCCCCCCCCCCAGACCCTCTATGTACGCAATCAAGTACTTTACCCAGGAAAGAGTGAAAACATATAAATCAGTTTTGTATGACACCTCTGACTATACCCACATACCCATTTCACTATTCGTGCTGACCATTGATCTTTTAATGTGACAAAAATGTTCGCCTCCCCAAAACAAGATCCGCCACTGCTTATTCATGTTGTATGAAAGCCAGGCCCGACCTAACACAGACCACACGGCAGACTCTGACACTTCAGCCTTAGCTCCCTGGAGAAATGGAATTGAAAGTGCTTTTCTAACTTTTATGTGGCGAAGTCTCGATTCTTTTTACTCGCTTTTCGAGGACATGGCTGTGGTTTTAGACTTAGGACAAAACTTTTGAGTTCCGCTGGGAAATACACGTCATAACCGTGTTGCATTATTTTCAATCGTGTCTAGTCACATTTTGAAAAGACGAAATCAAAATATTTTTACTTTTGTTCGGTAAATTGTGATTTAACCCCATCTAACACAATCACACACTCAATACACTCATTCATCATACACATTCATACTACACCACACACATACAATCATGTAAATATTATTTTTTGAGTCATCTTCATGTAACTAATTTTATTGTAAGGTATTGTATTGTAGCGTCATACGTATTTTATTTTTATGTAATGTTTGAGTATTTCACTTGTAAGACAAAGTGTACTATTGGAATGCATCTGTAATACTAGCTTATAAAAAAATACAATAGTACTTTTAGTGTAAATTAATATTATTATCTAAACTAATGATACAATAAATAACTTTTAACTTAGCATGGCATGCATATTGAATAACCTCAAGATTAACTCTTATATATTACACAATTAATTAAATATGATTTATGAAAATATATTGTGCTATAATATTTGGAAAAATAAAGTGAATTGAATAAAATTGAATTGAAAAGTACCAACACCATCACAAAACAAACGATAATTCCTAGCAGTTTGCTACAACGTCCCAGAAAGTTTCGCTACAAATTCAACATAAATAATTTATACATTTTTAAAAGGTTTCGGATATCTGAGCGAGACTCAGTAAATAAAATCTTCTGGCATCGATCCATGCTACGATATTAAGCCTCTTTCAGAGCTTGCCAAATTGATTTCACATTTAAGCTTTTCAAATTACTGTCGAATCTTCTTTCAAAAACTTTATACATACACAGTTGAAAAGTAAAATTTGGCGAAGAGCCACGCCTAAGATTCGACGACAAACCGTTCTAAAGCTACGGAAAAGGTTTTAAAACATGATAAAACGAAGTTTTGAGTAAACTTAAGATTTGATATCGTTTACTTAATATAACGAAGCTGTCAGGTTACCGTCCACTGGAAGAGCGCATGTTGTGTCATGTCCTTATCATTGTTGCGATCAGTTTGACTTATGATAAGTCTTTTCCAAGACTTGAACAGAACAAATATGAATACTTGTGTTAGTATTTCCTTTCGCGAAAGTTAGACTTTTCTCAGATTTGATGTTTTTGATTTTTCGTCGTTACAGTGGGATCGAGTTTTTAACTTTTTTCCGATTTTTTCATGCCAAACATTGAATATAACAAATTTATTCATTATCTCTGAAAAGTTGGTATCAAGAAAATGTTTTGTTTGCATAATAAACGAAAAGTTTTTAATAATATAACATCTTTAGTTCGACTGCATAATGGATTCTCATACCCTCATTAAATATTATCTTATAATTTCGGCAGCTCGTTGTATAAATTTCCTTGCAAAACAAACCTAATCAATGTTTTGTCGTATTCACTAATTTTCCGACCACTTTTTCTTTGGAAAGTTGAGGTTCTGTTTTTCCAACGGTGTAATTAAAAGTTTCCGGCTACCGAGGCATACCATCATAACAAACAAACTTCAGCTAACGTGCTTTAAACGGAACCAGTCATTAGCATATCCCGGGGTGCAAGAAGCGGGACGCAGCCTCTCTGGCTTCGTATCAGATGGTTGGTACACCTGTGCCCGATGTATCGACTTCACCACAGCACTGTTTGTGTACGACTGAGAGGAGATGAACAATATGAAGGTTAATAAATCCTCGATGAGAAAATCTTTTTGTTTTTTTACTAAAAAGAGAAAAAAGACGGACAGATGAAGGGTAAGGGTAAGGTTGAGAGAGAGAGAGAGAGAGAGAGAGAGAGAAAGAGAGAGAGAGAGAGAGAGAGAGAGATAGATAGATAGATAGATAGATAGATAGATAGATAGATAGATAGATAGATAGATAGATAGATAGATAGATAGATAGATAGATAGATAGATAGATAGATAGATAGATAGATAGATAAAGGTCTTTATTTTAAGGCGGGATTAAGGCTAGTGAAGCCTTATCTTCCATCCAACCTAATACAACTAATAATAATAATACAAATGATAATGAAGGCTTATGAAAATTATAGATAATTTGAACACAAAGTAATTGGCCTGATGAAAATTACACATAATTAACTGAAAACATAAACATTTGAAATTATGATAAACAATTTACACAATTTAGCTATCATTTCATTCTCCGCATTCATCCATCGCTTGGCGAGAGAGAGAGAGAGAAATAGAGAGAGGGGGGGGTCATTAAGGTCTTTATTAAGGCGGGATTTAGGCTAGTTAAGCCTTATCTTTCATCCAACCTGATTTTAGTGCAACTACAAAGTACCAAACATAATTTAATTTAAATGGTTCAGCTAATCCTGGATATTAAAATAAACAAAAAATAACTTATTTTATAGAAAGTGCAAATAAAACTATATAAACAAGATACATATTGTAAGCTTTACTTATATCATGGATCTACGACGTTTTAAGTCTATGCTTATAAAGTAATGAACTTATATTACTTTAAATAAAAACTAAATTGGGAGGGAGAGAGAGGGAGAGGGATTGATTGAAGTCAGAGAGAGAGAGAGAGAGAGAGAGAGAGAGAGAGGGGGGGAGGGAGATGAAGAATTGATTGATTGATTGATTAAGGTCTTCATTTTAAGGCGGGATTAAGGCCAGTGAAACCTTATCTTCCATCCAACCTTTCCAAAGAGAGAGAGAGAGAGTTCTCCAAGACGCCCACTTGTTCCAAGAAACTCACTAAGTAAGTTTGCGATGATGGTCGCTGTTTTACTTGGCCGGGTATCGACGACCCCTCAATTATCTGACCGCCCTGCCCACTGCCTCCTCGTTGAGTAGCGTCTAGGTGGCAGTGGTCCTGCCCACAGCCTTCTGCTGGTCAAACATTCCCCTAACTTTCTCCTTCTTCCCAACAGATAACCAAGTTAGCAGCTTCTCTACGCGAATGTCAATATTATCAGCAAACAACTGGTAACGAACCTTCACTGTAGAAACATTTGTTTGACAAGACGTGAAACACAATTACACAACTGAATTAATACATCTCAACTCGTTTCGTGCGTGGTCGATGTGTCTTTGTGCAACGCAAGCTATCTCGTCCGCGTGTTAAAAATATTAGAAAATTTTTTTTAAAAAAAAAGAAAAAAAAATTAGATATTAGTATAAAATCAATATTGTTGTAAACTTCATGTAAAAAAATAGGTTTGAAACAGAGTAACAATACAAATTCATTTCTATAAGCAGATGTGACATGTTAATAAAGTGATGGAAAATAAGTGGAATGACAAAAATGAATGTAAATAATGAATTCGTTTGCAAAAATCCGTTTCGATGAAATGTAATAAGGGTTGTAATCCGGCTACAGTGCTCTGTAACGTATTCCAACATATTATTCAACAATCAAAATAAAAGCGTTTTTAGGATCGTTTCATAGGTTTATTTATTTAAAAAAATTAATGTTAATATTATATATTGCACACTGTCTTTTTTGTATGTTTCTGTGTTTGTAGTATGTATTTAGTCTGGATCAATTTCTTAACTTCTTAAAAAGTATCACCATAATAATGTCCTTCCACCGATTCCTATCCACAATCTTTAATAAAGTAAGTTGGGCTACTTGTGATCATACCATACAAGGAACCTTTAACATTCAATCCTATCACTACATCTATAACGAATTTATACTCTCGGGAACACTTTGAACTGTGAAACACATGAATAGGCCCCGAATCCTTTCTTGCCACGGTTCAAAGAAGAGCAGGACAATAGCCGTTTATCCTTTCAATCCCCTTTCTCTTTAAACTGACCCCGGAGTAAGATATTTTATTTCCCACGAAACAATCTTTGTTTTACATCCACATAGACATTTTCCAAAGAAAAGTTTGGCCTAACATGGATTCTTCAAAGAAAGAAGATCCATTCCTTTTAGTTTTATATCTTCTCAGATTGTGGTTATGATCTTGGCAAAGCGATTGGCCGAGTAGCTTCTCTGTAGTGTTTTATCCTCTCAAAGCCTAAAACCCGCCATTTTCTCTCAAAACAGTCCACGCTTCCCTTTGTCTCCACGCATCTAATCTTTTCCGCCATCTAGAAAGCGGTGTGTGCGTTTAACTCACTCGGAAGCGTCATGAGGGCGGTGGGGGATTCCCCTGGGCGGAGTGGGGGGGATTCCCTCACCTATTTCAAAGAACTCGATCGAAGACATTCCTATCGTATTTGTTTACGCCTGATGCGTTCACCCGTGGATGCGTTCGTTCCGACCGCGATGGGAGATCTGCCAACTGAAGCGCGCCAAAAGTCACCCGGTGTGTTTTATGAGGTTGGCAACGGTTTCCCGCGCTGACAATCACGTTCTGTCAGCAATGCCGAAGCTGTAAATTACAATATCGACAGGTTGGGGTTTGGAGAGAATGTTTACTAAGTTCTTTGGTTTTACGGCTGGTTTCTGGGTTCGGAATATGATGAATATACGATTTATCTTTAGCAGGGCGATATTCCGATGGATGGCGAAGGGAGGGATTCTATTAAAGCTAATGTCGCGATAGAAAACTGAAAAAGACGCTATAGGCAACTTTAAGAAACTTTGGGCGTGTCTCAAACTTGACGCCTAGTGGTTTTATTCCAGTACTTTCCCATTCGTACTTTTTGGAGTAATCGCATGAAAGTCGACATTATTTTTTCTTTTTTCTTTTACAAAACTAAATTTTCATTTCCCGTTCATGGCCCTATTTTTCATTTATGGCCTATATTTTTCATGAGAGTCCTCAAAGTCATAACAAAAATGTTCACTTCCAGTGAATGTCTGCGATTTTTTTTTGGATCAATCGGAAACGTATTTGGGGAAAACAAAATATTCGAGAATTAGCCTGAGTTAGCAAAACATTAGCTTGATTGGTGCAATGAAAAGTACGAACGCACATTTTCGGCTAGAATCGTGGCGTCCCCGCGCTAATTTGATTGTAATTTAGAACTTCGCCCAGTCGTACTCAATGCTGTCAATAAATAATACGAACACGGTTATAAGTGGTAAACGGATTCTGAAAGGTCAACACAAAAATAAAAACGTGAAAATCTAATTAACGCGTTTTGCGATTGATCTTCATTTGAGGAAGTAATTTTAAAACATTTTGTTCAATTAAAAAAAATGTTCTATTGTGTTTTTGATTTTATAAACGCAACCCGTATATTAAAATGAATATCTTTTATTAAATTTATTGATTTTTTTTTTAAACATCGGTAGATAACAATGATGTTCAACGAACGTCCATTGGATTTAAATATTGCGAAAATGCACTTCGGTCATCTATTTTAAGAAGACACCTATAACCATTCCCTCCGAGCTTGGACAAACTCAAATGCGCAAACTCAGCTGTTGAAGATTTCTGCTGAAAGGTTACTAAGCATTACTAAATTTTGAATGAATATAAATAAGGTAGCCTAATTTTATATTGATATCCGAATTTGGTTGCAAACAATAAGCCTTAAAGATCCATTGCGAGGCAAGTCCAAAAGATGAAAAAATGAAAAATTCAAAACGTGGGTGTCATTGCAAGAAATCCCCATCAAACCGTTTACCTTGCAATAAAACCAATTTAACCTAAGCTTTCACATTGATTTCAACGTTGATATCCAGTAGACCAAAATTTAGTAAATTACGGAGATTTCACGAATTTTTTATTCAAAATCAATTAATTAATTATTGAAGGAATAGGCGTACTGGATCTCATACATTGATTTTTTTAACGTGCGTGTTAAATATGACAAAGATGTCATTAATCGTTCACCCTAAAAAAAAACTGAAAGCTGAGCGCTTGAACTCGTCTCCGCAGATTTAAACATTCCTTTAAATTTAACAGTGAAATATAAGTAATTATCAAATACATTTCACACCTTGCACACACGAAAAAAATAAAGACTAATATTAGCAACATGAATATGAAGAGGATGGAAATGGATATTATCCTAAGACGAGACTTTGAAGCAGAGGAGGACGGTAAAAGAAAAGTAGGAAGACCGAGAGAAAGATGGGGAAGATTGATCGAAGGAGACGTTGTAGAACGAGGTGAATAGTGGAGCCAGGTGATGGAATTTAAGCTGTGGGGGGACAGGAGGGAGTGGGGTAGACTGGTAGAGAAGCAGATGCAGGATGAAGAAGACGATGAAGATGTTGATGATAAAGAAACGCTGAACCAGGCATTCTCGGCAAAAAAAATTGTTTCGTGCCCTAGATATCGGTGTGAGGAACACCACTCAACCTGACGTTGTTGGAACTGAGTTTTGATTATTATTATTATTATTATTATTATTTTTATTATTATTATTATTATTATTATTATTATTATTATTATTATTATTATTATTATTATTATTATTATTATTATTATTATTATTACCAACATGCGGGTTATGGGCCTGAACTCTGGGTTCCTATACATGGAGCAGACGAATCATTATGTTGGTATTCTTATACTCTGGCAAGATGGGAAAAACAAATAGAAAAACACCGAAACGTGTTTAAATTCTCACGGGGCGTGTTTTTCAATTACGGCTGAAGTGAGCTTTCTAATCTCCGAGGTGGGAGAATTGGCCGGTTCTTTAATTACCAAGCGAGCCGGGTCCCTGTACGATGCTCGGCCCAGCTACGACCTGGTTTTATTACTTGTGCTAAATCAACTTGGGTTAGAGGAGGTCGTTTTAATTTAATATTGATTAGTTGTTGTTAATAATTAAGCTCTAAACACAATATGTACGACTTATTTATGATAATGAGATTTAAAATCACTTAGTTAAAAGTTTAACTACTATAATTGGTATTTATTTTTTAAATAAGTGTTTAATGTGTATTGGACATAACACTGCTCTATATCAATATTTATTTGTGAAGTTCCAGTTAAACAAAATATTTTTGAATAAAGGCCGGATTATTACAAATAAATATTAACAATGAGCAGTGTTATGTCCAATAAACACTAATTTAAAGATTTAAATCACTCATTTAAATGTCAATTATAAATTTATTCATCCTTTAAAAATCTAAATGACTTTTAAAATGTTTACATATTATAAACACAATACACATAAATCGTACAACGCCAGAAACTACAAACAACCAGTTTCCCTGACATTTAGGTTTAAGATGAAGGGTGTAGAAACAATATACCAAAAACTGCTGCTCAAAATTCTATTTCGAAATAGCTCGATTGATTCTGGTTATTTGAATATAATTGTTGATTCTGAGGTTAAGTCCCGCCAAAACACTTTCAAAAAAATATTCAGCTTTTTTATTAAGTCTCTCTTGCATTCTACTTACTTTTCAGACGTCTTTTCTGCATTATTTAGAAATCATATTTCTTTTTAAGGGTTTCCCTTAAGTTTGTAAATAATATATATTTCAAAGAAACAATTTACTTTTGTTAGTTAGTTAGTAATTAGTTAGCTAGCAAGTTGGTTGGTTTCTTCAACCTACGACATACGACAATAATAAGACAACATAACCTTTTTATTAATTGGATTAGCCCTTAGAACGTTTCAAACAATCTATAACACATTTTAAAAAGTAATTAAATAATATTTGTACATTAAAGATTGTTGTCACTGTATGGAGTATACTTATGTGGATCTCCAAAATAATTGTTCTAATTGCTACGTAAAAAAATACCTCATTTTACAATAAAACCTTCAAAGAAAGATCAAGAATTCTTGGTGATTTTATCAAAATATTTCCTGCTGATGATTCCAGCTGGAGGTGGAAGGGTTTTCAATGTTGTTATGAGGGTACTCAACGCTAGCATGAGAGAGTTAACAATATTTACGATGCTAAGTGATGGATTTCCTCGTGGTTGGAGAGCCTTCCTCGCCTCTCATGCATAAAACATCTTTTGATAGCGTCAACTTCAGTTCGGGTGTTAACCGTGGATTAGACTCAAGACGACGTCAGGGACACGAATTCTTTAAGAGTATTCGCCACACGTTGAACGGAACTCGAGAGCTTGGCGTGAGTTATTTACATTTCCTCAGTTCACGTAACTATTACGAAAAATGTGTTAATGTTGTAACATAGTTCAATCAACGTTGAAGGTTGTTGATATTTCCAACGGTCTTACATGTAAACTAAAATATAAAAACATCTTTCGGAACCTCATCAATGAGTTTTCCGTGTTATTCTGTTCCGAAAAATGTTTTTTTTTTCATTTACATGTTAGACCGTTGAGAATTATCAACAACCTTTACATTATATTGCAAAGATGGACAAGATAAGTAGTGTAATCAGAAAAGAACTGGGACTGGAGAGATTGAGGTTTAAGCTGGGAAGAGAACGTCTAAGATGGTTTGGACATATGAAAAGGATGGGCAAGGAGAGGATCCCAATACGAGAATTTGAAGCGACAGAGGAGAAAAAAGGAAAGAAGAATGGCCTAGAGAGAAATGGGGAAGAGAATTTCAAGAAGACGTTGGAGAACGAGATGTGTGGGAGAATGTGGCAAGAGTCAAGCTGTGTGAGGACAGAAGAGAGTAGAGTAAATTAGTGAAGAGGAAGAAGGAAGACAATGAGGAAGAAACACTAAGACTGGCAAGCTTAGTATCTATAGTTTCATGCCCTAGATAATGGTGGAAGACCACCACTTAACACGACATAGTTGGAACTGAGTTATGATTATGATTTCAACAATTAATCGTTCTTCATTTACAAAATTTATAAATTTATAAAGTTTGGGGGTTGCGTTACACCGTTAGCTCCAAACTAAAAATTCGATATTGGCATAATGAAAATAAATCGCACCGTAATTTGGACATCAAACTATGAACGCACAGTTTTTGTTTGTTTAAGAAACATTATTGTAAATTGTAAAATGGAAACTATGACTTACTGAAAAGTTCGCCGCGTGGGCAGCGAAGAACTGCGTCCGTCGTGCGAGCGGGGGAAACGAGGGTTCGACCTGGGCGGACACAGATTATTAGTTCACAAACCCTAGGAGAGAAACCAGCCGAGGAAACACATTGGCCATCATTTGATGTTGGTTGGAAACAAAGACAAGTTTACCAATTGACAAGCAATCAAAAAAAAAAAACTTTCGGATTTAGTGTCGACCCACTCAGTAATAAACTGATTTTTTGTGGGGAACTTTAATAATTTAAAAATGAATAAATTTATCCAATGAATTTTTTTATGTGTTATTTCTATATTTTGATAAACAGTTCAAACTAAAAAATTACTAACACACATTGATAAGTAAAATTTGTCAATCGAGCCGTAGAAAAATAAAATAAGCGAAATTAGTAATGAAAAAATTAATAAACATTAATAAATGCAATGAATAATAATTAATGAAAGCAATGGTAACGATTTGAAAATTGTTATTTTATTAATTAATTAATTTGTAACAATATAATTTTTTTTCTGAATCAATTGATAACAATAAAATATTTATAAAATTTTGAAATGGTAACAGTGACAATTAAGTCGATGACGATTGCAAACTGTATGTAATGAGTTATGATTGATCTTAAGTTAATTTAATAGGTGGAGGTCAATTTATTAATATTCAACTTTAATGCAAGCAATGTTAGTTGATAAAATAATGATTATGCTTATTAGACAATATCTTGCCTATTCCATTGAATCAACTATTTAATATTAATTCCTTGTTGATGGCCAATTGATAAACGAGTTAAATTAAATCAATGATGGCCAATTATTTTCAAATGATTTCTTTTCTAGGGTAGATGCATTATTTAAAATGCATTGTGAACTGTGTGGTCATGATTTCGTTATTGAACGTGATCTAATACAGTATTGCTGCTATTTAACAAAAACAAAAATAATAAAAATATAGAACATATAAAATAATAATGAACGAATTAAAACAATACATCAATCAAATATATTGAAATATAATATTATGCTACAAATAAAACGTAACTTACACTTTGGTGACAGATCATATGCCGGTATGTACAACAATAAGTAGAGAGATGACGAATATATTTCATAACGAAAAAAATTGAAAATGACAAAACATACAAAAACAATTATAAACCAAAGGCGTAGATGATAAATAATTTGAGTTGTCGAATTGATGATTGTAATAATGGTTCCTATATGAGCAAACATGTAAGTTGATGGAGGTGGTGAAAAGGAGTTACAAGCTGCTGGAAGATAAATACAAATGAAGGGTGACAGTTAGTGATTAGTAAACAGGGATGAATCATGAAACGGATCAATGGTGGACTTGTTCAAACTAAGCAAGCCCGAAGAAGCAGTAGACAAAACGTCTCAGTATAAAGATATTTACCATTATCACGAAAGCTGTTAACTCTAATCAATATCATTATGAATTTTTATCTACTTAAATAAATATCTTTAAAATTTATGTGGATCTGTGGAAGACTACAAAACTCAGGTTTTCCAAAATATTTGCTTTTGATGAAATATTTGTAAGTATACATGATCTACAAATTTGAGCAAATGTGAATGCGCACACAATGTAGAATAACAAAATGAGATAGAATGTGTAATGTGTGACTCACCTCAGGTACTCCCTGGAGGCGATGGATTCCCAAGACATCCCGCTTTTCAAGGTCACCACTTAACTCCTCAAGGTCACTGTTCAACTCCGGACGTCGTCACCGTCACTTGTCTTCGGAGACACTCGGGCCTCCATCGGGCGAGATCGTGTCACGTGACTCACACTAAACCGTGACCGCCATTTTGTTTCACAGCTAACGCAGCGAGGCGGGAGAAACGAGCACTGATAACTCACCTAACGTGGATAAGATAATATATCATAATATAAATTATTTCGATTGTTTACTAACTGTCCTAATCACTTGCTAAACTCTATCCATCTATTAAATATTATTATGATAATAGAAAGAGAAACGGGGGAATGATGAATTTTAAATAGAAATATACATAGAATTAGAAATAGAAATAGTAGTAAAAACATAAAAAAAATATGTAGAAATATAAATGGAAATGGACGTTTAAAACCCTTACCAGACCAAGTTGCAAGTTGCAAAATTAAGTCATTTTAGGCAGTTTATTCAAATTTATAATTTTTTTCTAAGATTGTTAGTGTTTTAAAATAAATTAATCATGTTTTTTAAGATATTTTTGGAATTTTTTTATTTTGATTGAAAGCATCATTTTAAATCATAATTCAAATTTGGAAAACGTTCCTAAAACTTTTTTTCTTTTTTTTTTACATATAATAATATGTAACTAAAAAATAGCAGAACTAGAGATTTATAGCATTTCCGAGAAAAAAACAATTTTTCCATTTTTAGCCTTTTTTGCAGAAGTGTCTTTTAAATTTTCCCTGAAAAATCACTTTTTGTCCCATTGGCATGGGACAATTAAAAAAAAAATCAACAAAAATAAATACAAGAACTGGGGTCAAATTGAAAAAAAAAAACGTATTATGTACCAAGATTAAATTTTGAAAGTAAATGATTCCATTTGGAATCTGGGGCTGGACAGGAAACAAATAAAAAATAAAATAGAAATTAAAAGAAGATAAAATAAGGAAAATAAGTGAATAAATTCGGGTCAAATAGTAGGAATAGAGATACAATAGAATCTCACAAATAAAAATTAATAAAAAAGAGAAAAATAATATATAATAAGCATAAAATGGTGATACAAATAAATAGAATGAGTAAATAAGTACAAGCGTAGGTAGAAATAGAAATAGAACATGAAATTGACATTGAAATTGTAAAGAATTAGAAGCAGAAAAAATAAGAGAAAATATAAGTGACTTTTTGCAATAGACAACGAAATATACATATAAAGAAATTGTAAACATTTAGAAGCAAAAGAAGTAACAGAATAAGCCGTAATGAGCATGTTGAAATACACAACAAATATATTAAGAAATTGGAAAGAATTAGAAGCAGAATAAACAATAGAATAAGCTGTAAGAAGCATTTTGACAAATACAACGAAAAAGTTAAAGAAAATGAAAATATTTACGAGTAGAAGAAGTTACAAAATAAGCTGTAAGAAGCATGTTGAAATACCAAACGAATTACATAAAGAAATTGCTAAGAATTGTAAGCAGAAGTAGTAACAGATTAGTTAGCAGTATGTTGAAATAGACAACGAAAAAGGTAAAGAAATAATTGTAAAGAATATAAGCAGAAGAAGTAACAGATGAAGTTTTAAGAAGCATTGTTAAGGTCATCGCAAAGATCTTAAATGTAATGCTGAGCAGTTGCAGTGACTTGTTTTGTCTTTTATATTATTTGTTATTCTTGTTTGTTTACTCAATGTTTTTTAATTTGTATGTCGTTACCTTGAGAATGGGCAGGGAGAACTGTTCGAAACATTGGTAATAAAACTTATTTAACTCGGAAACTCGAAAGAATTTCATTATGTCATATATACATATATATATATATATAAGATTCCATTTCACCACACTGGAGAAAAAAAATCCGGAATGTTTTTTTTTTTTTTTCTTTCTTTTTTTTTGTATTTTTGTGTGTCTGTTAACACGATTCCGGCTAAACCGATACGCCGATTGCGATGAAATTTTATGGAGGTCTTCGAAATATATATATATATATAGAAATTGTAAAGAATTGGAAGCAGAAGAAGTAACAGAATAAGCTTAAGAAGCATGTTGAAATAGGAACGAAATATATAAAGAAATTGTTAAGAACAAGAAGTTGAAGAAGTAACAGAGAAGTTGTAAGTAGCATGTTGAAATAGACAACAAAATATATATTAAAATGGTTAAGAATAAGAAGCAGGAAAAGTAACAGAATAAGCTGTAAGAAGCATGTTGCAGTAAACAATGACATATACATAGAAATTGTGAAGAATTAGAAGCAGAAGAAGTTGGAGGAAATGTTAAAATAAGACAAATAATAGATAAAGAAATTACAAAGGATTAGAAGCGGAAGAGTAACAAAGAAGCTTAAGTAGCATATTGAAATAGACAGCAAAATAGACATGGAGATTGCATGGATTAGAAACATAATAGGTAACAAAGAAGCTGAAGTAGGATGTTGAAATAGACAGCAAAATAGATATGGAAATTGCAAAGAATTAGAATCAGAAGAAGTAACAAAGAAGCTGAAGAGTGCATTGAAAGAGACAAGCAAAAATAGAAAATAGATAGAAGAATTGCAAAGGATTAGAAATCAAAAAGTTAACAAAGAAGCTGAAGTAGCATATTGAAATAGACAGCAAAATAGATATGGAAATTGCAGAGAATTAAAAACAAAAGAAGTAACAAAGAAGGTGAAGTCGCATGTTGAAATAGACAGCAAAACAGACAAAGAAATGGCAAGAAATTAGAATCAGAAGAAGTTACAAAGAATCTGAAGTAGCATGTTGAAATAGACAACAAAATAAATATGAAAATTGCAAAGAATTATAATCTGAAAATACAAAGAAGTGTAAGTAGCATGTTGAAGTAGACAGCAAAATAGAATTGGAAGCAAAGAATTTAAATCAGAATAAATAACAAAGAAGTTTTAAGTAGCATGTTAAAAAAGACAGCAAAATAGATATGAAAATTACAAAGAGTTAAAAGCAGAAGAAATATCAAAGAATTTGTAGTAGCATTTAAATAGAAGCCAAATAGATTGAAATTACAAAGAGTTAAAAGCAGAAGATAAAACAAAGAAATTGTTATAATAATGTTGAAATAGGCAGCAAAATAGATAAGGAAACTGCAAAGAATAAAAAGCAGAAAAAGTAACAATAAAACTGAATAAGCCTGTTGAAATAGACAGCAAAATAGATATGGAAATTACAAAAAATTAGAAGCAAAATAAGCAAAACAAAGATGTTGAAAACACAGGAAATAGAGTGGAATTGAAAATATAGTGGCAAACGAATTAACAAAAAAACTTAAGGGACATGTTGAAATAGACAGTAACATAGATATGGAAATTGCAAAGAATCAGAAGAAGTAACAAAGAAGCTGAAGAAGCATGTTGAAATACAGAGCAAAATAGATATGGAAATTGCAAAGAATAAAAAGCAGAAGAAATAACAGAGAAATTGTAAGTAACATGTTTAAAATGACAGCTACAGGAATAAAAATTGCAAAGAATTAGAAGCAAAATAATTAACAAAGAAGCTTAAGTAGCATGTTGAAATAGCTGAAAAAATATATTTTGGAAATTGCAAAGAATTAAAAGCAGACGAAATAACAGAGAAATTGAAGTAGCATGTTGAAATAGCCAGCAAAATAGATATGGAAATTGGCCACAATTTAAAGCAGAAGAAATAACAGAGACGGTGTAAGAAGCATGTTGAAAAAGAAAAAATTAACATATCGAGACTATTGTTAATAATTATAAGAAAATAAAAACATAAATATAAGAAAAAAGTTTTAATTAAGATGCAAGTTAAATTAATTGAAATGTAAAAAGAATATAATATGTGACGTTAAGCAATTTAGGGATTCAAAATATTTAAAATTACTAGTTTGATTTGAAGAGGACACATAGGCCTACCTTAATAACTTATATAAACTGATAAAGAAAATGAGACATCAGAATTAGGAATAAGTTACATAAGAAGTAGTTAGTGCAAGAAGTAATATTGGCAATATCCATGGAATGGAAATAAAATATAATTTAAAATCACACATAAACATATATAGAAAACGAACAAAGTAGAAGGACAAAAGTAATGAGAACCAACCAGAATCAGGTAATACCTAAACGATAATGATAATCTTTGTGGGAAGCCTGCCCAGGGTGCAATTCATGCCCATCTTCAGATGTCCATGTCTATGTTGCTGATAGGACAATTGTGAAGGGATGTCCGAGGGCTGTTTAAGAAGACTCAATCTCTTGCATTCGCATTTACGACTGAGGAAAACCTCGGTAAAAACCTTCAGTCAGGATTGCCGGTCTCAACGGGATTTGAACCCGGGACTTACCGAATCAGAATAGCGCGCTTAACGCTTGAACCAACACTGTCGGTACTATTACTGAATGAATAAATTACTCGATACATAAACCGACGGTTTTGACCAGAGCATTAACAGTGAGCGTCTCAAATACGGAATGTCCTGAGTTCGAATCTCGTCGAGACCGGCAATCCTGAATGAAGTTTTCTCAAAGATTTTCCTCAGTCGTTAATGCGAATGCTAGAGATTAAGTCCTCTTAGGCAGCCCTCGGACGTCTTTTCACAATTTTCCCATCTGATACCTAGTTACTGCAGAGTAGCAAGCATTGCACCCTAGGCAGAAATCCCACGAAAAATTATTGGATGAGCGTAGCGAGCGAAGCGAAGATTCCATTTCACTACACCGGAGAAAAAAATCCGGAATGTTTTTTTTTCTTTTTCCTTTCTGTATTTTTGTCTGTCGTTAACACGATTCCGGCTAAACCGATACTCCGATTGCGATGAAATTTGAAATTTCATGGAGGCCTTCAAAATCTCTGAACTTAGAACTGCACGTTTTGAGGCAATCGAAAATGATTTCTCATAAAAACGCAATTTTCGATTTTTTTCGATTTTAAAAACTTTTCGACTTATATACACATGCTTTAACCGATGTTATGATTTTCACAGAACCTTAATTTCATGAATAAAGATATTCGTCCGAAATTTGAGCGAAATCGAAAAATTATTTCTCAATATAAAATCGAATTTTACGGGTTTTTCTTTTTAAAACAATTCTTTGACTATAACACCACATGCTTTATCCGATTGTAATGATTTTCACAGAACCTAATTTATGAATTAAATATTCGTGTGAAATTGAGCGCAATCAAATATTATTTCTTATGAAAATCGCAATTTTAGGATTTTTTCTTTTTTTAAAAATTCGATTACTAAAAATTAAAAATTAAAGTTTATTTTTCTTCAATTTAAATAATTTTTAAAATCTTCAACAGTAATGATTTTTCACAGAACAACAGAAAATCCGCATAACACATGGCAGCTCAATACACCAATTACGCTCATCCAACAACGCGGCGGGACTTCAGCGTTTTCCTAGTTATTAAGGAAAGCTCGATATTGGGAATCAAGGTAAATTTTAGAAATTACGTTTTGTTTTGTTGATTTTCATTGCACACAAATTCTACAAAAATAATTTGACAATTTTTTTTGCAATTTTTAAGTGTTTGTGCACTTGTTATTATATTTTGTTTAATGGCTATATTTTATGTAAAAGTGACATGTAAATGCATTTTTTTCTTGTCAGCTTATTGATTTAAAATAAAATAAGGTACATTATCTCAAATTGGAAGATTGGGTGAAATTTTATTTTTATTTGTTTTTACGTCTTGCACTGCATTATTACCAATACAGCGGCTGGTATTTCGCCTTGTTTTGTACGGGAGGTAGTGTTCGCCCAGCGAGTTATGTTGGTACTGTCACCGCAGACCGCTTATAGAGAGCCTACATAATTTAACAGCAGAGAGTGGCGATCCGATACAGTGCTGCCGACCGCCATGTTTTTGGCCAAAACCTTTTTTAGTTCCTTCATTTGCCGTAAAGTAAACAATTGTGACTTGAAACAGACATCACCAAGTTGTGTTCCAAGCCATCAGTGGCGTAGCCTTTTTTTTAGGGGTGAACATTTTTGTAACCTCAAAAGATCAATCGTCAGTACGACAGTGTTTGGGTATAGACTGTTGGAATGTGTCATCCAAATAATCCAAATATCGAAAAATCCAAAATATTTAATAGCTTACAACGTGTGTCTAGGGGGGGCCGACGACCTAATGCGGGACCGGGGCGCACAGCCCCGGATTTTTTTTGATTGTTTGAGTGTGAGTAAAATATTTTTACGATTTTTTTTTCGAAAAAACTTATAAAAATGATGTATGCAAATATTGCAAAAGATATATATAATATCTCAATATTTATAAAATATTTCATTGGTACCTCATGGAAAATATTGACCCTCCCCTCGACCCCTCGCCCCCAAAGTAATTTCACTGCAAGCCATATTCGTTCGTTTATTTTACGTCAGTTGACGCAGCTTAAAATATTTTGTCAAAAACATGGCTGCCTTTTATCACCGTATGGCCTCTCTCTAGTAGAACCTTGTATAGGCGCTCCACGCGAAGAAGGCAGTTGCGCGCGCTTTTAACGGGTGAATTGTAGCCATTCAGCAAACCCCAATTTAAAATAATGATCTCTGATTGGCCCGTCGAAAGCGCGCGCATCTGCTTTCTTAGCGTGGAGCGCCTTATTAAGCGCAGCGAAGCGTAGCGTTTCCAATTTGACTCCTGCCGGGAAAATTAGTCACTGGTTTATTGTCGTTTTGTTTTTTGGTTGTGTTTGATTGGTTTGTTGTTTTTGTTTTTGTTGTATGTCTCGCGATAACGTTTCGAACGGAGGCTCGGATTGCGAGTTGAAATTTTCACCATTCGCAAGCTTTGTTCTCGATTGAATGCCATTAGTTTTGTGGCAAAATCGTTCAAAAAGTTAAAAAGTTACATTAAAGTTAATCGAAAGTTTTTTTTTCAAACTAACCGGCGACAAAAACTGAGATAGCCAAATCATTTAGAATGTCCGTCCGGTCACGAATATGTTAATTTTAGTTTGATCCGATAAGTAGTATAGATGGAAATTACATTATAACAAAAGTAACGTTGCCATGGCAACGAAAAGACGCGCGAAGTTTCTAATGCACTGCCACCTAGAAGTAATCAAAATACTTTCGAGGAAGCAGTCTATTATTTGTCAACAAAGAGTTTAAATAGTTTTCCAAGGAGTCAGATCCTCTAGATGGCGGTGGATTTTAAAGTAAAGATTTAAACACGGGTTTGACCCAAATACCTTGGCAATAATAAATAATACTGGAAACGCGAACGTCGTAAATTTTTAAATTTAAAAAAATGTGCAATGTGGGTCTAGCTATAGCACGTGCTCGCTTATCAACGCGTCCAACTGAGCGTTTCCTAGTATAGACTCTACTACCACAGAGAACTTTGCTCGAGCCCTAGAATGACGTGTCCTGCACTCGCACTGGACTAACAACCGGCCTGTTATCTGCAGACAGTCGGGAGTCGGGAGTCGACGAGATATAGACAACTACAGTGCACGCGCTGGGGTGTTGGTGATAGCAGCTCAACGGTAAGGAATATCATTACCAAATTTTGCACGAATAGAATAGAATATCTTTGTTAAACTTACATGTACAACATGTATGACTTCAACTACGCGTCGAAACAGCGGAGATGGTGAATAACCTAAAGTAATTGTGGTATGTATAACACAAAATATGTTAGTAAATGCTTAGGACAAAGTAACACCAACAGTGTAGAAAATAAACAAATTAATTCGTATTTATAGTCTACCTACTCAGTCACAGAACTGATTTTCAGTGGGGGACATACATTTCATGTAAAAAGTCGACCAAGTCAACCATGTTGGTGCCGACATCATCGACGAGCGAGCAATGACCAACTATATAGACCGGCATAAAGTAAGAAACACCGAACAATCAAGCTGGACACGATTCTACCTGCGGACAGCACCTGATTCGGAACAATATTATAATTTATATTGTACCTCGTTTGCTAGGATGGTTCCATAGCCACTGTTTACAAATTCCAAAGCCACGAACTGATGGACTTAAGTCCAAATCCGATGTTAAAAAACTTCTCCCAATAGCGGGAATCGAACCCTGAATCTCCTCCATTGGAAGCAGAAACGCTTACCACAAGACCAACGAACCTTAGAACTCGAGAGAACTATGAGCGTTATACGCTCGACTCTGATTCGAGAGGTTCCGGGTTCGAATCCCAGCGAGACTTGCAATCCTGACTTGAGGTTTTTCCCGAGGTTTTCCTCAGTCATTATGGATAATGCAAGGGATTTAGTCCTCTTAAACAGTCTTCGGACATCCTTTTACAATTGTCCTAACTCCAAAATAATTTACCTATTTAGACCGATTGGACAATTGTGAAGGGCTGTTAAATACCTCACATTCGCATTAACGACTGAGGAAAACCTCGGAAAAAATTAAGTCAAGGTGGTCGGTCACGACTGGATTCAAACCCGTGATCTCTTGAATCAGAGACTCGAGTTAGCGTCCCCTGCTTCCAATGCAGAAGGTCCAGGGTTCGAATCCCGCGATAGTCAGAATTTTGTAACTTCTGATTTGGACTTAATTTCATCAGTTATTGGCTTAGGAATTTGTAAACGGTGTTCTGGAGCCGTCCTAGCAACGAAGCACATAATAAATTTAGAGTTGTTCTGTTTCGGCCTTTTTGATTCTGGCGTTGATCCGCGGGTGTTCGCACTGTCCACACAACCGATTCCTATTTCCTATTAAAAATAACGATCTTTGGTTGGTTATCGCTCACTCGCCGATTGCGTCGGGACCTACAGGGTTGGCTTGGTCTCTTTTGTTTACTGTCCCCCACTTAAAATCAGTTATATGACTGAGTGGGTTGACTCTAAATACAATTTTATTTATTTATGTAAAGCATTAACTTACTCAAAATAACCTCTCTATAAAATATTTTTCATTCAAATCTTTCTCAACGCTCTTTAAATCGTCTTTAACACTGTCAAAATAACGGAAACTTTCCTAAATGGTGTAAAGTTTTGAATAGTGTAGGAAATTAATCACTTTTATAAGAGAGAATTCTTGTCGCTCCGTGTTGTAACACGTCAGCGTACATAAAGTTCCGCGTATAAAGTTCCGCGTATAAAGTTCCGGGTATAAAGTTCCGCTTTATGAGGCCTCAAACACGGCAGGCGACGCTAGGGCCTCATTGACATCGCTTCACGCAACCCAGGCCAACATTTAACCGAGTGAAATTAATGGGGTTTAGACAAATAGCAAGAATACGTCATAGTATTGGATCAGCGTAGAGTGATGTTAAGAGGAATGAGTACCGCCAATATTTAAATATATCAAAATTACAGAATTATATTTATAGTAATATTTGGTTCGTTGGTCTTGTGGTTAGCGTCTCTGCTTCCGATGCTGAAGGTCTAGGGGTTCGATTCTCCGTCAGAGGCAGAAGTTATTTAACTTCTGATTTGGACTTAAGTCTATCAGTTCCTACATAATTGGCTTTAAATTTTATGTCCCCCACTGAAAATCAGTTCTGTGACTGAGTGGGTCGACTCTTAATACGAATTTATTTATTTAATGCTTAATTTAAAAAAAAAGTTGCCGATAAATTAAAGAAATAAATAAACCCACATTAAACTTGGGTTGGAAGAGTTTTGTTGCTTATGGGATCTTTTAATGCATTAAGGCTATTCGAGACGATGTGTGGTGATAAATGACGATGAATGATGGAAAATTACAAAAAAGTGCATTATGCGGGATTCGAACCTACGTCCACGTAGAGCTATGCAATTCGAAACAGTGCCGTAATCGTATGTGCCACCTCCGAAAATGTTATTATAGTTATGTATAGTTGGTCTGTTTAAAGGCAGCCGAATCGTTGCAGTACTGTTCCAATATATTCAGATCTTTAATGCACCAACAATCCAGAAATTATGAAGCTAACCGTCTCGATAGCTTAGGGGACAAGTACCCAACCGGCAATTAGAAGACCGGGGCTCGATGCCGCACTGAGATGGTTTTTGTAATTTCTGGATTGATTCTATATAATCAAATCCTATGTTGTTTCATTTGAACTATAGTGTGCAAGAACTAAGATAAGAATATTACTCTCAGATTTTTTACTACTGTATTAATATAACATTAGTTTTGTTATTAAAAACACAACATAATAAAACTTAATAATAATATTTATGCTGGATATATTTCTAACGAAAATAGATCGCTAGAGATCAAAGTCGCGTTTTCGATTTTAAATTATGTTTAATTTAAAAAAAATTAGTACCCACTCAGTCATACAACTGATTTTCAATGGGGGCCATTAAATTTAAAGACGACCAAGCTAACCCTGTAGGCGCCGACACCATTGACGAGCTTACAATGACCAACAATAGAATGGCATATTTAAGTAGTAAACACCGATCAATGAAGTTGGACACGATTCCACCTACAGCCCTCGAATCAACAAGGCTAATTCGGAAATACCTTATAATTTATTAAGTGCCTCGTTGCTAGGACGGCTTCTAAGTCATCGTTTGCACATATTCCTAAGCCATACTTGATGATGTGATGTACTTAAGTCCACATCAAAAGTAAAAAAAAACTTCTTTCTATAGCGGGAACCAAACCCTGAACCTTCTGCATTAGAAAAGTACCTCTAACCACAGGACTAACGAACCATTCTCGAAAATATAATTATAAATTTGTTTCTGCCTGAATAGATGTACTGTGGAAAATGTTTTTATTTTATTTATGGAAAAGGAAACACAAATTTAACACAATTAATATAAAAGTTAAGAGAATTTTAATTTTAAAAGTCATCTTTTTTATTATTTTATTTAAGGGTCCTCCCACCGGTTTTTATAATATATATTAATTATTAAAATGCTCGATGTAGTTTTTTTTCCCTAATGGAAAAAGTATTCACATTTTATTCTTCGACATTTTTTAATATAGAGATTAAAAGATAAAAAGACTCAATTTTGTTAAAAATTTATTTAAATTAAGAATTATTAGTTAAAAGAAAATATATATTATTTTTTTTTTTTAAAAAAAAAGGTAAATTATTGTTAATTTTTCCTACACTTACGCGGTTTCCCCCAAAAGTAATCATGAATACGTACAACCGATAAGTGAAATTCCAAGTAAGAGTTTGAGTCCTAGCGCCTCTCTCGCCCCACTTACCCCCGGCCGGTCTAGTCCGCGTGCGTTCGCTTCCACCGTTCCCGAACTACTGACACATCCAGGGAGGCGAGGATACTTCGGGAGCGCTCGACAATCTCCGGTGGCACTCGGCGTAGGCGGCAGCACACCCATTTATCTAGTGGCGCGGGGGAAGATACACCGAGGACGGGTTGACCTGTGACATTACGTAGGGTCTGTCTGTCTGTTTCAGGTTCAGGTCCGGGATAATTATTATGTTCCCGCGGGCGCACAGAGGATTTATAAAAATAATATTGTTTTAACATTTTCAAAATAAATGATTGGCAAGAGTATAAGTTTTAGTTTAGGGCGCTTTAACAGTAAAGATTTTTCGCGCTTCCAAGATATTTGTTTATTATAAGAGTTAACAACCATATATACTTCTTTCCAAGGGGAGGAACGTAAGGGGAGACGCGGGGGGACAAGGGGTGAACAGGCCTGTGCTGGTCAGAACCAGCCACAAGCGTATGGGGAGGGCAGGGGTTCCCCCACGTCGTGGTCGTCTTCGTCTGTGCCATCGTCCGTACAACAGTACTATTAAAACTCAATGGTCCGTCCGTGTTGTCATTGTCGTCGCCGTCGGGGAGGTAGTCAAAGGGAAGGGGAAAGTTCCCCGACGACGAACCAGGTCTCGCCATTAGTTTCAGGGAGTGATTCTCACCTTCTCACCTGTCAAACCACGATAAGGTTGCGAGTAGATTCGTGAGAATAAAATTAACTATTGAAATTATATCCAATCATTACATATTATGATTATTCGGAATATTAGAACGAACATAGGCCTTAAACACAGAATGAAGTGTGATATCCCTTAATTAAATATAAACAAAATTGTTTTAATTTTATGGAAATCAATCGAGAAATAAAAAAAAACTCAGCGGGGTATCGAACCCCTGTCTCCCAATTGCCTGTCGGGTGAATTTTTTTATCTGGGAACTGGGAGAACGGGGTTCGACACCCCGTTCAGATTGATTATTGGATGAGCGTAGCGAGCGTGGCGAGCAAAGCGAAAACTTCAATTTCACTGACCCCTCAAAAAATGTAGCTCCAATGTTTTTTTCTGTCTGTTTGCTCGCACGATTCCGGGCAAACGGCATTTGCGATCTTGATCAAATTTTGAGGGGACCTTCGAAATCTCTGAACTTTGGCACGTTTTTGGGTACAATCGAAGAAATATTTCTCATGAATATCGTACCATTACGATTTTTTTCGATTTTAAGTGCAATATTTTCGTGACATTTGGTCCGATTCTGACCAAACGGGTGGGGCTAAAACGTTCATATTTCACATGGACATTAAGGTTACAGTGATGTATTGCTTTTTGAAAGATAAATTTGAAAATATTATCCAGAAACCATGTTAATAAAAGGTTCTAAATTAAGTTGTCCTCCTTTGTAAATCAGTTTTTATAACTTAATATGATAGACGTTAAATAAATAAATAAATAAAATAAAATAAAGTTTTTTGAGGTATTTAATAACAATTAACAAGGAACAATAGAAAGATGACAACAATCAACTACAATGTGTTCAAAAAGCACTTGATAAGTAAAGAGATCCCACGCAAACTAAAAACTTACAAAAAAGCTCATCCATCAACGCGACGTGACTTAAGCGTTTTCCTAGTATAATATCTGGATTGATTTCCATATATTTGGATGAGGGAAGCAAAGACTTCAATTTCACTTTCCCCAAAAAAATTTAGATCGGGTGTTTTTTTTGTATTTTTTTTTGTATTTTTGTCTGTTTGTTCGCTCTCTACCGGGAAAACGGCATATGCGATCTTGATGAAAATTGGAGGGGACCTTCGAAATCTCTGAATTCAGACTTGCTTCGTTTTTGGGTACAATCGAAGAAATATTTCTCATGAATATCGTACTTTTACGATTTTTTTCGATTTTTAGCGAGATATTTTCATGACATTTGGGCCGATTCTGACCAAACGGGTGGGGATAGAACGTTCATATTTCACATGGACATTAAAGTATTGGTGATGTATTGCTTTTTGAAAGAAAGAGTTTAAAAAATTAGCCATAATCCATATAAATAAAGCTTTTAATATAAGTTTTTGAGGTTTATAATAACAATTAACAATAAACAATAGAAACTTGACAACAATAACCTATTATGGGTTCAAAAAACACTTGCAAAAGTAAAGAGATCCCATGCAAAATAAAAACTTACAAATGAGCTTATCCATCAACGCGACTAAAAAAGCGTTTGTGAAGCTTCCTAATTTTATTTAACGTAATTGGATTAGCGTAGCGAGCGAACCAAGCGAAGCGAAGATTCCATTCTTCTACACTGGAGAAAAAAATCCGGAATGATTTTTTTCTTTTTTTTCTTTTTTTGTATTTTTGTGTGTTTGTTAACACGATTCCGGCTAAACCGATACTCCAATAGGGAACTGGCCTTGGTTTCAAATATATCTTACACGTATTTAGTAATTTGTAACATACAATTTAATAAACATCGCAATTAAAATAAACTATAAAAAATAAAATTTGTAGATTCTATGCATGTTCAAAGTTCCTGGGTTTGGACTTCCCGCACAAAGACTTAAGTCCGCGCTCTTTTGGTTGTGACGTTATCGTGAGGTGAGGAGGGGAAGCTGATTGGCAGAACTGCCAGCTCGCCGCCTCGGCGAACCTCACGATCACGTCACGCCCACCTGCAATGGCGCATGGCCGTTTTCCGGCGCGAAGCCCGGTTCAAATTTTTCCTCGCTCACAGTTAGCGCTAATAAAAGCCGGACGCATAAAAAACTTTACTGGTCGGTATTTGAGGTTATTAGTAGGGACATATTCAAATTTGGTAATGAAGGACAGTTCCCTATTGCGATGAAATTTTATGGAGGCCTTCGAAATCTCTGAACTTAGAACTGCCACGTTTTTGAGCGCAATCGAAAATTATTTCTCATTAAAATCGCAATTTTACGATTTTTTTCGATTTAAAAAAAAATTCTTCTACTTATAACACCTACATGCTTTATTCGATTTTAATGATTTTTTCACAGAACCTTAATTTTATGAATTTAGGTATTCGTGTGAAATTTGAGCGCAATCAAAAAATTATTTCTATGAAAATCGAAATTTTACGATTTTTTCCTTTTTTTAAATTACGATTAATGAAAAAAAATTTAAGTTAATTTTTTATATAATTTAATTTAATTTTTAAAAAAATCTTTAACTTAGTAATGATTTTTTCACAGAACAACAGAAAATCCGCATAACACATGGCAGCTCAATGCACCAATTACGCTCATCCAACAACGCGGCGGGACTTAAGCGTTTTCCTAGTTTTAACTAACATTATTCGCTTGACCTAAAACAACAATATATAAGTAGGCCTACGCAAATTAAAAAAAAGAGAAACAAGAATATAACACACTAAAATCATTAAATTAAAGAGGTTAAAATTCACCTTTGTTAAGGATTGAACCCCAACCCGTTTGCCTGGGGTGGGGTGGGGTGGGGGGGGTGGGGGGGGGGGAAGAAGGCCCCCCGCACAAAATTAGGCCACCGAGCCAGATAACTTATAAATTGTACTTGACCGGAAAAATAATACTGTTGGGATAATTTTGTTTTACATTTTTACTGAGGGAAACGTTTTAGGGTGCAATGCATGCCCTAACTAGATATATTGGAGTTGAACATTGTGAAAATGTCCGAGAGGTGTTCAAAAGGACTCAATCCCGTGCATTTGCATTAAAGACTGAGGAAAACCTCAGATAAAACCTTAAGTCATTGCCAGTATCGATGAGATTCGAACCCGCGACCTCCCGAATCAGAGTCGCGCGCTTAGTTTTCGAGCCAACATGGTTGTTTAAGACTATTAGGGACGATGAGTGGTGATAGATAACGATGGAGGACGAAAACAAAAAAACATGTTTTATGCGGGATTCGAACCCACGAACGCGTAGAGCTATACCCTTCAGAATAGCGCCCTAATCGCATGTGCCACCGCAAACGGCATTATAACCATTATTATTATCACGTCCAGAGAATTGTTCATACTTCCAACTTGCCAAAAGTCAGCACATAATAGAAATACGAACCTAGTGGGCATACTAACTGCTATAGTGGGGGCTTATAGTCTAACGGGTCGGGGTCACGGGGTAGAAAAACCGTAGGGTATAAGCGCCATTCAACATAAAAACAATAACAATCGTGCAAATCGTGAAGAAAGCATACGAATTGGTGGATTAACTAGGAAAACGCTTAAGTCCCGTCGCGTTGTTGAGCGAGCACCGGTACGTGCAACACGACCCGAGTACGACATTCCCATAATGTTACATACCAATAAGTCTTTAAGGTCTTGACCGATTTAGCTTTTCTTGTGATCATATTAGTTACCTGACTTATTTTAATGCTGTTGCCATGGTTTGCACGATTGTTAGATAATATACTGTAGCTTTTTATCTCCACTACTACTAGTTTTTCAGATGTAGCCAGTGTTTCGCAGGGTCCCCACTTCACAATGTTAACCCCTCCCCTCCTCCCCCTTCCTACGAGCCTGATAATGCCGTGTTGTCCTAGATGTGATGTAGATGATGTTGTAATGCTACCTCTACGTACGAGTTAGTGTGGACAGAACCCAGCCAAGCATGAAACTATAATGACAAAGAAGACACGCTATTATTAATGAGCCCTTGAGCCATCCTCACGTAGAAGCACTTACCCCCCCCCCCCTTCTCTCACCCTGTACACACCTGACAACTCCTAACATGGGGTGGTTGTATAAATTGCTAGCTTGTCTCCTCTTCGGCAGCAAACAGGGTTGTCAAGTTCCCATGTCTACATGCATAACGATCAGCAGACTTTAATTGCCTCGGCCACTTCATTTTAGTAATTTTGTTTTAATTAAATAAATGAATAATTTAAAAAATAAGAAAAAATAATTTATAATTAATGTTTTAATTAAAATGAAATAAATTTTATTTAGCAAATATATTTTCAAACCCAATTACTATTTTTGGATGAGCGAAGCGAAGACTTCAATTTCACCGACCCCCCAAAAAATTTAGCTCGGGTGTTTTTTTTTTTTGTTTTTTTTTTTGTTTTTTTTTTTTTTTTTTTTCGTTTTTCTGTCTGTTTGTTCGCTCTCTACCGGGCAAACGGCATATGCGATCTTGATGAAAATTTGACACGACCTTCGTTTTCTCTGAACTTAGACTTGCCACGTTTTTGGGTACAATCGAAGAAATATTTCTCATGAATATCGTACTTTTACGATTTTTTTCGATTTTTAGTGCGATATTTTCGTGCCATTTGGGCCAATTCTGATCAAACGGGCGGGGCTACAACGTTCATATTTCACATGGACATTAAGGTAATGGTGATGTATTGCTTTCTGAAAGAAAAAGTTGAAAAAGTTAGCCAGAATTGAGAGAAATAAAGCTTTTAATATACGTTTTTGACTTTTTGTGCGATATTTTCGTGCCATTTGGGCCAATTCTGACCAAACGGGTGGGGCTACAAACGTTCATATTATACATGGACATTAAGGTTATGGTGATGTAGTACCTTTTGAAAGAAAATGTTGAAAAAGTTAGCCAGAATCCATAGAAATATAGCTTTTAATGTAAGATTTTTACGTTAAATAATAACAAATTAACAAGAAACAATAGAAACTTGACAACAATCACCTACAATGCGTCGGCAGAAAAACAAAGCACTTGCAAAAGTAAAGATATCCCACGCAAACTAAAAACTTTAAAAAAGCTCATCCATCAACGCGGCGGGACTTTAGCGTTTTCCTAGTTAAATACAACACCTTACAAAATACCAAACTACAAAATTTAAAGATTAACAAAATATCAGATTTATAAATGCACCAAATTCATTAACTACCAACATTACAAAATTATAAAATTGGCTAACTTAACAAATTAAACTTAATTAATTAACAGATATACAAAATTTCGAAAATGTGATCAATCAATCGAATAATTTAGTTAATTGCAGGGTTTGAAGGAGTGGTTTGCGAATAGTTTGTTTAAGGTTTGAATCGAACATAGATTTTTAAGAATTATTATTATTATATTAGGTACTTTATAGTTTAGTTAATTTATTTAATCGATTGTGAAGTACCATTTAAATTAAAGGGCATACAACTAGGTTGAAAGCAATTCGCAAATGAAATCTCCAAACAATTTTTGAAGCGAACTTTATACAATCACCTTTAAACATCCTCTTCTCCCATCTGGATTTATGACACGTTGCCTATGTTTTATCCCAATCGATGAAACAATGGTTTTCATGAACATGTTCCGCAATTTAGGAAGTTACATGTTACACTGTAACATGTTACATTGTTGTAACATTGTTCTTGGGCTAAGAATCCACACACACTCAGAAGTTTGTAAACTTGTGCCAGCAACTTAAATCGAACCCGGGACCTTCACATTGCATACCCTTTGAATGGGCAACACTTTTATTCGCTTTCTTGATAAATTTGAAATTTAATTTTCACGTAGACCTTCTTAAAACTTCGCTTTTGCTTTATGGATAAAATGTTTTCGACTCTGTAAGTGTAAGGAATTGGTTTATCAAATATACAGCAATAAAACACAGTTTCCACCTTTAAATTCAATTTCGTTTAAAGGCAAATCATTGATTAACTTTACATTGTTTTAATAATCTTCTTGTAAAACACCTACTGCACTCGTATCGTAATTGGCAATTCAAGGTCGGGATGGGAATATTTTGTTTATGCTGTTGCCTCAGTGTTTCCTCTCAGTCATGCCATTTTGTGATGCTTCAGGTCCACCGACTGCATCAACTCTGAGCCTGGTCTTATTGGTCACACACTACACAGGTAACCATGTCAAGGCCACCTGTGAGGTGCAAGAGAGTCGCTCTGTTGCCAACATGACCTGGGTTCTGGGCGACGCTGTCGTCAGCAAGGATGTTATTGACGACACCCAAGCCACAAATCAGGACGAGTGGAGGTGGCCCTGGACGACGGGGTCTATCAAGCAGACTCTCACACTACAGTTAAGCCCCAAGACCACAAAGTACAAACAGATATTAAAGTGCAAAGTCTCACATGTAGCTTTTGTTCAGCCACACGAGGCAAAGAGGGCTAATTAATTTACAGGTAAGTATTTCATATTTGACATTTTGTACTAAAAGTTTGTCCAAATAAGTGGACGTTCTTACCAAAATTATTTTTGCGACAAGAAGTTGCTGTGGGGTTTCGAAATATCGTGGTCATTGCTATTTTGAATTTATACCGATTCTGGTCACATCACTTGGATTATAATGCGTCACTCAAGCCACATGCGGGGGTGGAAATGAGCTGGTATTTTTCATGACGTTGTTGTTACCGTTGTCGGGGGGTCTCAAAGGGGAGCGGAACGGGTTTTTGACGACTACTGTTCTTGATCTAAACTGTGCATAGTGTTCATGCTGAATCAACCCATCAGACACAAATGTTTACATGGGTTTGATACTTGGAAGAAATCATGCTCGTGCCTAGTACCCTGAATTCCCATTGATACTTAACATGTCGAATCTTTATGATCTCAAGTTTTCTAAGACTGAACTGTGCAAACCTTACTTATATAAATTATTTCTCTTGTGGGGTAAAGATCACATACATACACTGGTAATGAGTAATGACTATGACACATTTTGGCAAATTTATCGAAGGGATAAAATTTGCTCTAGAATCAAGTTTTATCCACTGTCAACATATTCTTATTTATCAAACAATTAAAAAAAAAGCAATATTAGCTTGAAAGATTTCGATACAAAAATAGTGTTGATCCATATGAAATGTAAAGTACTTGTTACTTTTCAGGATAAACTTCTGCGACAACTTCAAGTACAAGAACCATCACCAACCCTATTGCCACTCCTGTACTACATATTATATACATACATATTATGGGTTACAAAGAAACCAAGTGCCTCTACACGTCGTGGTCAATGTCGCCTTTCCACCATTGAACAACTCATGAAGCAAGTGGACGTTTTGTTCTTCAAAAAGATGTTGACTGGCTGTGTATAGACCTTGACCCATTCCATCGGGTGTCTTGGAATCTTCACGATTAAAGACGTAACCAGGCCCAATCCATCACGCCACCATTTGCCCGAACCAGCGCGTACATAAGTGGGTTCTACTGCCGAACTGCCAAAATTTGGAACTACTCCTTGTCTGAAGAAACACAAGGTCTTGCCATGTCTGCTTTAAGAGAGTTGTTAAGTCTTCAACATATGATTGCTTTTTTGATATTATGAATTCATTGAATTGTTATTGTTTTGTTAATTTGTCTCTTCTATGTTTGTCTCTTTAATCTCTATGTTCTATGTTTTATAAGTTCTTGTTTATTATCACAGTTTGTTGTGAAGAGGCTGGCAGACACCTTGTGCTTGGGCATACTGCCCTTTTTTGCCAACCTTCCTACTAAGCCTATTAGTGGAAAATAAATAATAATAATAATAATAATAATATGACCGCCTCTACGCCCACCCAAGCTCTAGAGTCGGCTCAGTCTTGCACTAGGTGGTCAGAGGAGGCCTGGGCTCAGAACGTCAGGTAAGAGCTACAGTTTGAGAGGGAGCGACGCACTAAGAGTCTCCAACACTCGCAGTGCCCTCAGAGTCAGCAAGGCTAAGGCAGCGACCAACAGTTTCGTCATTAACACTGATGTTTATTTTAAAAGTTTCATCTTCTTTGTATGACTACCTGCACCTGTTGAATAAAAACATCAAATGGATAATAACTTCATTCTAATCTATATAACCCAATATTTAATAACTTATTGTACCTGTACAAATTCAAAATCATGCAACCTCATCCTCAACCCACCCTCAACCATTTATTCTTTGATGCATGAACTAAGACCTGAGGGGTGTATAGTCTATATTTTCTTAGATTAACTTGCTTACTTTTTTGTTTAAACTTTTCCCTTAGATAAATAGCTGTCACTGGTTTACTGGAGATTAGTACATTTATTTCTCTAGCACGTTGGTTAATGGGTACAATTTCGACTTCTTATGCGGTACTGTTGAGTTTAAACCCACATTTGGTCTATGAATTGAGAACACTTGTTGTTATATTATAATTCTATGACGATGATCTTGTTACATTCTGATCACGAACGAAGATAAGCAACAGTGGTCATAAGATGCATTGCAGAAACTTAAGTTATTATATGTTGAATCTTTAACTAATCATTTAATAATATCGGTTTCTTCTTCTTCTTCTTCTTCTTCTTCTTCTTTTTTGAATTTAATTATTTGAAGTTTTCCGAGTAACGATTTAAAAATGTAAAAATGTAGTATATTTGTAGTAAAAATGAATATATTTCTTCTGTTCCAGACACTAAAACCCATGTAAAGATATCATGAGAACTCTTTAAATCAATGTTAGTAACATTTACGGAAGCAAAAGACACTTCATTTTTGTAGTTACAGGAGCTAAAAAATATCGCTTTTAATATTAGTGATCCTTAAGAGGAGGCCAACATGCTCAATTACGCGCTTTCAAATTTCTCAGGCAATTTCAGTAGCATCTATTTGTGATTTTATATAATTGTGTAACAATGTATTATGAAGGCTTCGACAATAGCACTTTTTCAGATTGATTATAAAAATAAAATCAATTTTCTAGAATTTACAATCTGTCAAAATGGTCAAAAAACACTCAAATAACTACGCATTTTCTGATCGATCTACGATGAATATCGAAAATCTGATATGATAGGTGCGTACAGATGTCCTTTTTATCAAGTATGTAAAATTGTTTTAAGTTGTAATGATTTATGGCTGAAGGGAGGACGAGGAACGCGCCCAACATCAAATCACGCCGGCTTCCTCTGAAGTTGAAAGGGGAGAAAGCAACAAATGAAACAATACAATATTACCTGGCAACTGTTGCAATTTCAGAATAAACAAATCGCGAACCACACCAGTGATTGCTTGAATTTTGACTATGATTCTATTGGATCCAATTATAGATGAATACAATAATTGCCAGTTATGTTTACATATTCAGTTAAGTAAATAGTTTCCAACGGGTAACTTCAATGGGAGACTTGATTTCTTAAATTGATGTTTAATTAAATTTTAATGGTTTGATAATAAATTGAAATAATACTATAGATATGTTGCATTTTTAGGACTTAAAACTGCGACCAATCCTCCCAGAACTCCTACCACCTCGACCCCTAAGACCAGGAACCTTTTACCACAGCCAGCACAACGCCAAACCAGAACTGCGTCGCTACAATGCACTCATGATTTCCACTCGTCGATTGCGTCGGGGCCTACAGGGTTGGCTTGGTCGCTTTTATTTACTGTACCCCACTGAAAATCACTTATATGACTAATTGGGTAGATCTAAATACGAATTAATTTATTAATTTTTATTCATTGATATAGCTTTTGACAATGAGCCATATGGGAGTGTTTTTTACCACTTAAATATCACAAACAGCAGTTTATTTCTGCGTTTAGTAGATTAATTTAGTAGTTAGGTAATATATTGGCCGATGTTTTATTTAAATGTGCATTTTTACTTTTCAACCTTGTAACGGTCATAAGAATTAATTATGTGAATGATCGTAGATTAATCGGCTAATCCACCCCCACCCTTTTAGTTAATATTTACGACCGTTAAAATTTTCAAAAAGTGAAATACATATTTAAATTAACGTATGCCAATATATTAACTAATTAATTAATAAATTGACGAAACGCAGAAAGAAACCCTGCAGGTTGTATTCAAGTGGTAAAAAACACTCTCGTGGCTCATTCATGTTAAATGCTGTTTTCACGGGTACAAGAAAAAGGACAACAAGTTTTTATTATTTGAACTGTAGTGTTCCTTTCGTTGTTGTTAACTGGCTATAAAATAAAATAATTATAATATATTTCAGGGGTTAAAGTAAACTTTATTGCCACTAGTGCTCTTCTCTTGCCGGGAGCATTTTCATTAGTAGGAAAAGGTCCACACACAGGAAATTTGAACATATTCATTTAAAACGACAATACTTTATTTATTATTAAAATAATAATTATTATTGAATAAAAGGTTTTTAAGCATAAGCCCGCTTTAAGGACATCTCAAATTGTTAGAGCTATGGCACGTTAAGCCGGAGGTTCTGGGTTCGAACCCCAGTCGGGGAAAACTTTTACAAAAACTGCTAAGAATCAATAATTATAATTATTATTTATTTTCAACATGAATGAATTACAGTAATACATGCACATTGCTGGTGGCAAGAGTAGAGCAAGGCTCCATAACAACATGTGCCTTACCACCAGTGTAATCTAAACATAATCCTAAAGTAATGCTATTTACAAAGTAAATCCACATATTGATGGTTTTGATGATTGTGTGGATGTACAGAGACTTAGTTATGACCGGTTACTATACTGTTCACCAGTGGAGTATCCAGGAATTCATAAAGGAGGGGTCTAACCAATTAATTCATAGATTTACCGAAGGATAAGTGCCCCCACTTATCCTTCGTTTTTTTCCCTACTTTCCTACTTAAGATGTCATTTTGTTGAAAATCTGTGCGTTTTAAAGCAACGTCAACATTTTATCTACTAAAATCTTGTTTTTTATCTAAAAGTTTTCTCTTTCAAGGTCATTTTGATGACTATCTGTGCGTTTTAAAGCATCACAATAACCAACTTTTTAGGTTATCAAGTAAAATCCTCTTTTGGTCACATAGTAAATTGTCTTTAGTATTTCAATAAACTTGCCATACTTGATGTGTTATTGTACCCAAAGTAAATGTATCAATAAAAATGTAAACACACGCACACACACATACAAACACTCCCACACTCACAAAGTACACTCACATCCGCAACCACACACAATCACAAATATTCACACACATACAATTCATCCATACATTTCTGTATTAATATTATATTATTCAATGATAAACATCTAATACCTGTTATTTTATTTTATTTTTCCTGTTTGTGTTTATTTGTTAATTTGAGTCATGTAAATAATTTGAGCTTAATATGTTTATGTTTGTGTTGTATATATTATGTATGTCTAATGTATTGCACTTGTGGGGCTTCGCCCTGTTATATTATGTATGTCTATAATGTATTGCACTTGTGGGGCTTCGCCCTGTTGTCAATAAAGAATCAATAATAATAATAATAGAAGAATTATTCTATATTCTCCATTGAAACGTAAAAAGTGACTTTCACACGTTTCTTGGCAAAAGGGGAGGGGGTTGTCCCCGGCCTTCCCCCCCTTGGATACGCCACTGCTGTTCACTGTGACATTGTGACAAGAAGACAACCGTCAGCTTTTAGGAGGATTTGTTACGTTTCGTTCTTTAATTTTTTTAACTGACTAGAATAGATATACGTTAAATAAATAAATAATTCAATTGTAAAGTACCAGTCTCTTAAATCTAAAACTTGGTAAAAGTAATTAAGATCCAGTAGGCAGTGACTTCTTAAAATGTATAAAATGATTCTAGTAGGCAGTGACTTCTTAAAATGTATAAAAGGTTTCAAGTAGGCAGTGATTGAGTAGTTTGTTTACATTTATAACCAAGTTTCAGAAGGCTGTATTTTTTCACTTATGGCAGATCGATAAAGAAGTTTCCCCTTTGGGGAGGTCCCCCTTACTCCCAGTCAAAACGGAATCTAACGTCCTGCGCGCTGAGAGCGGCTCCAATGTGAAACTAATAAAAGCACGGGCACGCTAAATACGGTCAGTAGATTATCGATGTGCAGGGGACGCTGAAATCAACAAACAACAGACGAAACGTCAACTTCAATTTTATTTCAATCATATTAGCCCTGGGCCCTAGTCTTTTAAAACGATTTACTTTTGAGTTATTATTGTACTATAAAGTGTTGCGCAGGGCGTCACTGACATTTTCGTGCAAAATAATTTGAGATTTTCCTTGTTCAAGCCTAACGGACCGTAAGTGTACCCTAGGCCCAAGGCCACAATACAGTTTTTAGACGTAAGTACGCCCTAGGCACTCAAATCGAAATCTTGATATTGTCGGCCTAGCTCCTAAGCTTAGGTCTACTCCATCAGAAATATCCTCATTAATAAAGAGAGTTTGCTTTCTGCCAAAACATTCGCCAACATTCGAATCGTATTTAATATTTTGACGTTTCCGCCATTTGTTGTCATCGACTGTTAACTACTAGTAGAAAAGTGACGTACTTTTATTGAAGTAGTTCCATCAATTGTCACACAGAGTCGCGCGGAACGTTAGATTCCCAAACGCCAAAAACCGACTTTTTATTTAACCCAGGGCGGTATAGGGAGTTGGAGGACCTCCCCAACGGGGAAACTTCTTTATCGACTCTGCTTATGGTAAAATAATTATATTTTTTAAAAGTTTTAATAATGTTCTGATAATGATTATTAAAGGTAAATACAGCAAATTTAAATTTATAAAAAAATAAGTAAATATTAAAAAGTGTTTTATGTGATGTGTAAAAAAGATACAAAAATCTAGAACTTTGAAACAATGAATTTGCCCAGGAACAGAATGGCCATTTTGGATGCTATTTTGAATCGAGTTAGGTCAAGGAGTTTTGCTCTAGTAAAGAAGCAGAAGTGATTCTTTTTAAACAAATTTTCAATTATAAGTTTATGTGTCTGCAACTTGGCACCTTAAATATACTTTTAAGAAGATTTCAAGAGAAGAGAAGTAAGAAGATTAGAAGTATAAGGACTCACAAGAGAAGACTACAGATGGTGAAAAATCATACTCAAACACAACAGCCAAAGAAGGTCGTATGATATAAACTTTTAATGTCCAATGTGGTCGTTATCAAGCAGACCCAATTTCACTAAATAATTGCTGTAGTATTATTACTTGGTTTAAAAATAAATGTCTAATTATGTGTTAATTTGTAGGGCCAAGTGTGTTGCTCATTGACTTTTGTAGGCTGGGCCGGGGTGGATGAGATTTAATATATGGTAGCCTATCGAGAAGTAGGTAATAGTTGTACAACGGGGAGCGCTGTATCGTTACAATTTGGCACCCCCAACGTTAGTGGTTTTTACTGAAGATAATGTCACGCAGAGATTAGGGGTCTCAATTACACACTTGGCTACAAATGAACCTAGGCTTTGGAATAATGGCTAGTCAAAGTGAAGGTTTTTGCTATTGATAAAAATAGAGCTAGGGTTGCAAATTGTTTCTCAAGATTTAGGGAGGACAGAATTGGGACAGATGGTTTAGTGGTTTAGATAGGCACTTGGCAACCGATATGACTAGCACTTCGACGGAAGGAAGTTTGGTGATGAGTCCAGAAATGAGTTTTTTTAATGAGTACGTTGTTGAATAAAATGAGTACCATGAAATAGCATGAAAAATGAAATGAGTACCAGGGAAAAAAGCTTGGAAAATAAAATGGGTAACATGGAAAATAGCATGAAAAATGAAAGGGGTAGCATAAAAAATGACATGTGTAGCATTAAAAATGAAGTGGGTAAGATTATGGACGAGAACTAAGGTTGTTAAACATGAAATCGATAAGGTAAATCAACGAATGGATGTCATCCAAAAGGGAAATTAGAAGAAAAATATGACAGACTTTTCTACACCTTAGAAAAACAATTCATAGATGTGAAGCTAAAAGTAACTGAAGATGTGGAGGACATTGAAGCCAAAGTGGGGGGTGCTATGGAATTGATAAGGGATATCCATGTCATGATTGATGATAATGGCAAGAAATTAGAGGAAGTACAAAAGAATCTCAAAAGTAGAAGAAAAGCGAGAATTAGATGATAAAAATTTTCAGAAGTTTTGCAATAGTCGGGAAAAAATACTATTTTAACCAATACAAAGAAGATGGAACACACTATTCTAACCAATACAAAGCAGTTGTAAAATTCTATTCTAACCAATACAAAAAGATTCAAGATTTGGAAACTCAAGGGTAACAGGCGTTACGGGAACTACCTTTTAAATTGCAAACGATACGGTGTAGGAGCCCCAAACTACTTAGAGAGGGCATAATATTCATGGGAGATGGAGGTATTCATCCCATTGAATTCTGAACTTGTTAGAAAGCCGATTCAAGAACTATTCGGTAAATAACAACAGGAGGTTGGCGTTCACTCTACAATGCTTGAAGGGTCAATGCATACCATGGATGCTGGGAAATTGAGTTTGATTCCTTTAAAGATTTTAAAGAAAAATTCATTAATCTTTTTTTGGGGGAGACAACGCTCAAGATGTTCTCATAAAACCCAAAATATATAGTGCATCCTACGAAGGTGGTAAACAGGGGTTACCATCAGTATACTTCAAACGTTTGTTGCGTCAAATGGATATCTCAGTTGCCCAAAACCACAAGAAACGATGGTCAAACAACTGCTCAAACATTTTCCTATGGAAATTCGTTGTCCATTTCATTCATATAGACAACGATGCCCTAAAATCGGTAAATCTTTTGGAAAGATTAGAAAGTGACAGACTGATTTGGTTACCTAGTCAAAAAAGGAACTATGAAACACCTACTACCACAACTTTGCAACAAATGCCAACAATAATAGTTACCAACATCGACAAACTAACTTCAATTCAAGACCTCTAGATGAAATGGGGATCTCCGGGAACTAACGAGCACCTCCTACTAACAACAACGTGACGGGACCTCCATTATTAACAGAAAACTAGATAGGGCTGTGGATCTCGGAGTTGTTTTTTTTCCTCACTTGTTTATGTTGGTCAGTTTGAAGGGGTTTTCAGTTTGAAGGGGTGGTTGACTGATTTGGTGGTTAACTATGGTTGGTGTACATTTCTTGGTACATTTTTTGTTCTTGGTTGGGCAGTTTGAAAGGTTTTTCAATTTGAAGTAGTTATTCATTGTCGTTCATTGTGTGCATTCCAATGTACTTTTTTGTTCTTTTTTGGTCAATTTGAAGGGATGGTTGGCTGCTGGGGTTTTTAAATATGATTGTGTACATTTCTAGGGAGTACTTTTTTTTTCTTGGGTTTGGGCAGTTTGAAAGGTTTTTCATTTTGAAGAAGTCATTTGTTGAGGGTCATTAGTAAATTTCCCAACCTAAAATAAGGTTTAAAATCTTTTCTTTATTGGTCAATTTGAAGGGTTGTCAATCTTGTCTTCAATTTGCTGGTTTGACTACTTTTTGATGGTATGATAGTTCTTCTGTGGGATGATAGATTTTGGAATAGTTTATTGTGGAGTGGAAAATGAATAAATAGACATTTTCATAAAGATTCTTGGAAATTGGTGTTGCTGAAGTTGATAAAACTAGTACATTTTAATAAGGTTTTTTCTAATTTCCAATTTGAAAGATTTTAAATTGATGATATTATTTAATTGGTGTTTTTTTTTTGTTTTAATGGAGTAAATAATTTAATATAGTGTTTCAATGGTTGCAGGAGTTAATATCAAAATAAATAATTTCCATTACTTCAAAAAAATTTTTTTTGGAAGGGGTATTGTAACAGCCTTTCAATTGTTGATTATTAATTTTGTTTGTGTTTGTCAATGGAGGTAGTTGGAACATTCAATGAGTTCTAAATTTTGGTTGCTTGAAGTTTATGATATTGTATATTAAAGTCATGGGTAGCGGTAAGAAAACAAAGAGGGATCTAGTTTGTTTAGATTGTTGTGGAATAAGCTGATGTTCAGATTTGTCATTGTCCAGAGGATTATTGTATTGTTATCAGATTTTGAAGCAGGATTAAGAATAAAAATAAAAAAATCCTTTAATTTGTCTGGTGCTTTCAAGCATTATAAATGTTGAAAAATTTCAAGAAATTGTTCAAAATTTGAAGGGGTATTGTTAAGTACCAGTCTCTTAAATCTAAAACTTGGTAAAAGTAATTAAGATCCATAGGGAGTGACTTCTTTAAAAAGTATAAAAGGTTTCAAGTAGGCAGTGATTGAGTAGTTTGTTTACATTTATAACCAAGTTTCAGAAGGCTGTATTTTTTCACTTATGGTAAAATAATTATATTATTTAAAGTTTTAATAATGTTCTGATAATGATTATTAAAGGTAAATACAGCAAATTTAAATTTATAAAAAATAAGTAAATATTAAAAAGTGTTTTATGTGATGTGTAAAAAAGATACAAAAATCTAGAACTTTGAAACAATGAATTTGACCAGGAACAGAATGGCCATCTTGGATGCTACTTGAATCGAGTTAGGTCAAGGAGTTTTGCTCTAGTAAAGAAAGCAGAAGTGATTCTTTTTAAAACTAATTTCAATTTTAAGTTTATGTGTCTGCAACTTGGCACCTATAAATATACTTTTAAGAAGATTAAGAGAAGAGAAGTAAGAAGATTAGAAGTAAAGGACTCACAAGAGAAGACTACAGATGGGTGAAAAATCATACTCAAACACACAGCCAAAGAAGGTCGTATGATATAAACTTTTAATGTCCAATGTGGTCGTTATCAAGCAGATCATTTCACTAAATAATTGCTGTAGTAATTTACTTGGTTTTTAAAAAAAAATGTCTAATTATGTGTTAATTTTTTATGCCAAGTGTTTGCTCATTGACTGTGTAGGCTAGCCGAGGTGGATGAGGGTTTAATATATGGTAGCCTATCGAGAAGTAGGTAGCCTTGTACAGGGTAGCACGGTGTAACGTTACACAATTAATAAATAAATCCTGTCGGAAATAGCTACCACTCTGCAGAGGACCTTCACAACCAACTTAGCCACTAACCCTTCCGCTAACTTAAAGGTTTGCCTTAATATGGGAAACAACATGGCCGTTCCCGACGTCCATCTTAACCTTAAAGTTAAACTTATAAGTTACTTATGGCCGGCCAAAAGTTTGCAATCTTCAAACTTAAACTTTGTCGTAAATTTAACCTCAAGAATGAACCAATCAGAGAGCACCAACGAATCTAATATTGCAAATATGGATGCCAAAAAGAAACAAACACAAAATTAGTTTGACCGAAATGCTTTTCGTTGAATTTAAACTACCTGTCAAGCACAAGACGATTGATATTGATAGTTATAAATGTTATTTAAATTCAAATACAGGCAAAATAGGAAATAGAAAGTGAATTTATAATGCAAGTTAAGGTTATGTACTGCGCGAACTTTACCTCTGAAGTGAACAGCCACCTTAAGTAAGAGGATAAGTTAGAGGCCTAAGTTGGTTGTGAATGGAATTATTTAACAAGCTACCGACAAGTCTATAAGCCATTTCTAGTATGAGCATTTAAAAAGAAAAAACTAAAACAACTCCTATGTAACAAAGCATATTACTATGTTGAGGAATTTTTGAAAGACAAACTGCTATAACACATTTGTACCACAATAGATAATATAGTGTACTATGATGTTTATATTCCACAAATAGGCTAAGATATATTTTATGGTAGGCCCATTTCTTTGTCTTGTGTCTTGAATTTTGTCTTATTTATCTAGATTCATTTAAGTCTGAGTATTATATTAATATTTGTTTGTCTTATTTGTCTCTTATGTCTTATCTTTGTCATAGGCCCTATACCACTTGATGTACTGCCTTAAATTGAAACCAATCTCGGCCCATAAGAAAAACTAGACAAATACTTTTTCTCTCGTTTCATTCTTATTCTCTCATATTATACGAGGCACTCAAATACATAAGGCCTACTGTAAAATTGTTATGATATGTACAAACTAAGACTAAGGCATAGATAGGATAGAAGTTGTGAGAGAGTATCTCCCAATTGTATCCTGCTTGATAAAGCAATTGCACCTCAATAAACCTCAATAAAAATGTTTATTTGTTTAGGAGTAAGTACATAAATACATATCCTAGACAATATAAACTTAGAGGTCATCACAAAGTTTGTATTATAAATTATAATGTAATATGCTTTGTGTCTGGAAATAAAACTAACTTACTAGTTACTTACTTACTTACTTACTTACTTACTTTACACCTCTTGTACCAAGAATGAGGTGTACGAGTATCGTATCAGATAGGCCGAGGCTGCGTCCAGGACAGCTGAGTTAGAAGAGGACGAGGCTCGTTGGTCTTGTTGTGTGGCTCATTGGTCATGTGGTTAGCGTCTCTGCCTACAATGTGGAAGGTCCAGAGTTCGATTCCTACTGAATTCAGAAGTTTTTTAACTTCTGGTTCGGACTTAAGTCCATCAGTTCTTGTATTAGGAATTTGTAAACGGTGATTTGGAGCCGTCCTAGCAACGAGGCACATAATAAAATAACTACAGTTGTTCTGAATTGGCCTTGCTATAACTGGCGTTGATCCGCGGGTGTTCACACTGTCGATACCACTGATTGCTATATTTCGTATTAAAAAATATCGATCTTTGAGTGGTTATCGCTCACTTACGTCGATTGCGTCGGGGCCTAGAGGGTTGGCTTAATCGCTTTGGTTTACTGTCCTCCACTGAAAAACAGTAAGGCCCTATATGACTGAGTGGGTAGACTCTAAAATACGAATTTATTTATTAAAGTTAACAAGAAAAAATAAAAAAATAAAATTTTAAGTTTATAATTTTTTAAGGGTGTTCCGACAAGTTTTTTTGAAATCCATTTTTATGGGAGTATCCTGGGACTGTCTGGTTCTTGTTCTGAAATTTCCAGCTGGTTACCTTCTTTGATGCTGTAAATGGCTCCAAATCGGTCTGCTCTCTTCAGTTATAAACCATAGTTGCAAATTATTCGTCGTGGTTTTTGATATTAATAGAATTTATATTGACCCCCTAATGTTGCCGCCATGTGAATATTATTGTATGTGTGCTAGTTATTTACAATTAAAGAGTGTGTCTTGGCAAGTCCTAAACTAAACATTCTTCGAGTCTAAATATGAACGATTCGTTTCATAACTAGATAAATACCTGAAAGATTATTTAGCTGGTTCAGTTGACAGAAGGCCTAAACTAAACAAAACGTAAGCTCTCTCAATAAAACTCGGAGAATATGAATCTTGAATTGTGGGCAAACTATGTCCAAAGGTTCGTATTACATCTAGACGGCGGCTTCCGTGTCGGCGTCAAAGGGTCTTGCTAGAGTCGATAAAGAAGTTTCCCCGTTGGGGAGGTCCTCCAACACCTATACCGCCCTGGGTTAAATAAAAAGTCGGTTTTTGGCGTTGGGAATCTAACGTTCCGCGCGACTCTGTGTGACGATTGATGGAACTACTTCAATAAAAGTACGTCACTTTTCTACTAGTAGTTAACAGTCGATGACGACAAATGGCGGAAACGTCAAAATATTAAATACGATCGAATGTTGGCGAATGTTTTGGCATAAAGCAAACTCTCTTTATTAATGAGGATATTTCTGATGGAGTAGACCTAAGCTTAGGAGCTAGGCCGACAATATGTATTGTTCAAGATTTCGATTTGAGTGCCTAGGGCGTATTTACGTCTAAAAACTGTATTGTGGCCTCGGGCCTAGACTACACTTACGTCCGTTAGGCTTGAACAAGGCATATCTCAAATTATTTCGCACGAAAATGTCAGTGACGCCTGCGCAACACTTTATAGTACAATAATAAATCAAAAGTAAATCGTTTTAAAAGACTAGGGCCCAGGGCTAATATGATTGAAATAAAATTGAAGTTTGACGTTTCGTCTGTTGTTTGTTGATTTCAGCGTCACTGCACATCGATAATCTACTTACCGTATTTAGCGTGCAGTGCTTTTATTAGTTTCACATTGGAGCCCGCTCTCAGCGCGCAGGACGTTAGATTCCGTTTTGACTTGGGAGTAAGGGGACCTCCCCAAAGGGGAAACTTCTTTATCGACTCTGGTCTTGCTCTAGTTCGAAACAGATTTGCAGCGCTGAAAGTAGACCCTTATTAATTTTACTCTATGGTTTTAATTGAATAAACGGTGTGATAAGACTATTGGGGATTTAATCACATCCCTGAGCTAGAGAGAAAAACAAGTGTATTTAGGATCAACAGGAAAACGTTACAATACAAAGATGAAACGGAAGTCAATACAATGATAGTTCAATTGAATAGACAATGAAGCTACAGATGGATGATACAAGTTAGCTGCTTCTGCCGATAGTTGGCGTCGAGTGTTGAGTTACACCACTAGTTGGTTTACCTAGTTGGATCTACTTCGTTGGTGTTGACCCGTTGACATTCTTTTAGTGTTGTGTATTTTATATTTGTGCCCGCCTAGCCTTTCCGAGTTCTTGGTAAACATTGATCACATTATAAGGTAGGCCAATGTCCAATATTGTACTTTAGAACTTTGAGGCCTCCAGGACTGGCTTCTAATAGGATAAATACTTTAGGTTGCACAATGCATAACCCAAGCCATAGAAACTGACACTAGGCCATTCTAAGGCAATAGGGCCTAGACCCTTTAACAAAAACTGGCTCTCATCCAAAGTAGAAATATGTAGGCATTTAGTAACAATCCAGAAAATAGTAGTAGTACATAATTATGCTTACCGGTTAGGCCTAGCCTGAAATAAAAGCAATAGAACTTCTAGTGTAGGCCGTCGACTCTCAAAACATTTCGTTTTTCAGTACAACTTTACTAAAGAATAGATCCAGATCTGTTCTTATTTACTAGGAAAACTGAAACTGGTTGTTAGCCAAGTGAGAGATCCATGTGTTGAGTACCCGGGAACATTTGCATCCCTAGACTAATATACCGTTTTATGTAGAATTTCACAGGTTGAGGGCTTAGTGTAGGACCCAATGAAAGTAAATGTGCAAACTTTTGGTAATTTTTGTGTGCCAAACGCTGTCAAGATAATATAATGGAGTGAATGTATAATATTTGTAGTTAATATTCTTGATAAATAATAAGCCTAAACCTGAAGCCTCTACCTTGGCAACCTGAACGTTTGTAGGTCTCGGCGCCTAGTAGGCTTAGGGCCTTGGCTCGCAAAGTCTATCTACCCTAGGCCATACTTATGTTCTTAATGTCCACATCGGTTAGGCATAAGGTTCAGGTGTCAAATGTCTGTGGAAGCAATCTTCAACCATCAGAAATGGTTGTGAGAGTGCGTCTTAACGAGGCCTAGCTGGCAAGGCAAGGCATGGTTGGTTGCTGACCATTACAATCCAGAAAAAGTAATACCTATGCTTACCGGTTAGGCCTAGCCTGAAATAAAAGCAGTAGAAATTCTAGTGCAGGCCGCCGACTCTCAAAACATTTTGAATTTAGTACGGCTTTCCTAAAGCCTAGATCCAGATCTGTTCTTAATTACTAGGAAAACTAAAACTAGTGTGAGGAGCTTGGGATCAAAACGCAGTTTGTCCATTTAGTACATAAATTGAGTTGGAGATGGCGTTGCAATCTCCATTCGAAGGCCTTTCGAGTTGTAAAACATGTTTGGACCAAAACGCAATTATGTCCTGATGTTTTCATGGTCAGAAAAGTACAGTTTGAAACAAAGCGCGGTATGTCCACCGCCCTGTTTGTATCAGAATGCAATATGTCCACCGGAGCCAATCAGATTGCTTGAACGGAGCCGCGCACACTACCTATCGGCACAGTATAACCAGAGTCGATAAGAAGTTTCCCCGTTGGGGAGGTCCTCCAACTCCCTATACCGCCCTGGGTTAAATAAAAAGTCGGTTTTTGGCGTTGGGAATCTAACGTTCCGCGCGACTCTGTGTGACGATTGATGGAACTACTTCAATAAAAGTACGTCACTTTTCTACTAGTAGTTAACAGTCGATGACGACAAATGGCGGAAACGTCAAAATATTAAATACGATCGAATGTTGGCGAATGTTTTGGCATAAAGCAAACTCTCTTTATTAATGAGGATATTTCTGATGGAGTAGACCTAAGCTTAGGAGCTAGGCCGACAATATGTATTGTTCAAGATTTCGATTTGAGTGCCTAGGGCGTACTTACGTCTAAAAACTGTATTGTGGCCTTGGGCCTAGGCTACACTTACGTCCGTTAGGCTTGAACAAGGCATATCTCAAATTATTTCGCACGAAAATGTCAGTGACGCCTGCGCAATACTTTATAGTACAATAATAAATCAAAGTAAATCGTTTTAAAAGACTATGGCCCAGGCTAATATGATGAAATAAAATTGAAGTTTGACGTTTCGTCTGTTGTTTGTTGATTTCAGCGTCACTGCACATCGATAATCTACTGACCGTATTTAGCGTGCAGTGCTTTTATTAGTTTCACATTGGAGCCGCTCTCAGCGCGCAGGACGTTAGATTCCGTTTTGACTTGGGAGATAGGGGACCTCCCCAAAGGGGAAACTTCTTTATCGACTCTGGTATAACCCATCTCTTACAGTAGCGAAACTTCAATGCACTGCCTGCAGAGTGATTTGCTGTCGTGGTCGGCTGCGCGTACTCGCCGCTACACTAGCGCGCATGGCGACTAAGCGACTCAACTAAAGCCTCCGCCGTCTAAAAGTCAGTGCTTTACAACAAGGTCTGCTGGATCTCCGCCTAGCGGAGGATCGTCTAACTCTCTAGGTTAGGTCGTCGCAGCAGCGAATTAGAAGCCATTCTGGGCCTAACTTTTTGTAACGCGTTATGGCCGACCATGTGTTATATTTGACATGCTCTTTTAAAATTGTCTTTTTATAAGTATTAAATACGAAATATGCCGGGTGTGCAGCAATCAATTGTACAGGAAAATCTGATGAAGAATTTAGACTTATCGATCCACTGTTTCATCAAGAAGACGGGCGAAATGGCTCCAGTTTAAAAGACGGGACAACTGGACTGTCAACTTCTGATTTCAAGACTGAGGTTAGTTTTCTTTTAAAATACTTTGGCCTTACCCACCTAGGACCAGTTATTATTGTCTAGGCTATTGACCAGGCTTATTTAAATGTTTAGGTTTTTGCTCCCATGCCAATTGAAGGGCTGGAGGCCTAGGGCCTAGCCTAGGTCCCAACCTTAAGTATTTTGAGGTTACGTCGTAAGCCTAGGCCTTTGTGTAGGGGCCTAGGCCTATCCAATTATTCAATGCCTAGCCTAGGCCCTAGGGATTGGATACACAAAGGCCTAGGCTAGGTCTAGGCCCTACGCCAACCCAAAGCTAGGACTGATCTTAGTACACGCAAATGGGGCCTAGACCCAGGCGACGTAATTTGTAATAGCTAGGCCTTATTTGATTTACAAAACAGTCCTAGGCCTAGCCTATGCCTAGGGGCCCTAGGCCTAGGCCTAGGCTTAGTCCCCTAGGCATAGGGCTAGGCCTAGGCTTAGGCTTGGCCCTACATAGATAGACTACTACTACTACTATACTAGAATACTAGATCTGCATATGATATGCCTTAAGTTAGGCTGTATAGGCCTAGGCTTATATTTTTTTGTCCGATTGTAGGCTGTAGGCCTAGGCCTAGCTGAATGTCACACTAAGGTACACCTTAAGACGGAGTGTAGACGATATGTTGGACATAAAAATTTGCTGTGTACATAAATCGTTCGTTGGGAGAGGCCAATCGCCTTTTCCATTTTTGGCGAAACTCCATTTCGGTTAAAATTCCTTTGTAGGTACTAATTGAAATAGAAACGTTAGGCCTTTGGTTTTGTGGTGTTGTTTTTTGTTTTTTCACATCTAATGGTGTATTTTGGAGTATTTCTGTGACAGAAATGAATGATGATTTTATTTTGGAACCCCCCCCCCCAAACCCTGCCGCCAACCGAATAAGTGCCGTGTTATGTGTTTTGTACATGGCATCGCTGATAAGGCTAACCGCTATGCTAACCGACTGTCAAATGATGCTTGTATATCTGGGCTTGTAAGATTTCATTTCATTTATTTTTTTCAGATAGGCCTGCAGCCTGGAGATTCTGAGACGTCCAACCTTCACACCCTGACCACAACTATTTCAAGATGAAGAAAACAGATACGCCTACAAAATGTCCAGGTTTGTACAGTTCTACGCTTTAGCACTAGGTGATCAATGATGCTTTATTAGCTCATGGGTCAACTTTCCATGTTACTGGGTAGTATAATAGGCCCACGGATATTCCTCTGTCTGAGCTCGGCACTCATCAGGTCACTGTAATGCGAGCCCTGATGCATTTTTTCAGCAATATGAGCTAAACGGTAGTGGGTTGAATTTGTCCAGCACAAGTTACAAAACTTTGTTATAAGTTGCGCACAAAAAATATTGCTTGCCTTCCACCTTGCTATAGTAGGGGTGGTACATGTAAACGTTAACCGATTTCCCCTATTTATGTTGAAGGGTGCATCCCGCTGAACTGGATTTGCTCAAGAACCAAATCGTTGTTCATAGGCCTAGGCCTATATGCATGAGCGGCAAAGTGGTCTTAAATTATGAAAAAGTAAATGCTCCTGTAGGCCCTACACTTACATTTTTAAATATAGCAATAGCAATAGCGATAGCACAATTATAATGCACTACATAATTATTATGTCATTTCATGTCACGAGTTGACACTGGTTTCTAGGTGTAGGGCCTATTGTCCACTTGTTTAATTAATGTGCAGGTACTGGTAGGCTCTAGGCCCTAACAGCAAGAGTTACCTAAAATATGATATGGCCTAATCTTTCATGTTTTACCTTCTGTTATAGGTTCTCTCTCCAGATTGTGAATGTGAGGCCAGGCCTCCCAACTCTGGCGCAGTGAGCTTCTCCAACAGGATCGTACACCTGCAACCGCGCCCCAGGTGCTAAACTTGCCCTATGCAGCCACCTATCAAGACGTCCACCACTGAAGCCACAGGCGTCACCCACCGCATCCTCCATCATCACAACAACACTGCCTCGCTTCCAACGTGGTCTACCACGTTAATGCCCTCAGTGTCCGGCAGAATATGTAGCCCTCACCTCAAACGAACTGAGAACCCGCATGACAACAAGCCCCCCCCCCCCATCAAAGTGTTAAACCTGTGGCCCAGCATACTGTTGAACATTTACCTGTCTTTTAAAGAGTTTCATTACCATAATCATCAAGGCGCTTCCCGATGACTACAAGCAGTTGAAACTCAGAAACTGGAACTGTCACCTCATACCACCAGGTCCCGCCAGCTTCCTAACCTGACCAACACACAGCAAGCGTGCCCTCTGCGTAACTCTGGATGTGCCGCAAATGTTGATCCTTACTTTTTTGTGTCAGAAAATGAATATTTCTACTTAAATTTTTGTACCAACAGTACAGTAAAGCAGCAGGTAAAAAAAACATGAAATTTTGGGGTAATAAATTGCAAAAAGTTTATAAAATTTGAGTGAAATTTGAACATGCGACCCTCAGCCACTACTCCAAAGTGAGCGATAAATATTGCGAATTTTGACCACTACGCCCCTATATAAGTTGCAGGTTTGCACATAGGCCTACGTTAGTTAATAAAAGATTGTTGTTAATGTTTTCCTTATCTAGAAATTCTCTTTTAGTGCTAGAATAATTTATTTGTGTCATTTGGGACTGGTATTTGCTTGCACTTTTTATCATCTGGACAAACATCGCCAGAGACAATTCGGCCACTTTAGGATATTGTTCAGGAAGGATATGCTAATGTCTATCTGACAACATTTCCACATTTCACATTCATGTTTCCTACATAGGCCTAATTTGTGCAAAGGAGGCCTACTATCAAGCAAGACATTCTCTCTATATGGCACATGTATTGCCAGTTCATTAAAAAATGGGTAATATGACAATTTACTCTGATGGACAACCACACTATCCTTCCTAAACAACCATCTAAAATTTTACAATCTTTAGGGTGAAAATATTGGTTCAAAAGTATTCCAGAATAAACCTTCGCATTCCGCATTGAAGCTTGATTTGACAGTGCATTCAATCAGCCTTATTGGGTCATTATGTTAAAATTTTAGCATTTATTGTACGAAATACTATTAGGATGTTTTACGTACTTTTTTATCACAAAAAAATCCTGTTACTTAAATAAGATTATGAGCCCTGTAAAATTGCCATCACCATCTCATAATGTTAGGTGTAGTGTAGGCATGGCATAGGCCTACTGTAAAATCAATATTTTTTAAATTTGCAATCTGATAATAGTCCAGTCACAGACATCAATCATCCACATAATCACAAAAATAATTATGTAGGCCTACAATTAAAATAAATTATGTTGAAATGCATGTTTATTGATTCACTGATTTAGCCTGATGATTTTGCAATGTATTTGAGTATTTTCAAAATACAGAAGTATTTTTGTATTTCAAATACAAACTTGTCAATGTATTTTGTATCTTCTATTTGAAAATACTGAGTTTTAAAGTATTTTGTATTTCAAATACAATTTTTTAAATATATCTCTGGTTATACCTGTATTATGTATGTCAAAGAGAATAAAGACTTAGCCCCTATCTACGTAAAATTATTAATTTGTATAAATATTTGTATATAGTACCTAGTCTAGGCCTACATTTTCTGTAGGCCTATCCTTTTGTTTAGGCCAAGAGTTTAACTTCTCATAGCTAGGCTTAACCATTTGAAGGCATGCTATTTCTTGTTATGTATTCATTAGCCAGCGGTTTAGCCGGTTCCCACACAAATACCGAAGTTAAGCAACGTTTGGGTGTGGTCACAGGGAGAGTGGGTGAATGCTCTGCCCTGAAACTCGCGTATTCCACTGGCTAGAGCAGATGGGGGTTTGAGAGCTAGTGTAACAGCTTTGTTCTCCTCGACGTCTGCTCGGCGGTCCAGGTTAGTGGAAGAACCTATATGACTGTCAAGGTTACACCATCCTTTCGGATGGGACGTAAAGATGTTTGTCCCCTTTGTACTTGTCGAAAGGAGTAGGCTACGTGCCGGTACCGTGTTTACCCTCTACCTTTATATTCATACTTCATCCTCATCTATCACCACTCATCGGCACTAGGGCCTATCAAATCAATTGTTATATGTATTATATTAATAAAGGTCCTGTCAATTTGCAGTTGCAGGATACAAACCACTAACCACATCCATTGTCAATAATCTATTCAGTTTTTGTAGTAGGCCTACTGTATTATCATTGGTATTAATATTATGCAGCAATAAAGTAGGCTTATCCCAATCCTGCACCACACCATCCTTTTTTATGTTGGCTACGTTGGCTGAACCATATTTTATTGGATCTCTGGATATCATAACTCTGCCTACCATACTCTTTTAAGTGAAGAGGAAATTTTTGCCAAAAAGAAGGGGGGAAGACAGTATTGGCCTATTATTCATAAATCATAAAAGTCCTGTCACTTAAATAAGATTATCAGCAAATATAGTGAGCCTTACTTATTAAGTAAGCCTGTTGAGTAACTTAATTGTTAATTTAAAAAAAATGCTAAGTTAAGATAAAATGTTAAGTAGCCTACTTGCCACCATGTATAATACATATTTGCAAGGTATAAATAAATAAATAAAAAAATGTAGAGCCTTATAATAAATAAATACAATTAAAACCTTACTTCCAAGTCTACTCCTTATTAAACACTATTATTATCACATTGTGTTGCTTTGGGTACAAGGCATGTTGGTAATAAATTATCAGAAACGGGCTTTTAGAAATAAAATTTTAAATCATAAGAAAAATTGCTCATGGATATACACATCACACTATAACATAGGGATTTGAAATTATTTTATTTTTTTAATTACTTTACAACAAATTACTAGCTTCATTATTATTGTGTTGTCAATTTTTCTTATCTCGAATTTCACGCGATTCTTTCTGGCCTCTATATCGTTATTTTGTGATCAAGTTTTAGGGCGCGCTATAAGTAGATGTTCACTTTGCTTTTTAAAATTCCCTCTATTTCTCGTGTGAACGGGTTGCGACGACCTAACCTAGTGGCCACACGAGCGAGTTAGACGAGCCTCCGCCAGGTGGCGGAGATGTAGTAGACCTTGCTTTACAAGATACAAATTGTAGACGGCGGTGGAAAGCGCTATCTCTACCACTCTCCGTGTAGGTAACCTACGTAGCAACCTGTATTGATAGAGCATATTGCCACGACACTAGCGCGCATGGCGATGAAGCGACTCAACTAAAAGCCTCCGACTTCAAAAATGTAAACAACAAACAATTGACGAATGCCGAAGAATGTCAAGCTATTGCAAGGGCTAGGCCTAGCCTAAGCTATTTAAATTGCAGGCAAAACAACTGCAAGTAATAATGGTGGTAATTTTAATATTATGTAAGCCTATCAACCATTATTATTTTCCATTATAACCTACAATATCAACACTTGGTAGGCCCTAGTCCTACCTAGGCTCTAGCCCCTAGGCTGGGCCTAGAGGCCCGAGGCTAGGCTAGGCCGTAGTCTTTCTTTGAAAACGAACATACATATCAGAATAAAATAATAACAATAACGTCAGACAAAACTTATATCCAGCTCAGTGCTCAACTCAACTCTGAAGACTGATTTAGCAAGTCTAGGCCTAGGTGGCACAGTCATCGTTAGTTGACTCGCTTGCTCGCTAGGGGCGCGCATGATGGTTTATGAGCGTGTTTCGCTAGCAAGTTTCGCTACTGTAAGAGATGGGTTATACTGTGCTATAACTGACAAAACATTAGCTCGCTGTCAAAATATTGTTTGTTTGATGTTTGAAAATTGATTGTGATCAATTATTTGATTTGATTGTAATGGAAGATGATGTTATACTGTTATAGTCCACAGTCGTGGATCCAGAAAGCGTCCAAAACATGATAGTAAAGTAGCCAAAGCGAAAAAGCTAAGGTAAGTGCCTTTTGTTATGATATTTAGGAGAGGCCTTTAACCTTACTTTAAGCCCTAGGCCTAGGCCTAGACGAATTTCTATCAAGAAATGAATGGCAAATCTCAGTTTTAGACAAGGTGTATAATATACGAGTTAGTAGATGTGGCGTAGATGTGGCGTAAATATTAAAACTGATTGAGCATTGGTTGTTTGTTTGATTCAAAACGCTGCATGTCCACCACGTTTGATTCAAAATGCAGTTTGTCCAACAACAATATTGTCTACAATGTACAATTATTACAATATTTATTTTTCCCATTAGAGAACATGTCTTACAATAATGACCTTATGCCTCAAAAAAAATTTATACTCTACATATCATATTTTAATAATATTACTTTTTTGCAATTTAAACAAAATTAACTTTGACGGACTAACTGCGTTTTGATCCCAAGCTTGTAAGCCAAGTGAGAGATCCATGTGTTGTGTACGCCTACCCGGGAACATTTTGCATACCTACCTAATAGACCGTTTTTGTAGGATTTCACAGGTAGACCTAGAGGGTTTAGTGTAGGACCCAATGAAAATAAAAGTGCAAATTTCTGTGAATGTATATGTAGCCAATATTCTTGTTAAATAATAAGCCTAAACCTGAAGCCCCTACCCTGGCAACGTGAACGTTTGTAGGTATCGGCGCCTAGTAGGCCTAGGGCCTTGGCTCAAAAAGTCTATCTACCCTAGGCCATACTTATGTTTTATGTCCACAACGGTTAGGCATTCACACGTGTCAAATCTCTGTGAAAGCAATCTTCAATCATTAGAAATGGTTACGAGAGTGCGTCTTTACGAGGCCTAGCTGGTAAGGAAAGTGTATGGTTGGCCAAGGCCTAGCCTTCTCTGCTCACGGCAGCCGATTCACTAAATCTCACGCTCGCCATTATTAGTCTGTAAGTGTAATGTCTAGATATGGGCAATGGGCATGGGTTGGTATTGTTGTGTGGTTCACTATAACACATTATTATATTTGAGCATGCCACTTTATTAATTGGAATCACAAGTTACAGATTGTTTTCGACTGGCTACGACATTAGGTTGCAAGTCATGAAAGGTCGATCTTCAGTGTGTGTCGCGCTGTGTAGGCCTACTACTGTCAGTTTACTGTACGTATGTGGCTGACAGCATAGCAAGCGCCAAATTCAAACGTGTCATGTCCAGTATTGTAACTTATCTAATTAAAACTTAACGAGATACAATCTGTTATCTTATCTAGATAAGTTTTTGGTTTGTTATCTATTTCAAAAATATAGATTAAAAAAAGTTTAATATTTGAAGGCCTAAAGGTAATAATACCCAAGAAAAATAAAATAATGGTTTGAAATAAAAATTTCTTCTAGTAACTGTTTACTTTTATGTTTTTCATCGAGTCAGCACATTTGAAAATGGCGGCAAAATATGGTATAAATTTTCTTTCTCTGCAATATTTATTTAGCCAAATTATATACATAATTATTTGTATCTCCTATGTTTTATCTGGATAATGTTTCGTAGTTGTATTTTATCTTATCAAGATACATTTTTGGATGATTATCTTTATCTTTATCCAGATAAAAATAAAATTATCTATTCACAACACTGGTCATGTTTGAGATTGCTATTGTAATGTTCACATACATTTTTCAATAAAGGAATTAAATATTGTTATTTAGAACTACAAATAAAAAACACATGCATAAAATACTATTTAAACGAATTGAAAAAAAGTAACCTTGAATATTTAATTTCTACACTACTGATATCTTGGTGGCAATTTTACAGCACGGTCTCTGCGCGGTATCTTGGGCTTGCATCGTGTTGTGGTTTCGCTGTCACTAAAGGGTTAGGTAGTTGTGAAGCCTGAACACAATTTTATTGTTTGTCCTTGTCAATAATACATTTTAAAAAAAAAAAAAAACGGCGTCGACGCTAGCTAATATTTTGCTAAAACAAATCTTGTGCCGCGAAGAGCCTCGCTAAAGCACGTAAAACTAACTAGGCACATGTAGTTGGTTCTCCCATAAGTGCTCCCTGCACAGGGAAGGGAAATTACTCACTGGGCAGTCTTTGAGGGCGGGCGGCAGGTCGTTCCATAGGTTAACAACCCGGAAAGAGAAAGCACCTCGGCCGAGCACTCGTTTGGCCGGGGGAGTTGGAGGCGGGGGTGCCTTCTATCGTCACCTCTCAACACTCGGCCCTGGATGATGCGCGCGCACACGTAGAAGTCAATGGAGAAACACCGGCTAGCAATCTTGGGGCACCTCTTGTCAGGGGTGGATCCAGCCTTAACTGATAGGCAGTCTTGGGCAAGTTCCCACAAAAAAGGAACTTTGAAAAGTTAAGTTACTTCTGCCTTAAAAGGAACTAAGACGTTCCTAGTTCCTTTTATAAAAAAAGGAACTGAGACGTTCCTCACAAGGAACTTAGTTCCTTTCACGTTCCTTATACCATCACTGATTTCAATAATAATAAATGTGATAGGAGTCAATAAATATATCATTACTTTTATTTATCAAAGTGAGTCCCAGGCCTGTTGATTGATATGAATAAAAATCAACGTTTCAAAGTGAAGAATGTAGCTTTATTTAAATTACAATTGCTGAAGATAGTCTACAAGAAAACAGATTACAGATGTTTAGATTATTATGCCTCTATATAATATACATTATGTTTTATGTGATGTATTCATTTCGAATGTAGGCCCATTGATTGTAGGCCTAGTTATACGTATACTAAACACACGTACACGTATACAGAAAACTTACATGCTATTTTTTTTTAAACAATTAAAATTAGTTATCAGGACATATAGCGGCGTTTTTCTTTCGAATTATAATGTCCTCTGTTCATGCCGCCGACTTGTGGCAGTGGGTTGAGTATGCCCCCCCGCCTTACCACTCGCAATCTTCCAAAGATTATACTGCGTAAATAATTACCATAACAATCGTAAGTTTTTAATCTGCTAGAAGTCAAAAGCTAGGTGATAACTGAAATTAAACACATGGGAATAGAGATAGTAAGAGGCTGGCCTTTCCTTATCTTGTTTACTCGCCAGCATTCGGGCTCCAGCCCCCCCCCCAAGCCAACGCATCGTGACCTTGCAGACTAGTCTGTGACAAGATATACACCAGATGCAAGGAATAGTGAGTGTTCCTGCAATCACGACGCATGGGGCCTGTCACTGGACAAGTGGACTTATCTTTTATCCCAGGCTTCCGCTTATCTTGCGACGAAAGCTAAGCGCGGGCGATGGTGAGAGATTTTCCCACATGCCCGGACTTTTTTCTTGCCATGGGCATCTTGGGCATGGGGGGTGGGGGCGCCTTTTTCGAAAACACAAAATGTCACAAGATAATTTTTTTCATACTGAAGTTTATGATATTATAAGGTACTGGAATTGTGGAATTCGACGGGGTTACGACGAAAGGAACTTGTAAAGGAACGTTAAATTCGTTCCAAGTTCCCACGAAATAGTAACTTTCACGTTACAAGTTCCTGATCTAAGAAAAAGAACGCGTTCCCACAAAAGTTCCTGAAAAAGGAACGCGTTCCCGGGAACGCGTTCCTAGGAACGCGTTCCTCCCCAAGACTGCTGATAGGGTGGGGGAGGCGGCGAGCTTAATTTTTACGGGTGTTTATTTTTGGGTGGCTTCTTCGACTGTCTATAGGCCTAGTTATTAGTTATTCGATAAGTAAGAAATTAACAAAAGAGAAGTGTAGGGGGAAAGGATAGTCTTGCAAAACACTAGTCTAACCATTTGCGGGAAGAAGTTCAAGGTGGAAGAGGCCCTTGTTCACAGTGATTTGTGCAGTGATGCTTTAAATTGGTACTCATAATTCTCGACGAAAACTGAGGTTGGGAAGGAGTTTTTTTTGTTGCAAATTTGCTACTGTGAATGGTCTTAAAACACGTTTTTAAATCTAAAATTAGATAAACATGTCATAGTGCTTGGCTATGAAATAAAAATCGCGACTTCATAGGGTCATGAGGGGCGGTCGCCCACCCCCCCCTGTATCAGCTCCTGCTTTCTGTGGTATCGCTCTTGGAGATAGTGAATGTGAATGAGTTGGTATGGGAGACTCGTTCCTAGTTAGTTAGTTAATGTTGTTTTAGGGCACTCAACAGTAGAGTTATCAGTGCCCATGTCAAGTGTATTGGAATCTTCCAATTTTTTTTCCATAATTGTGGATAAGTGATAGAAGAAAATAAATATGAGTAACGCTGTGTGAATGAAGAAAGGTGTGATAAAAAGTTGCGCGAGAGCTCGCTCTGCAACACGCACCCCAACCGGCCAGAGCTCGCCCTTAGTTTTGGGGAATACACTACTCCCCTACTCACAGGCCAAACCACGGGAAGGTAGCGAGTTGGACTTTGAAGGCCTGGTGTTCATGGGGTGAGACTCAACGCGCTGAGCTGGTCTGGCTCGGAGATGTAGCCTGTTTCGTTGCACAACCGAACCTTCTAGGCCGGGTGTGTTCAGGGAGTCTGATCTTGTTCCAATACTCGTCCAAGAGTCCAATTCCGACTTTTGGATCAGGATTGGTTGGCCCGGGAGCGATACAGGGCGAGGATGGGTTTCTTGATGATACCTTACAGATGCTTATGATCGGTTTCTACGGTAAATTTGCGACCATGAACTTTGAAATAATTATGCTCACAACTCCAGGTTTTCGCCAAAAAACTTCATAATGATTTAACTATAGAACTCATTAGGGTTCGAGTAAGTGATTCTGATGCATAGGGTAACGGATTCTTTTATTGAAAAAGAATACGAAGTATGTTGAGGATTAGACAATTATTGTGAAGGTATGTCCGAGGGCTATTTAAGTGGACTCAATCCCTTGCATTCGCATTTGATTACCTTCAGTCAGGATTGCCGATCTCGACGGGATTTGTACCAGGGACCTCCCGAATCAGAGTCGCGCGCTTAACGCTTGAGCCAACACAGTCGGTCGACGGTTTTTGAAGCCTATCTTTTCCGAATTTGAAGTTTCCCTCCCTAGCTCGCTGTAACACTCGACCTCCTCTTTCATTGTGTTCTTCTATGGTCTAACCGTACATCAACAGAGGTCATCTTGAAAGGAGGGATTTCCTTCTATCCCTTCTTTAAGATTATGTATTACTTTCTGAAAGATTTCAGGAGCACAGTTTGTTTATGCCAAATGGAACCCTATTAAGAGTCTGCAAAAGCAGAAATTTTTTTCTGGAACTCTTCCTGACTCCAGTTTTTATTAAATTGTTATAACACTTTGCACATATTATGTTACGGTCATGTGTATAGGCCTACAGTCTTTCATAGAGGCACTTATTAAAAATGGCAAATGTATCTGAATAAAATAAATGGATTTTTACGATTATGGATATTAGTAAAATCACCAAAATTGGTTAATTTCGGAATTTATTTGTGCGTCTTTGACTATGCAAGAGTGACAATATCCTTGCTTGACAATTTCACCAAATAAAATATCAATCGGATTGGCAACTGGAAACAGGAAAAGTTCCCAAACACTTTTAAATGGTATAGTTGATTTAAATTTAAACCTACCCTTAGGAGTTGCTATGGTACAAAGTCTAGGGGTATCTGCCAAAACGCTGAAAGGGAATCGAACACGGTACAAATTGTGCCTCCTTTCAGATCAGCAAATATTCTTTCAGCAGTAAGAATAGGATAACATTCATTGCGGATATATTCATTGAGAGGTCTAGGATCCATACAAATTCTATGTTCTCCAGGTTTGGATCGCAACACAATTGGATGAACCCACTCAGTTGTTTCGTCAACGTTTGCTCATATGTCTCTCTCAACCATTTGGTTAAACTCCGCGTTAACTTTGTCTCAAAGGAATTTTACTTGCTGCGACGATTGTAGGTCTAGCACCTTCCTGTATCTGATTTTGGATGGAAGAGAAGGCTTAACAAGCCTTAATCCCGCCATCAATAAAGACGACAATCAAATCAAATCATTTAATGCTCGGTCTTCAGTTTACCTAAACCTATAAAGACATCTCAGTATTCATTGATAAGATCTTCGGAACTAATAGGCCTATTGACTTCATGCAGGCGTCTTACAAGCTTTAGTGATTCACAGGCTGTCAAGCCTAGATGGGAAGTGAGATACTCTTGGCTACAGAGAGTGACATCTGAATGCTTTATCTCGTTCATCTACCTTTGTGCTCTATTTAATTGTTGATGTAGGAAATGCTTTTAGTTGACTTTTCCGGTTCATGTCTATTTTTTCTGTAAAAATTCTTTGAAAGGGAGCATATTTACTTCAATTCGGTCTTCAACTTGAATTTTCTGCACCCTTTACGACCGGTATTTCATTGATTCTACGTATAGCAATTATACCTCGAATCCTCCCTCTGACTTGGAGTCTCTGCTGCCATCTAAATCTCCTTTGTTCTGGACAACTTGTACTTTCTATTATTATTTGTGCGTTTGCCACTTATGATTTTAGAATAGTTACATTTCGTCTTACCACAACTATTACAAGTGCGTCCATAATCGGGATAGTTACATTTCCGATGAGTGATACCACATCTTGAATAACTGTTATCAAAAGACAGAGTCTTAGGCTCATATCTGGTTCAGAATGCATTTCTTTGGCCAGTTTCTTGGTCTCTTAATTTGCCCGACACAAATTTATTGCCTTGGTAAAGGTCATAGTATGATCCTTCAAAAACCTTTCCCAAATGTCTTGCTCATTTATGCCACCAATTAGGCGTTCATTTATTAGGTCTTCTGCCAATGACCCATCAATCTCACACTTTTATCACCCTCTGACGAAGCACGAAGATAAAGTTATCAGTACATTGAGTCTCTGTTTGGCTTTCAGAGAATCACAGATAAAGGACATATGTGGAGTTTTTATATGGTACATAGAAGCTCGTTATTCCATCCAGGATGTCCTTGGCCGTGTGCACGTCTTACTCTGGCAGGCTTTCAAGGGCATTTTAAGTGGCTTCCACTGTATAAACCAATTTTGTAACAGGTCTACTATCTATTTCGTAACTGGCTCACTGTCATTTTCCTCCGCTTCAACACAAAACTCATACCGTTGCCTCCAGCGAGACTAGCTCTCCGCCGGATTTGGTCCCGGTTTGAATGCTTTCGTTGGTTTGTATGCCATTGTTATTTCGGTCGCGTCAATCTTCTAGCCTAGTAGGCTCAAGCACTGTCAATTTGTTTCACTTTCTGGGCTTCTACCAGCTATACACAGGCTCGTTACCATTGGTTGCCACCATGTTTTCAGGTTCATTTATTATTAATAAACACTAAAATACAATATTAGATTAAGTATGGCACTTTATTTTTGGATGAGCGAAGCAAAGACTTCAATTTCACTGACCCCCCAAAAAATTTAGCTCGGGTGTATTTTGTTTTGTTTGTTTGTTTGTTTGTTCGCTCTCTACCGGGCAAAACGGCATATGCGATCTTGATGAAAATTGGAAGGGACCTTTGAAATCTCTAAACTTAGACTTACTACGTTTTTGGGTACAATCGAAGATATATTTCTCATGAATATCGTACTTTTACGTTTTTTTTTCGATTTTTATTAAGATATTTTCTGATATTTAGCTCGCGACCGGGCAAACGGCTACTCCGATCTTAATGAAACTATATGGGAACGTTTGAAGTCATTTAAATTAGATATGTCTTGATTTTAGGGATATTTAAAGAAATATTTCTAATATAAATCGAATTTTTTCCCCCGATTTTTTCCCCGATATTTTCGTGATGTTTGGGCCAATTATGACCAAACGGGTGGGGCTACAACGTTCATAATATTTTACATGGACATTAAGGTAATAATCCTGTCAAATAAGAATTTTTGAAAAAAATAATTGCGATGTCGCGGAATTTTTGCAGAGACCTTCCTTATATAATACAAACCAACACACTAAAACTCACCTACAATTGGACTTGAGCTTCGGCTGCCATATTGGAAAATGGCAGCCAAAAAGTGGTTGTTATCAAATATCTCCAAATTGGTTGGAGATAGACAAAATGTTGCAGTTGCAAAAATATTCCCCATTTTATTACCTACAAAAAAGCTGTCTTCTATAGTTTTGGTAGAGGCAAAGGTTACGTCACAAAATCTTGGTCTATACGTTGCTTATTTGAGTACCAGCTAATTTCCTAATTTTCACGCCCAGCATCAAACAATGCCCGGTAAATCTGTAAGAAATCGATTTAAATACAAGAGAACTTTTGTACAGGGTTGATGAAAGCTTCCATAAGTATTTAAAAAATCAGGTCTGCGAAATCGGATTTTGCATTTACCCGGAATTTAGGTTTTTCCATTGTTGTCGTTTCCACAAAAACGGCATATTTGACTGTCCTTTATGAAGCACTAAATAGCATCGGAGGAAAAATTCTTTCTCCGCACATTGTAGTGACTTAAATCACGATGAGAAAACAACCAAAGTTTTAATCCAATATGGCTAATAATTACTAATATCCACAAACTTCATAGTGAATGATGTAACAAAAAGAGTGTAAAAACAGCACGAAAACAGTATTCATATTGTGAATATTAGGAATTAGCAGCCATATTGGATTTAATCTTTGGTTGTTTTCTCATCGTTATTTAAGTCACTTCAATGTGCGTAGAAATAATTTTTCCTCCGATGCTATTTAGTGCTTAATAATGGACAGTCAATAATGGCATTTTTGAGGAAATGCCAAAAATGGAAAAACCTAAATTCTAGGTAAATGCAAAATCCGATTTCGCAGACCTAATTTTTTAAAATACTAATGGAAGCTTTCATGAACCCCGTACAAAAACTCTTTTGTATTTAAATCGATTTCTTACAGATTTACCGGGCATTGTTTGATGCTGGGCGTGAAAATTAGGAAATAAGCTGGTACTCCAATAAGCAACGTATAAACCACGATTTTGTGACGTAACCTTTGCCCCTACCAAAACTATAGAAAACACCTTTTTTGTAGGGAATTAAATGGGGATATATTTTTGCTAGTGCAACATTTTGTCTATATCCAACCAATTTGGAGATATTCGATAACAAACACTTTTGGCCGCTATTTTCAAATATGGCGGCTAAAGCTCCAGTCCGATTGTAAAGGAGTTTTAGTATTTTGATAAGTATTATAAAAGGAAGGTATCTGCAAAAATTCAGCGACATTGCAATTATAACCTCCAAACGTCAATATGAGATCTTATTTGACAGGATTATAATGGTGATGTATTGCTTTCTGAAAGAAAAAAATTAAAAAGGTAGCCTGAATCCATAGAATAAAGGTTTTAATGTTAGTTTTTTAAGGTTTATAATAACAATTAACAAGTTACATTAGAAACTTGACAACAATCACCTACAATGCATTCACAAAGCACTTGCAAAGGAAAAGTGGTCCTACGCAAACTAAAAACTTACAAAAAAGCTCATACTTCAACGCGGCGGGACTTAAACGTTTTCCTAGTAATAAAGATTGATAACGACTGTTTACGAAATAATGATACAACTCATGGAAGGTCGACACTTCAGTGCTTCAGTGTGTGGCGCACTGTGTACTGTCTGTTAACCATGCGCGTTTTGCTGACTGCGCTGCGCACGACAAATTCAAACTTGACATGTATTTGAACACTTTATTTTGTGCCTGTCAAGTACATGTAATTATAAATATAAATATAAAAATAAATAATAATAATAATAATAAAGTTACTTAATGTCTATGATTAAGGTAATGACGTAATGTGAAATCATAAAGATAAGGTATACATATGAAGATTTTATAGGGAATTGCATTATATACATGACATTGAATATATTATAGGCCATATTGAGAAATGTATTGAGAAATGTATTGTAAAAAATAGCAATTTGCTAAATAAAAAGTGATACTACTACTACATTTGTCCCGCTTTTTTTTAAGTCTAATAAGGCATCTTTGAAAGCTTGTTGTAACAAGATCAATTAGACTTGTATTTCATTGTGATTTTAACTGTATTAATTTGTATTTTACATGGTGTTTGTTTGTTGTGTTTTCTCCCTTCAGATTAACTCCGAAACAACTGCAACAGTATCCTCTCGGGTGTCTTCAAGAAGGAACGTCAGTGCATAAAGAGAAGATTTCTATTGAAATTGTGTCGCATCCAGAAATGACTCATTCGTTAGACCCGTCATCACTTTCATCTGAAATAAGTCCTCCTGTGCCCATTGAAGAAGGACGTGAGTGGACAATTAAAGAGGAATCTATAGAGATTTTTACAACACCTGAAGATTTCCTAGATAAGAATTCAGCAACAGAGCAAGACGAAGTGCTTGGTAAGTTGAGCTATGTGAGAGTATAGCTATAGAGTGTGTAAAAATGTTCCTATTTAATCTTCTTATTCGTATTTAATGTCATTGCATAGATTTTATTAGCACACTGATAAATTTGATATGCCACTTGATCACTGTACATAATTATTGATTTTTGACTTTTTTCAGAGGCTGTGTTTACGTGTGTCGGCTGCTTTAAGGCGTTCAGCAATCCTACCGATCTCGAGCACCATGAACTTAATTGTAATTTTCTGGTGCCGGACAATAGCAAAAAAGTGCAGACAACCACGACCGGACAAGATGTTCCGCAGCAGGAGACTGCGACGAGCGGAGCTGTTGAGAAGACTTCGACAAAAGTTGCTTTTAAGATGCATCCGTGCTGGGTCTGCGGCAAAATGCTGAGAGATAGCCGTTGCCTCCAAGAACATAATATGTTGCAACATATTATGTTGCTTCGAGCAAGCAGAGACGACGGGTTGACTTGCAACCGGAATGAAATCGCCAACCTCGTTATTCCTGATCACAGTGATGGTCCTTTCAAGTGCGAGATTTGCCCCGCGACGTTTAAGTGGAAGCATCATCTTGTCAGACACACGAAGACTCATACCGAGGAAAAGGCATTTTCCAATCCGGCAGTTGATTCGAAATTCACACAAAAAATAAGCCTCAATGAGCATGCCATGTCCCATACAGCAGAAAAGGCATTCATCTGTACTCTGGGTAACTGTGAAGCCAGGTTTGTTACAAAGTCCCTACTCACTAGAGACAACTTTTCGCATTCCTCAGAAAAACGGTTCGGGTGCCCTCTGTGCCCCAAAAGGTACACTACCAAATTTTACTCACTTGTACATTTGAGGGTACACACCGGAGAGAGGCCGTTTGTGTGCGTACTGTGCCCCTCGAGTTTCGCAACGAAGGGTAGCCTTACCAAGCACAAGAAGATTCATATCGTTGTGTGACCCTGTGTATGTTATTTTGTGTAAGTTTTAACCACCAGAGCAACAGTCTCTCCAAGCACAATTCAATCGAACAGCTTTGTACCCGAATATGTAGTAATAAAATCCCCGAAGGAAGGCAAGACATTGATCTGATAGTTTTTTTTAGTTTTGTTTAGTTTTGATAGTTGATAGTTTTCACATTTATTATTAAAATGATGAAAGGGACATTATTATTAAAAATAATTACTACGAGTGGACTTGAGTTACCATCTACCTTAAAATTAATGTACACCGTATGATCGGAGGATATAAACAAAGTTTAGTGAGGTGTGGATTAATGTAATGTTTTAATAAATGATTTTTTAACTCAATGCATGGATATATATACTTTTGTCTACGTTTCTTGCTAAGACATGTTAACTGATTAATTTAAAACCTAAAATTAAAGGGGAATTACAAAAATAAATATAAAACAAATAGTCGTTAATATTGTCGATAGAATTTCTTGGTTTGGATTTGTCACAAAAAATCTCTAGCGCAATAAATGTTAGATTGTCGTCTAAACTAAGGCTTTTCTAAAATTTTCATAGTTTTCATAAATGATGTTTGTTTAGAGGGTGAATATTCTTTTAGTTCCTGACACGTTGATCTACAGGAAATAATATTTGGCATTGTGAGCTCGCTTCAGTAACTTCTGTCACTGATGATTAGTTTTATGTGTTCCAAGGTTAAAAATATCTACTACTCATCTTTTCCCCAATGGTTATAATTTGTGTTCGAATTATCGTGAAATGATTATCATTAAACTGTGACAGATGAAACATTCTGTTCTTTGCAACAAAACAGCCAGACCACAAATATCTCATCTACAAAAGTGTGTGCGATCTATAACCCTATTGCTGAGCATTTATCATAAGAAACCATTACTTGTATTATTAATCTTCAATAAATCTGATCTCTCTCTGATCAATGTTTAATTAAATACATTTTGGCAAAGTGTCCATTTTGAATCAGGGTTTGTTACTTAGATTTGGGATACTTTGTAACCCTAGCAAGTTTATATCAATAAATAAGCATAGATTCTGAGCCTCTGGCTGGTTTATCAAACCAAAGCCCGCATTCATGATCTATACTGTACCTAGTCCAGAGATTCCCATTGTTGCTAGTAAAAATATTTTTTATGGAGCAAGTAACATGCATAAAAGTAAGTCCCTTGCCAACAATGAGACCTCCTAGCTAAACTATGGGCGATTATGGACCTTTGACCTGGTCGCTCCTCTCTATGATCTTCTTTGCTTTATCTCCCTCTCTCCTTTATTTTCTTTACTCCTCTATCTTCCTCCTTGCTCTGCCTTCATTATCCTGCATCTATCTTCCTACCTGTTATAGACCTACCTATTAACAGGTCCTACTCTAGACTTCCTACTACTGTTCTGTTATAGGTTAAGGGAGGATAACTTTAGACACGTTTCGTGTAGCCCGAAGTTAAGTACTTGCTTTCAGTAAATAAAGGGCAGTCTTTGTAAATTGTCATTTGTAATTTGTAAAGCATCATTCACAACTAGTTCTAAGGCGAAATATTTCGTATTGCCGAGTATGTGTTCCAATCAGAACGTTCACAACTCATTCAAAGTCCGTAAGTCGTCAGTCGTAAAGAATTGCCCAAAATCCAATTCTTACGCCTAGGCCTTACGACGAGCCAATCAGAACAGTGAGCTGTGTGTGTGCCAGTGAGAAAAAAGAGAGAAGCAAGGCAGTTGTGAACGACTCACATTTCTTACGACTTACACCATGCGACTTAGGCCTTACGCCTTAGAACTAGTTGTGAATGATGCTTAACATCAAGCATTGACTAAAGTACGACAAATCTAGGGTTCCATATTTGTTACCGTAAATTCTGAGACGTCCTAGCAACGAAAAATATATTTAAACAAAAAATGGTGGTCGTAAAAATATAACCTTGTTGATGTAGGCCGACGCGGGTTGGTCGTGCTCAACTAGTTAGAACGGTGTTTGATATTAAATCTTGCTGACCACTGTTTGCGAGTCGATGGACTTTGGCGCTGACAGGTTAGGGTCGTTCTTCTTTTAACAAATTACAGTCAGCCACTGAATTCATTTACTTGACCAGAAATGTCCTCGCCCCATCAATATTGCTTATGAGATCTTCCTGGGTTGGTGACGCAGATTAAGTGGCGAAATGACTCAGAACCTAAAGAGTTAATACCAATACTATATTGAATAATATAATATTACATGAATCGAGTAGTTCAACTTTGTCATGGAAATAGCTTAGTTCACTTCGTTTTAGGATATCATAAATAAGTCAAGGTGATAGCGAGGATGACAAAAGTTATCTTCGCATACAATGTCCACTGCGACGCATATCGGAATTTAATAAAAATAAAAAAGTAAAGAAATGGACATTTGAGTGCTTTGCGTCTATGAACATAAGGTGCAAATTCTCAACTATCGCAATGTGCAACTTTCTTCTGGAGCTCTTTGTGTCTTCGAGTGTGTGGCGCACTACGCATCATGTAATGGCGGCTATCTGTGTGTTGACATTGTTTTGATTGATGGTTTATTCCTATAAATGTCGAAGTATTATTTCAAAGGTGGAAATGATCAGCAGATTTTAAGGTAAGCCGATTTACTTTTATAAGTAGGACCTAGGTTTATAAGATAGGCGTGTAGCTGACGTAGGGTAAGGCATTATATAGGCGGCACAAACGTTTCCCTAGGGGAACTTATTTGGTTGGGGGGGGTCCAAATTAAAAGTCTTTTTTTTTGTCAAAAACACCCAAAAACGTCATTTTAGTTTACAAAAAATATTCTTTACGATATACACTATGATAATAATATCAACTCACTCGGTTTTGTTGTATTTTTTACCTAAATTAAAGGTATTTCATTGACGAGGTGTGCAAATATGACGAGTAGGCGAAGACTACCATCTTTAAAAATGCGTCAAGTAAGGTTATTATTTAGATTTGTCAAAATGAAGCTCCGCCCTCTGCTAACGAGAGTTGAAACTGCGCTTATTTGTTTACTAAAATCACCGCCGTCTGGGACGAATGTAAAATTTGTACCTGTGCATACATCCAGACGGCGGTTATTAAAATACCATTTTTTGTTGTTGTTCCTCCCCACGGCGCTTTGCGTCCACCCCCAACCCCCACTAACCTACTATTTACTGCAAAGTACTTTGTTATGAATGTTGTTGTCTTTAACTTTTATTTGTTTTAAAAAAGAAATCGATGTTTCCCCCGACGGCGCTTCGCGTCCACCCCCAACCCCCGCCCCCACTAACCTACTTTTCATCTTAAAGTACTTTATATTAAAAATATTTTTGTTGAGAAAAGTATGTTAGGGGGGCGGGGGGGGAGAGGTCAAGTGTAGGCGCGAAAACACACAACAAAGCAATCGATGTTCCCCCCCCCCAACCCCTCCCCACTAACCTACTTTTCAAGATAAAGTTCTTTCAACCGATAAGGACCTTTGTTTTAAAATATTAACGTTAAAGGTTTTGTGTTTTTTTTGTATTTCAAACCCAAATGATTTTTTGTTTTACAATTTGGTTTGTTTAATGATTTCTTATTTCTATTTTTGTATTTTACTAGCAAACTAAACAAAAAAAAAATACCCAAACCCGTTTTAACGTTGCCATTTTAAAGATAAAGGAATTTCGGCCGCCGAAATTCCTTTATCTTTAAAATGGCAACGTTAAAACGGCCTTGGGGGATATTTTTTTTGTTTGGTTTGTTAAAAGATTTTGTTTATATTTTATTGGTAAACAAATTTAAAAATGTATAACAAGAGAGGAAATGCATGCACAATTGAGTCAAAATTTACGCCAAGCAAGCGTCTTTACGACACGCACCGGATGTAAATTTTGTCCGAGAACCACTGCGTGGAAGTACGTACAAATTGGTTCTCAGCCAGACGCAAAAATGCCTAGCCAGATACATTGAGTAACGAGATAAAAGTCTTGACAATTTCACTCCCGACCCTGGTCACCTAAAAAACGTTATAGTTTTTCGTGGGGCTGAAGGTGACGCGACCAGCCAGTCACCCAACCCACCACGTATACAGGAGAAGATAGGCAGAGACACATCAATAGATGGATTCAACTGGGTACATGTCCCTCATTTGGGTGCACAGATTGTACATCACATCGTTGCCGGCAAAGAGCCTTCTCCAAACAAAGGTGTCCATGTAAGAAGGAAGGTGCTCTCGGGCAGTGCCGAATTCTTCCTTGTGTCGAGATTTCATTTTCTGGTGTAACGATTCGACCGTTTTTTGTGTGAACCTCCCTATCGTTGGGCGACACTAAGTTCTCGCTGTGGTTAATCATATGGTGATGGTAACCCTCTGGAAGGTTGCCAATGTTCAGATACGCCGCCCAACTGTCCGACATCACCGTTGTTCCCGGTTCGACGAGGGCTTGCAGTAAAGGAAATAGTGTGGCAGCATCTCGACGATCCACGAACTTGATGAAGACGCGGGTCATATTAGACCCACGCTCGACGCCTGTGAACAGCCACTGTGTTTCGAAACTAGCCGTCCGCGCTCGTACTTGCGTCTTGTGATCGCAGTCTCGTCAATCTCAACCACTAACCCAGGACCACCAATCTTCTTCGCGTTGTCGTTGACATATCTCGTGCACACTTCACGTATCCAGTTATTATGTTGTACTATTGCCTGTGTACCAATGGTGGACCCATCGTCCCTTTTTAGGTCGAACTGTGTCTCGGACTGTGAATGTGTCTGGCGACACCAAAAATAAAACAATTGGAAGTGTTCCTTCAGTGCTAAATGCGTTCCCTCAAACCATGTCCCAGACAAAAATCCAATCTTCTTACCGCATTTCTTGCCTCCAACCCTGTGATTGCATTTGAAATTTCCGTAAAACCTTCCAGCTCCAGGTTTCTCCAGCCTCATAAGAAACCCACATTCGCAGGTTCTCTTTGATGTAACAATCCAATCCTCTGTAAATCCACAACAAAATCACCATCGTCTTTATCGCACAAACGATAAAGATCTCTTGAATTGAAATCACGTAAATCCTGGGGATTCATTTTGAAACAATTGCCTGTTTCCCTCGTTGTTAAGGAGGGCAAATAATAAATAACTACGCGCAGTAACAACTCCATGACTAGTCGTGGTATGTAGGCGGGGCTTTAATTTGACAAAGCAATATTTACGCAGAATCAACTACATGTCGGTCGAGTCCAAGCAGAGAAGGCCTATTATTGACGTTTCGCAGAGCTTCATGGATTAACCTATATTTACAGTAAAAACGTATGAAAACCGAGTGAGTTGATATTATTATCATAGTGTATATCGTAAAGAATATTTTTGTAAACTAAAAATGACGTTTTTGGGTGTTTTTGACAAAAAAGAGTGACTTTTAATGTGGACCCCCCCCAACCAAATAAGTTCCGCCCTAGGCTAGGCCAGCACTCCAAGGCAATAGCATCCAGTAGCTTTGAAGTAGGGCCCAGATTGATTCCACAACAAAAAAACAAGAGGTGTATATTTTGCCTAGACAAATACAGATAAGATGGGTGAAGGCCTACTTGTAAATAATAATATGAACCTTAGGTTTGAATTGATGTGCTTGTGATAACCGACAGTGCTGGCTCGAGCGTTAAGAGCTTGACCCCGATTCGGGAGGTCCCGGATTCGAATCCCGTCGAGACCAACAATCCTGACTGAAGGGTTTTTGCGAGGTTTCCTTAGACGTTTATGCTCATTATGCTCAGTCCTCGTTGGACAGTCATTGGACATCCCTCACTTAGACACCTGGCCCCGATTCATGTAGGTAGCCTACATATTTTTATTCCCAGAATTAGCTTGTGTAAGGGCTGGATACCTCCAAATCTTTATCTACATCATTAAGTCTTATCTTGTCGTGCCCCAGGATGAAGAATATCGTAAACATATGGCGGACATTTTGAATTTTGCATCTAGCTGTAAAACGCACATATGTTGGAATATATATAGATAATTGGTCTTTATGACGCATGAGCGCTGCTGTACCTATTGCTAATTTTGCGGTGCCCGGCGGCCATTGTGTGGGAATTCAAACTCAAATCTAATCATAATTATACATAATCATTATCATTATAATCATGGTTGCATCATGTTGTGTATATAATATGATACATATTTCCTTATAACAAGCTTTATAACACAAAACAGTAGTCATAGGCCTACATCCTCACCTAAGTGTACTAGGGCGCATTCCGTAACTCGCTACGTGGCGCTTTGTAGCGCTTAGCCTAGTCCGAAATGAGCTTGGAGCGCCATGCCACGCAGTTCAACACACAGCCACAGATCGCTACACTCGCTGGAGGTTTTTCGTCCAGCACCTTGTAGCGATTTGGGGCATTATGGGTAATCTACATATGGATGAACGTGATTGGTGGTCAAAGGCGCTACAAATCGCCACGTAGCGAGTTACGGAATGCTTGAAATTTTGTTTGAAAGTGCTCAAAGAGTACAATGGTACCACATTCTCAACAAAACCTTTATTGTACTATTGTCAGCTCGATATTAAATATTAAAATTAGTGTTTCCTCGTCGTCGGAACTAGAATAGTCTATAATTTCATGAATAGCTAGTTGACACATTCACCGTCGGCCATTTGTAAACACAGCCTAAAATCGCCGCGCCCATTCCGAAAGTACGAGCGCTACAGCCGCCATATTGTCGCCACAGCTGTGGCGACTGTAGCGAATTTCGGAATGCCCCCCTAGGTTGACTGACAGCTGACTGTTCCCACAAGATGGCCGCTGCTCCTGTGTTGACTAATGGCGTTTTCCATTGGCATGCACTCGGCGAGTGCAGAGATGTCATTGTTGTCAACCTCTACTTGAATAACATTACAAAACTGAACAAATGAAAAGACAAGTGACAATTCAGTGCGCACTAGGGCGCACTAGTGCGACCTGAGTGCGGCCAATGGAAAACGCCCTAAGCAAAAGGTTTCCGTGGACTGCCACTTTGGAGTGCTAGGGCCTTGGTTATACGAGATAAGTTATCATTACTCTCATAAAACAAAACAGAAATTACCCCTGGCCTAGGCCCAGACATAGAATATTATTTAAAATACAACAATGAAAGCCTAGCAAACCCTAGGTCTGCACGCGCTTGTTCAGACGCACATCACTCAAAAAAATAAATTTGATTACATATTTAACATTAAATTGCTTAACAATAGTGTGATTCCTTGGCTATGCAAACATTTGTGGCAAGAATGTGAGTAGGTATTTCTTCATTTCAATGTTCTCGTGCAATCTCCCGTCAAGGGAATAAAAATTGATTTTTTCATAAACGCCAATTAAGATGGCTGTGACAAGCAAAGAAAATAACATATTTTGTAGTTTTTGTTGTTGCAGTGGATGATTGTCACTGCACAAGAACTTTGTAGCGGTGACTATCAAAACGACCTTAAAACTGTGACAAAATATTGCTGATTGGTTCGATTTTCCACGAGACCTAATGCGTTCTTTTACCGCTTATATCCCCCTTCCACCGCCTTATCCCGGAATGAATAATTGTACATGAATCAAGGCCCTGAAAAAGTGCATGCATTGCACCCTGGGCAGGTTACCCCAAATAACATTAATATTATTATTTTTATGTGCGTGTAATAAGATGTACAAAGGGGTATTGAAGAAGAACTGGAGAAGGGAAACATCAAGAAAGAACTCTTGGACAAAGTGTCTTCACAACAAATACGCGATTCATTAGTTGCGACTATCTACGAAACAAGCGCTCCAGTAACCTCTTGTGTCATCAAGAAGGAACGTGAGTGCAATTATGTCGAGGAGATTCCAACGGAGAGAGTACATCCATCAGATATTTCCGATACGATTGACACTGCGCTGTTATCCTCTGGAATAAGTCCGCCTGTACCCACCGATGTTGTCAAACAAGAATGTCAGTTGACCATTAAAGAAGATTCGATCGAAATATTTACATATCCTGAAGATTTCCCAGAGTGTGATTCAACAACAGAGAAAGACCTAGTGGCAGGTACGTAAGGCTAGTTCATACAATACTATGAAACTTAGTTTAATAATATTAATTATGTAAAAGATAAGATAAGATGTCTTTATTTCTTTTACCTATACGAGGTAAAGGTTTAACTCATTTCATATTAGACCTTAAAGCTGAAATGGAGGGAGAGGTTCGTGTGTTGTTTGAAAGCTTGTTATAGAGATTTCAAGCTTGATATTGTAGACCTTTTTTTCTTGTGGTTTATGGTTGGAAATGTGATTTTGGAGGTTGACCCTTGTAAATTGGGAGTGGACAGAGGTTTTTAGTGGGTAAAGTTTGGCGAAGGAACGCACAAATGTCGCGGCAGCTTGAATGAGGGAGCCGGCCAGAGAGGGTTTTTCTAGTTCCTTGAAAAGCTCTCTATAAGTATGCCTCCCAGAAACGATAGACATTATGCAAACGGCACTCTTTTGGCGGATAAATATTCTGGTCGCTTGGCAGGATGCACCTTAGAAAAAAAGGCCAGATATATGGAGTGAACATGTACAAAGTAAAATTAATAAATAAATAATATAGAGGGACATTTATCAATTATTCTCCGGATATCTCGTATTACGCATTAATATGCCACCAGAACGCTGGTCCAGATATTTAACTTTCAGTTTCAGAATCCGTTTTTCCCTGCGCCGGCTGCTTCTTGGAATTCAGCAATTCTATCTTTCTCGAGCGCCATGAGCTGTTTTGTCATCCTCTGAAGGAGAGATATCAGAAAGAACCACAGAAAACCGCAACCACACTGCATGTATCGCAACAGGAGGCAGCAAACAACGGAGCTTCAGAGAAGTCTGGAGGAAGCTGGGGTGTTGTTAAGAAGAAGACGAAGACGAAGTGCAGAAATAACGAAGAGAGTCCAATGGAAATCGTGTATCCGCTAATAATACCAGATACCCTTGTCCCGTCTTGGTCTTGCTCTGCAATCAGTGGTCCTGTACACTCAGATATCCCAGACTTCAATTCATCACCAGAGGAAGACCACTTAGTAGGTAAGTTGGTCATGGTGGAACCTGAATAGAAGGCGTATTACTATTCCAATTCCGTAATCATTGGATGAGCGTAGCGAGCGTAGCGAGCGAAGCGAAAACTTCAATTTCACTGACCCCCCAAAAAAATTTAGCTCCAACGTTTTTTTTTTTTTTTTGTCTGTATTTTTGTCTGTTTGTTAGCAGGATTCCGGGCAAACGGCATAAGCGATCTTGATGAAAATTTGAGGGGACCTTCGTTTTCTCTGAACTTAGAGGTGTATTGTTTTTGGGTACAATCGAAGAAATATTTCTCATGAATATCGTACTTTTACGATTTTTTTCGATTTTTTAGTGCGATATTTTCGTCACATTTGGGCCGATTCTGACCAAACGGGAGGGGCTACAACGTTCATATTTCACATGGACATTAAGATTATGGTGATATAGTACCTTATGAAAAAAAAGTTGAAAAAGTTAGCTAGAATCCATAGAAATAAAGGTTTAAATATTAGTTTTTCAATTTTTAGTACGATATTTTCGAAACATTTGGGCCGATTCTGACCAAACGGGTGGGGCTACAACGTTCAGATTTCACATGGACATTAAGGTTATGGTAATGTAGTACCTTTTGAAAGAAAAAGTTGAAAAAGTTAGTCAGAATCCACAGAAATAAAGGTTTTACTATGAGTTTTTTTAGGTTTTATAGTACCAATTAACAAGTTACAATAGAAACTTGACAACAATCACCTACAATGCATTCAAAAAGCACTTGCAAAGGAAAAGTGCAAACAAACGCAAAAAACGCAAACAAAAAACGCTCATCCATCAACGCGGCGGGACTTTAGCGTTTTCCTAGTATAAAGAGATCATAAACATTTTTCAATCGGGAATTGATTAATTTCCTGTGTTTATTTGTATTATGGGCGCGGTAACGGTTAGGTCATATCGCACCACTCTAGCCTAGAGACGTGGGCAGGTTAGTCCCGTGCTGGTCAGAATCATCCACGGGCAGGTGTAATATAGGTTCTCACAAGGCGCTCGTTGTCGTCTTTGTCATCATACTTGTTGTCAGGGACGTCGTCGTGCAGGTCGTCAAAAGAAGGGAAAGGGGTCCCCGACGACGACCGCCAGAGCTCGCCTCTAGTTTTAGCGATAAAATAATACCCTAATTACTAACTGATGTTTTCAAGGTGGAAAAAATTTCTTGTCCCTTACGATAAGCATAGCCGTGGCCTGGACCTAGTTTAATCCCGAGTACAGCTGGGGAATAATTTCCCTGAATATCACTTTTGTTCAAGAACGCCTTAACCACAAAACTTTCAGAACAAATTATTCCCTTTTGGTTTTCAGATTCCGTATGTACTTGTGCCGCCTGTTCCTTGGTGTTCAGCAAACCGATCTATCTCGAGCGTCATAAACCTTTTTGTCGTTCTCTAAAGAATCGCAATTACGAGAAGAGTAGAACTAAAACCGAGCAAGATGTTACACAGCACGAGACAGCGATCAGTGGTGCTGCTGAGAAGACAAAGGAAAGCCTTGGTGTCGTTAAGAAGAAGAAGAGAAAGAAGATGAACAAAACTTAAGAGAAGAGCAACTGTGTCAGTATAACGATAATGAAAAAGCGATCAGTGGAGCTAGAATTGGGGGAAATCTTTGGTGAATTAGGAAGAAGACAAAGAGAAGTGCAACCGGGCCAGATATATCGAAGCAGGACACAGCGCTCAGTGGGGCTTCAGATAAGTCGGGGGAAAGCTTAGGTGCCATTAGGAAGAAGACGGAGTGTGTCACAACTTGGAAAAACTGTGGTTTGACAAGCAACGGGTTAAATCTTACCAAGAAAGTGGTTTCTTGTCGCAACAGCAATTGTCGCTTCAAGTGCGATATTTGCAGTGCAAAGTTTATGACAAAGTACAAGCTTGCCAACCACACGAGGACACATACCGGGGAGAGACCTTTTGCCTGCAGTACATGCAATGCAAGGTTCACACAAAAAAGATACCTCAAAGACCATGCAAGGACACATACCGGTGAGAGACCCTTTGCCTGCGGGACATGCAATGCAGGGGTTTTTCACATAAGACTAGCCTCATTGACCATGCAAGGACTCATACCGGTGAGAGACCCTTTACCTGCGGGACATGCGATGCAAGGTTCACAAATAGAAATAGCCTTCAAGAACATGCAAGGACACATACCGGTGAGAGACCCTTTGCCTGCGGGACATGCGATGCAAGATTCATCATAAGAGTCACCTTAATGACCATGCAAGGACACATACCGGTGAGAGACCCTTTGCCTGCGGGAGATGCGATGCTAGGTTCACTCATAAGAGTAGCCTCAATTACCATGTAATGACACATACTGGTGAGAGACCCTTTGCCTGCGGGACATGCGATGCAAGGTTCATTCAAAAGAGTAGCCTCAATGACCAACAAGGACACAACCGGTGAGAAACCCTTTGCCTGCGGGACATGCGATGCAAGGTTCACTCAAAAGAGTAGCCTCAATAACCATACAAGGACACATACCGGTGAGAGACCCTTTGCCTGCGGGACATGCGATGCAAGGTTCACACAAAAGAGTAGCCTCAATGACCATGCAAGGACACATACCGGTGAGAGACCCTTTGCCTGCGGGACATGCGATGCAAGGTTCACACATAAGAGTCACCTTAATGACCATGCAAGGACACATACCGGTGAGAGACCCTTTGCCTGCGGGACATGCGATGCTAGGTTCACTCATAAGAGTCACCTTAATGACCATGCAAGGACACATACCGGTGAGAGACCCTTTGCCTGCGGGACATGCGATGCTAGGTTCACTCATAAGAGTAGCCTCAATGACCATGCAAGGACACATACCGGTGAGAGACCCTTTGCCTGCGGGACATGCGATGCAAGGTTCACTCATAAGAGTAGCCTCAATGTCCATGCAAGGACACATACTGGTGAGAGACCCTTTGCCTGCGGGACATGCGATGCTAGGTTCACACATAAGAGTAACCTCAATGACCATGCAATGACACATACCGGTGAAAGACCTTTTACCTGCGGGACATGCGATGCAAGGTTCACTCATAAGAGTAGCCTCAATGTCCATGCAATGACACATACTGGTGAGAGACCCTTTGCCTGCGGGACATGCGATGCAAGGTTCACTCATAAGAGTAGCCTCAATGACCATGCCAGGACCCATACTGGTGAGAGACCCTTTGCCTGCGGAACATGCGATGCAAGGTTCACACATAAGAGTAGCCTCAATTACCATGCAATGACACATACTGGTGAGAGACCCTTTTCCTGCGGGACATGCGATGCAAGGTTCACACAAAAGAGTAGCCTCAAAGACCATGCAAGGACACATACAGGTGAGAGGCCATTCGCATGTACCGTGGTTGACTGTGGGGCAAGGTTCTCAGTTAAAAGAAGCCTCAAAGTCCATGCCAGAACGCATACCGGTGAGAGACCGTTTCAATGTACGGTGCTTGACTGTGAAGGAATGTTCACGACACGGAGTCACCGGACAAAGCACCTGATGACGCATACCAGAGAGAGACGATTTGAGTGTGCCTTGTGCCAATCAAGGTTCACACTTAAAGGCATCCTCTCTAGGCACATAAAATCACATACCGGAGAGAAACCTTTTGCTTGCTCCGTGTGCCCCCCGAGCTCCACAAGGAAGAGTAATCTCACCAAGCACAAAATTACGCACACTGTTGCGTAACCATTTGTATGTTACAAATTGTCCTAGAAGAAACCACCTTAGCAACAGTCTGTCCAAGCACATTTCAACACTAACAGCTGTGTACTAGATGTGATATTAAAAAATATACCTTAGTAATTGTTTGAGATGTAACTTTACTTTTAGTTTTGCATGGTATGTTAAAATTATAAAAGGGAAACTGTGCCAAAACCGAATTTGTAAAAAACAACTTGTGAATTTGGATTTCTCTCCATTTTATCTGGCTAACGCATAATCTGATGAGTCAAACAAAATTTATGAAATGAGGTTGAAAGTTACGTCCCAATATATGATTTAATTTATTATTAATATTTGCAAGGATGTGTTATCTTTTGACATTCCTTTCTCGGCCACAAATGTTTGCTTATGGATTTGTATTACACGAATGAAGTTAAGTTTGAAGGATTTACAAATTACATTGTTATACATTCTTCAGTTAATAGACGGTACCTTTTATTACTTTTAATAGAAGTTCCTGGATTGGTTTACGTTCATACGAATATCTCTAGCGCAAAAAAATTAAATTGAGGCTTAAAAGGCTATAAATGGTAATAGTTCTTGAGTATTGTGGATTTGAGGTAAGGTGTTGTCAGTGGTGGGGGGGGGGGTCACTTACGTTGATTAAGGGCCGGTTTTTCAATCGGTCGTTAAAGAGTTCGTAAAGCTTAATCAGCTGATTAGCAGAAGTTTGATTAAAACATCTTAACGGATCGTTAAAGTTACGGGCCGAAAATGAATCCGTTAAGGCTGTAACAGACTGATTGAAAGACATTCCAAGATGGCGACTTGAAATCAACTGTCGTGTTTTGAGGTTATAAAAAAAATAATAACAATAATTATAATAACGTAAATACTGTGCAGTGATGGCTAATCTTCAAGGTAATTATTATTTAGACTCATCAACTGATGAAATAGAAGAAATGGCTAACGAATTTTTAAATCATGCCCCCGTCTGGGCCCGGGGTAGAATTGACCCAGAGCATGGCTCTGCTAATCGTAAAAGGCGACAAGAGAAAAAGTCCACCTCGCAAACATCAGCTATCTAGTAAGATCGGAGTATATTACTCCCCGAAACTAGAGGCGAGCTCTGGGCAATCGTCGTCCGGGACCTTGCCCCCTTCCCTTGACGACCCCCCGGCGACGATGAAAAATGACACAACGAACGATGAAAAAAGGACGATGACGACCGTGAGAAACCCCCTTCCTCCCCTTACCCGTGGCTGGTTCTGACCAAGCATAGGCCCATCCTCCCCACCCCCCTTAGGCTAGAGTGGTGCATTATGACCTAACGGTTTGACGCGTCCTTAATCCAAATAAACCAAAAAGAAGAGATAGAGTTTGTTCGGCAACGTCCTGATCATTTTGCAATGTGGGATGACAAGGACTTATTCATGCGATTTAGGTAAGAAAACCCACAGTTCAAATATGCTTGACAAAAACTGGGCATCATTTAGCAACTCCTGCTGCAAGGTGACTGGTGAATAGACTTGTCAAAAACATTATTCTTGATTAGGCCTAGCCTACACGTTCAAAACACTGTTTTATTTTTCTGCCCTATTTACCATGTCATAGATTGACCAAGATTCATGAATGAACAGTCTGTGAAGTAGGTAGGCCTAGCCACTATACCCACTGTATAGGGGCAACCTAAAAAAGTAATGCCCCTTACATTTGCTTGCAAACATTGAACTATTTATTACAACCATTAAACTGCAAGTCCTAGGCCTACACTAGAAAAGTTAACTTGTCCTAGTTAGGGTTGCCATTTGTACCGGTTAATTTTATTATATATTTATATTTTCAATACCTGACATGATGTTAAAGGTCTACACAATTCAATCACAAAATGTAAGGCCGCGTTCCCATAACTTTGGTTTAGTCTTAAGAAATTGTTATTGGTTGTTATGGTAACAAGAAATCCGATATCCTGATTGGTTAGTAATGTTTCAGTGACCTGTCATAATGAAGTTACTCCTTTTATTGGTTGTCGTATAAATAACAAAACGTCTGATTGGTCCGTCATAAGAATTATGGTTTTTGTTATAACAATTTCTTATGACAAAAACGTAAACAATTTAACAAGTATTTCCTATCCCCTTATAACTAAACCAATTAGTGGGAACACGGCCTAAGAAAATACCTTCCTTGCAAATATGGCAAACGCAATATCAACAAACTGTCTACTATCTTTTCCAAAGATTCGAGAATTTCAAGACAAAAACTCTGCAATACAAGCTGTAACCAATCACAAGCTTCGGAAGAGTTCGTTAGCTAACGGAGACTTAAAATCACATTGAAAAACGCAAACTGCATTACCATTTATTAAAACTGTTCGTATAGCTTAACAGTCTGTTAGCTGACGAGATCTTTAACAACTGATTCAAAAACCGGCCCTTACAGGACTTGATATTCGTTTTAGATATTGTAACTGATGTTTGGATTAAAGAGTTTAATGTTCGGTTATAATAGAGTTGTAACTTTTGTGAAATAAAAATCATTAAACTGTGACATAATTAAATTCTATTCTCCTCTACGAATCGGCCAGACGACAAAATATTCTATCAACAAAGAAAAGAGTTCCAATAAACCTTTATTGATTTGTATTTATTCTTAGAACAATTCTTTGTTATTTTCATATTTAATAAAATCCGTTCTAAAATATTAATGTCTTCTCACTGTACGTCTATTGTAAGCAATCTGGCAGGAGAAAGCATCCATATTTCTTAGGCCTTACAAATTTGGGTCAAGGTGTTGGGTTATTTATTATTACAATGTTATTGTGATTTCATGGGAAGGTATGCACTGTACATATAAAATAATACAAGTTAGAACAAGTTGTAATGGTTTTAATTATGTTTGATTCAAAGGAATGCTGACTGTTTAACAACAATGTTAGCTGGTAACCATGTGTGGTTTTGGAGATAGTTCTGGTCGAAATGTCAAAGAAGAAGGTGAGCAGAGCCTGAAGACAGAAGAACTACCGAGCGCTCCAGCCTCGGCGGGAGTAGCACAGTAAACTGAAGATTGAGACCTACACTTTGGACATCGGGGTAGAAGTTTAGAAGAGACACAAGAAGAACCGAATAGGACCGGACGGTTGTCAGTAACAGCTAGGGGTAAATCTGGCAAGCAGGCAACTTGGATGATTGGTTGTCAGTTATAGGTAGTCATCTTTTCATCATTCATTCGAGACCACGCTAGTCAGACGCACAGTCTTATTCAGATTTCATTAATATAATTATGAGTTTAATCAAAAAAGGCATACCCTTCATATTGTTTCAAAGACGTATTTAAACTCTTTAAACCATGTTAATCTTCCATCCTGATTTCGTCAGAACACAATACGATCTCGGTCAGAAATTTCTGATTCAGGGTAAGACTTACTACGGCATATGTTCTAGCTCTGGTGGTTTAGCCCTTTGGTGAACCCTGACTTAGAAGATTGGCTTGTGGCCCCTAGACCCAGAGTTTCCTACTGCGGCTATACCCTATATCTTGATTTATATGGAACAAATGACATGCATTAAAGCAAAACCTATACCAACAATGAGACCCCATATAATCCATTGACATTCTAGCCTTTCTCTATCTTTCTCCCTTCTTATCTTCTTCACTCGGTTATCTTCCTCTCACCGCCATCTTCATCCATGCTTCACTCATTAGTCATTGGCTGGTTCCACTCTAGACCTATCACTTCCATCCAGAGAATTATCAAATACAAAATAGTTCAACTTAAAATTGATTTAGTTGGTATGTGTTGTTTTTGACAAGCACTTGATCAAGCTCGTGTCAGTCTAATTGTAAGGGTACCTGCTTCTGGTTTAAACGGTCCCTGTCGTTGTAACTGGTAATTTGTGTTGTTACACTCAATACTAGTAGAAGAGAGAATAAGTCAATACTAGTATTTTACTTAATCCACAACATCTTTTGTTGGTCATTGTGTTACCATGACTTTCGTGACGTCGTAGCAACAAAACATAAAGATATACAAGCTGATTCCTATTAACATTTATGATTCTGACGTCGCACTCTGTCATGGAAATAGCACATTCCCCAATATTTTCTAAAAACAAAAAAGTCAAAGTTAGTACCGTAAGGTGGGGTGAATAGGAACAGTTTTGTAAGTAAACTTCTTGTTATTTCAACATGAATCATAGTAAACCAATGAGATATTTTTTTAATTATAGCTATGTGGTTCCTTTAAATAATATAACCAACCATTAACAGAGTATATGAATATTTATATTTTATTTTTATTTTTATATTGTGCGTTCCTATTCACCTCCATGTGGGGTCAATAGGAACAGGGATATAAATATGCCTGAAAATACATATAGATATGCTAGCTGTTCCTATTAACCCTAGCCAGGGGTCAATAGGAACACAAATTACATTAAAAAAAATATATATATTGATAATGGAGTCCTACGTTTATAAGATATGTAACTCTTCCCAGATAAAGAGAAATGACAAAGTTTATCAGCTCTCTTAAATGTGCCAATGCTTTTTATAACATTGAGGCAGATTTTCTATTATAAAGGCTGCGGTTGTCAAGTTTAGTCTATTTTTAGAGGGAACTGCAAAATGTAGTGTACCAACTACAAAAAACCTTATGTGAGCCGTTTAAAAAGAGCGGCAATTACGAATTTAGTATTATTTAGAGGAAGTTTTGTTCCTATTCACCCCATAGTTCCTATTCACCCCATGTTACCGGTATCGTTTTATTTTTATTTTTATAAAAAAATTTATTGCACCTACGGGAGTGGTTCCCGACTAACCAAATCGAGAAAGTATCGTTGTATACACTGACTACTTCTTTACCAACTGAGTGACATAATATTTGATTTCATGTATGCATTTTGTTAGTGCAACGAAAAGTTAAGAACTAGAGGATGTGAGACTTTTAAGAAAAAAGTGACATTAACAAATCAGCATTGCA
>JAMZAV010002125.1:0-113135 GCA_024449915.1 Sweltsa coloradensis
AAAATTATTTCAATAATTCTCCAAAGAAACTTAAATTTTAAAAAGGATTGCATGTGTATATCATAAACGTTCACATTTCAATAATGTATCTAAGCCTAGTAAATTGAATAAACAAATTGTATAGTTTATGAAGGTTAATAATAAAACAAACTAGGTAGGCTTAAATAATTATGAAAATGTCTTATAAAGCCATGCATATAATATCCTTTATCAAATATCATATATTTAGTGTGCAATTATATAAAGTTCAAGAAGTGATTCAGAATTAAGTTCTCCGGCTGGGCTATGTCATATTATCATTTAATCGATATCACACGAAAATTTCTATATCAATATCGATATATCAAAATTTTATTATTTATGACTTATGTTGTTTTTTTAATTCGAAATAAAATAAATTATATCAAGAGAGAAACTTGCTATTAAAAATGTAAAAATGTGTTAAAAAAAGGTTGACAAGGTGTAGACTATAGCCAAACATTCATAACGATTTTTATATTCTCATACTCATACTCGATTTTAATGACCCGGCACCTCCACCATACGTAAAGGTCAGGACGAAATTTACTATAACCCTACCGGCACCTCCCCCAGAATTAAGAATGCGAACCAAAATAATTAATTAATCATCGTCTCAGGGATTTGCAGCGTGAAAAGCTTTCACAACGACATTCCCCCAAAATTTTCAATCTTCGTTTTAGTTTTTCACTTTGTTTTTTATGTTGATATTTTTTGGGGGGAAATTGTCATATTTTGATCTGGAGTCCAAATATCGATATCGAAAATATTCTTACATCGATATAGTATCGAAATAACGATTAATTTGCCCAGTTCTAGAATTACCCATACATTGCTGGGGTAACTGATGTTATCCGGCTGGCGTCCGCCCTTACCTATCATGACCCCCACAATGAGGCTGACGGCACTGAAGAGACCCAGCTCCCTCTCCAGCTGGACGCCCTTCTCCTTGGCCGGCGTCGCGACACCATTCTTCTCGCTGGACCCGGCCGGAGCCGAGCTTATGGAGCGGTTGTGCACGCCATCTGCAAAGTGTACATCCATTACAATATCACTACACAAAAATGATCTTTAGGGAGCAACTGCCCAATAATCAACACTCTTCTGTCCCTCTGGCCCTCTGTCCGTCTATGCGTGTGTCACGTCTCACGATAAAAAATAAAATACGACTACCGACTTTGTTATATATATTAAAAATATATTATAGCAAAGATTTAACGTTAGATCCATGTATCTTGTTAAAATTGCAGTCCTAATTGGACGTTATTTAGTGAATGCAACGTTTCGCCAATATTGCAATTGACCACAATTTTAGCAAGGTATACTAGGTTCAATCATAAAACTTTTACTATGACATCACAATTTACCTATGAAAATCCAAAACAATGTATACATTTATAAATATGAGAAACTGTAATCATACATAAATATGTACACGGCACCTCCGCCAAGGGGAGCTCGACAAGATTAAAGAGTTCCATTATTAAGGTAAGCATCGCTTACTGATTTAATCCAATTTAAACTGCTTGTATCAAATTCAATATTTTATTTTAAAAAATTGCAATTAAGGTTTCATCATTTATGTTTTCGTAACATATGTGGAACTTTTTGGACATCCGTCTGAAGAGGAAACAAGAATTAAATTCAATCACGGGTATGGTAGTCGGACCAAAATTAAGCTCAGGCCTCATTCCTATACACATCAAGAAGCTGGATGTGCTCTTACTAACCTTATGTCCTAGAGGTAGGGTGAGATTTTAACCGTGATAGCCAGTCACAAGGCAGACAGACAGGTAACAGTTCATAGCAGGGATTCAGAAAACAGTGCATGTGGAGGGCTTGAGCCGGCCAGACTTTGAATGGAACTCCCGAGATGGCCTAGGTTTATGTACAACTTTTTATTGGAACATCCTAAAATAAGCCAGTCGACTTATTTGCTGTCCGTGTATGTTTCGTCAGAATTTGTTCTGTGTTCTTAATATATTTTATTGGATTTCTACTGTCACTATTATTTTGTACTCATCAATTAATCACTACATTAAGCTTTGTGAAAATAGCGTTTTCTGCTGTAGAATCTATTTTTAGGCTATGTGTATATTTACATTAATATACCATAGTGCATGTTCATACTGTTTGTATGATCATTTTAGTTCACTTCATTTTAGTTAAATATTTATGACATACTTTCAAATAAAACTACAAGTAAATTTATCATATAGACGAGTTTTTAAAGGTAGATACAAAAATACATGCTACAAAATTCATAGTATTTCATAGTCATATTATTTAAATTACAAGTGTTATTTACACGCTTTTTGAGTTTAGAAGGATAATATTGTTATGCATTGTGGGGGCCCTGTGACCTCACATCATGTTTTTGTTATTAAATATGTTTCTTGGTAGTCATAGCAACGAACGAGTTGAAATGGATGTGAAATGTTTGGGCTATGTTTGAAAGTAAGTAATTCAAAAAAATAAAGAAATATACAGTCCACATTTAAAAAGCCTACCAGTTTTAATCATTGGCCCTCCGGCGGATTTATCACGAGTTTGCTTTGCTTCGACAGTGTCAGCAACCAGCAAAAACAGGTTCCAGACAAACTATTTATTACTTTAGCCTTTCAACATGGACACAAAACAAATCAAGTTTTGGGGTCAAGCAAAGGGGAATTTATAAGCTACCATTTCAAGGATTCAGACTTTTGTCAGTAGTCTCGACATATCGCTGGATGTCAATAATACGCATTGGAAAATTTGGAACAGTTACTGGAAACCGGGACAAGGTTTGATGAGGTCCAAACCCAATCTAGAGTTGCACGATGAAAAATAGACCATAAGGAGAGAGGATCACCGTTGAACTCTGGTTCATGACCTAAGAGCAACTATGTCAGGCTGTTAGAACCTAGACAACACTTAGTTGACCTAGACGCCTCAAATGATACAATTGGCGCATCTCGCGGGCCCTAGTAAGACTAAGTTAAACCTACCGTCTATAAATTTTGCCTAGTTTTGACGGCTCTTATACAAAGTGGCTGACGTTTAGTGACAGCTTCAGAGCTAGGGTTCACGACAAAAACGATGTGGCCATTATGAAAAGTACTACTATCTGATATCTGTTCTAACAGGACAAGCATAGAATTGTTTCAAATTTAAACCTCTGACTGAGAAAACTACACTGTGGCTTGGAAATTATTGGAAATCGGTATCAAATAAAGGCTGATAGCATCTCAACATTTTAAGGAGTTGATTGATATTAAATCAGTACAAAAAGAATCTGCAACTGAATTTGTTACAATTTATCAACACAGTGTCTAGTAATCTAAATGCTTTTAAAGGCCCTTAGTATTGAAACACCTTTGGAAGAAGTCATATTGTTACATCTATTCACCAGACGTTTAGATAGTAATACACGCAAAGAATGGGAACTCACTCTCAATGATCAAGCATTCCCATCACTTGATAGTTTCATCGCTTTCTTGAACACAGGAGACAACCCTCTAGAAACGTTCAACCCTTCAGTAACAGATTCTACCAGATCGTAAGTTCATTACTGCTGAAGTCAAGGAAGATTCAATCCAAGCGATAGAAAGTCTAAGCATACATTTCTAGGCCTACAGACACAACTGTACCTAAATGTCAGTATTGCATAATCACATTCTTGTATAAATGTGATGAGTTCAGGAACTTGCCTAGCCCAAAAACAATATTGTGGTACAGAATAACAGGTTATGCTTCACTGTCTTCGCATGGGGCAGTTGTCAAGTCATGCCACTCAAAGGGTTGCCGAAAGTGTGGTAAAAAACATCATCTCTGTTCCCAAAATACCATCTTGAAACGTGGTTCTTCTGAATCGTTCAGAAATTGCTAATCCTGCACATTATGGGGCAACACAGATATGGTCACGAGGAAGTTCAAACCATTTCAGAACGCATGCTTGCATTCAAGGATATCCAATCCCCATTTTTTCTACTATAAAACAGCTAGTACTCATAAAAGATTGTAATGGCAAGCTTCAAGAAGGTAGAGCTCTTTTAGACGTGGAAGTCAATCTAACTTTTTGTACTGAAGATTTAGTAAAACGATTAGGATTGAAGAAACATAAGAAACCCCATTTCAATCGAGGTATCAAAACGTAGCCTCAAATCAAAGCATTTAGTTGAATGTCAACTGAAACCCAAAGTAGGAAACTCAATGCAACTTGCCCATGTTTGGTTTGCAACGCAAAACGGCCAGATGCCAATATGTTTGATTGAACATGAACAGTTGGAATATACCTAAACATCGATTAGCTGACCCAACATTCTTCAGCCAGAAGGATTGATTGTTGATGGGGCAGAACTCTTTTTCCAGCTTCAAAGGGCCCTGACGAAAGTCAAGATTAGAGAATAATTATCTATTCTCAGGATACAGATTAGGTTGGAACTGGGCAGGACTTTCCACAAGTTGTGGCGATCCCTCTACTGCATCTGTTACCGGCCATTCTTGGCAAACAGATGACAGTCTAGTCGGCAACTGCAACGGTTCTGGGAACTTGAGGAAGTCCACTCAAACCAAGAACCGACGAAGAACAAAATGTGAGCGACATTTCCAAAAAACTGTGACAAGGAATAGTAAAGGGAGATTTGTATTTAAGGCTTCCTTTCAGGCAGATTATGGAGATCTTGGTAACCATTCGATCAGGAAGCTACAGATTTAAACATTTGGAAGGTCGCGCACAAACAACCAGAACTCGTTTGGGAAATACAAATTTTCTTGAGAATACGAAAAGCTAGGCCATAGGGTACAAGTGCAGACGATTCGGTGTACATTCTGACAATGTTACTATCTGCCTCACATGCTGTGTTTAAGGCTTCCAGCACCACAACCAAGACACGAGTTGTTGTTGACGCTTCAGCCAAAACTACGAACGGTAATCCTTAAATGATATCCTGATGGTGGGTCTACTATTCAACAAGACTTGTGGTCAATCGGGGTACGGTTTAGAACACATCAAATTACATTTACAGCTGAAATTGCAAAATGTATCGTCAAGTCAACGTAGATCCAGGGGAACACTCGATATCAAAGAATTCTCTGGAGACATCGCCTGAAGAATCTGTCAAATGTTTACGAGCTTACAACAGTCACCTACGGCACAGCTTCAGCTCCCTTTTTGGCAAACGATGCTTACAACAACTTCCCAAAGAAGAAGCTAGCACCCTATCCTCGCGCTACAGAAGTGCTAGGACGAGACTTTTACGTTGATGACTTGCTCAGTGCTGTGACAATATCCAGGATGCTCTTAAAATTCAAGATGACCTGACCATGCTATTAAATAGTGGGGGATTCCCACTCAGAAAATGGTGTTCAAACTGTCCAGAGTTACTTGAAGCAATCCCTACAGAGTACAGAGAAACCCCAGTTACCTCTCAATTTGATCCCCACATTCAGCGTTAAAACACTTGGTTTATTGTGGAATCCGAAGTCAGAAAATTTTCTCGTACAAAACAAAAGCTCTTCATATTCGCACGATAAAGTGTCTGCCACGAATGTTACAAAACGGAAGATTTCATCAATCATTGCGTCGATATTTGATCCATTGGGTCTCGTCAGCCCAATAGTGATTTTACACAAGATATTTCTACAGAAGTTACGGCTTCATAAACTAGACTGGGATGATCGACTACCACAAGAGTTTATTTAGGAATGGAACAAGCTTCACCACAACTTCCTTTTGTCAACAAAATTGAAATTGACCGATTAGTTCTATGCAAAGCACCAATCATAGACATACAGATTCATGGTTCTCAGATGGGTCAGACGAGCGTAGGATCGTGTTTTTATCTCAGGTCGTCAATGTTCAAAATGAAGTTAGTATTCATCCCACTGTGCTCAAAATCAAGAGTAGCACCTGTAAAAAAGTTAACTCTGCCCGTTTAGAACTTTGTGGCGCATTGTTACTAGCACAACTGGTACAAAAACACTAACCAATCTTGAACCTTAAGATGACAGCATACATCTTTGGACGGATTCAACCATTTTTCTATCATGGTTATCCTCGTCCTTCAAATCGATGGGAAACATTTGTTTCGAACAAGTATCCAAAATTCAAGAATACACTAATGTTAAGATTGGGGGAAAAATGTAATTTCCAAACACAATCCGCAGATCTATTTCAAGAGGAACTGTCCTAAAACACTTAAACAACTTGATATATGGTGGGACGGACCTGATTGGCTTTCAGCAACCTACTCTATCGTGGCCCTCATCCTCCCATCATTGAACAGTGACAATTCCATATCCGAAAAACGTAGAATTGTCAACACCATGTTAGTTACTAACACTGTAACAACCGAGATTATTTTCCCAAAAACTCGTCACTCTCGAAACTGACACACGTAGTTGCGTATTGTTTGCGATTCAACTTCAAATTTTAAAGAATTCGATGTCAAGAAAGTCCCGGTGTGCTATCTGCTGAGGAGCTGCAATCGCTCTCAAAATTTGCATTAAATGTGTGCAAAAAGATGTTTACCTTCGTGAAAATTTAAGGCTTCAAGACAACGGTCAAGTTTCAAAGAAAAGCTTACTGTTTAAAACTTCATCCATTTTTAGACATGAAAAAATTCCTGCGAGTCGGTGGGAGATTAAATAATTCAGAACTTCCATACGATACAAGCTCCACTTATTCTGCCACCAAATCATGATCTTACTAAATTGATTATCAATTCGAACATCTCAAGCTACTTCATGCTGGTCCGCAAATTGTTAACTGCATCATTGCGCCAGCAATATTGGATCCCCAGAGCAAAACAAGTAATCAAGAATTGCATTCACAATGTTTACCTTGTTTTTAAAATGAAGGTATCAACATCAAAAAAAATTGATGGGTCAATTCCTAAAGCCCGTTTCAAACCCTCTCGTCCTTTTGTGAACACAGGAGTAGATTATGCTGGGTCCCTTTTCAATAAAAACTGGATCAGTACGCAGCAAAAATACCAATCAAATCTATGGTTGCAATATTTGATGCTTTGCAGTAAAGCTGTACACTTGGAACTAGTGAGTAATTTAACGACTGAAGCCTTTTTACAGCGTTAAGAAGGTTTAAAAGCCAGAAGAGGCAAGTGTTACACATTTAAGTGACAATGCTACGAACTTTGTGGGGTCAAACCGTAAACTTCAAGAGTTGCGTAGGCTGTTCCTTACCGAATCGTTCTGCGATCAGATCAAGGAATATGCTGCTAAAAACAATTTACGTGGCACTTCATTCCGCCCAGTGCCCCCACATTTGGTGGTCTCTGGAAGCTGCAGTGAAGTCCATGAAATTTCATTTGAAACGTGTGGTAGGGACGGCTACACTGACGTTTTAAGAATAGCTACTCTCTTCTCAAAATTTAAGCATGTATGAATTCCGTCCTCTTACCGTTTTGGGCAAACGATCCTAATGATCCAACGTTTTTAAGTCCAGGTCATTTTCTCATAGGCGCTCCATTAAAAAGCCTACCTGAGCCAGACTTGCTTAACACGTCTACAATCAACCAGTTATCACGTTGCAACGAGTCCAACATATGCACCAGCAGTTGTGGAAAATGTGGGCAAGGACTACCTCAAAGGACCCAGCAACGACAGAAATGGTCCACTTCCCACAACAATCTACAACCAGGAATGGGTGCCTTGTTCGAGATGATCGTCTGCCTCCTCTCCAATGGAAACTGGGGTCGTAGAGAGCAGTCTGCCCAGGGATTGAGGGCTTGTTCGAGTTGTCAACATACGATTAAGGTCGCAACGTGATGAAGAGAACAATTTGTCATTTAATTCCTCTCCCTACTCAATGTCTTATGTAATACTTCTTTGTATTTTGATCTCCAATCAACGGGGGGAGTATGTTTGAGTTTAGAAGGCATAATATGTTATGCATTTGTGAGGGCTGTGACCTCACATCATGTTTTTGTTATTAAATATGTTTCTTGGTAGTCACTAGCAACGATGGTGTTGAAATGGATTGTGAAATGAGTGTGCTAAATTTTTAAAGTAAAGTAATTCCCAAAAAAATAAAGAAATATTACAGTCCACATTTAAAAAAGCCTACCAGTTTTAATCACACGCATATCGATTAATTATTAACAATCAACCAAAGTATTGGATTCAACATCGTATTATGCCACAATAAATCTTCATTAAACATAGTTCATAGTAGAGAATGATTAATAATTCTAGAATATACAATAATTGTTGTTATATCAAACCATTTGGTCAAAACCCACTAATAATTTACATCCTTGTATAAATATTGACTAATTGATGTGAGAGATGAGCAACAAATTATTATCATGGCAGGTGACACACCACACGTGATTTCACAGGGCAGTTGTCCATCTCTGAAACACCAGTCCAATATGTTTGTGCGATCCATTACACCGTGGTCAGTACACTGCTATCAATATACAGTATTACTGTCACGTGATGCATCAAATGGCCGCCCCATGGCGACGCAAACACCAATGGGTAAACTTAGTCCCGTCCTTAAGACTACTGTTATGTCTGTAAATATTTTCACATGGTTTATAATGTATTTTTTACAGTTCCTATTTTCATAACTGTCTGGGATATTACTGTACAATAAACAATAAACAAACATTTTCAAGAAAGTCTTTCAAAGGTTTCTGAAACTGTACACAATCAGTTTTTTTTTCCCACGATGAGTATAACAAAAAATACAATTACTTAGAATCATGAATGATTGAATGCTTTATTTTCATAAACTGTAGGCATAGGTTAAAGGTTATTTGCTACCTTCATTCACATCAACTGCCTTCATTCCCAATATTATGTTTTTTATTATTATTTTTATGTAAAATCGATTTGCAACAACTTCTAATAATTTGATAGTTGAAATGCACAATGGCTATTTTTATCAATCATTCACAGAGAATGTTTACGAAAGCCTCTTCGCCAGAGAACTCTGGTGGCGGGAATCAAACCCGGATCCTCTTGTAACAAGAGACTCGTGGGATAGCTCTGAGCAAATCGAATCAAATTCTTGTTTGTTCTGCAAACGGATTTAACGGATGTCCAAAAGTGGCACACATGTTATAAAAACATAAATGACAAAGTCTTTTTGAAATTTTTTAAGACAGTATTGAATACAAAACAAGCATTTTGTACAATTGGAGTAAAATTAGAGAGCAATATATATTTAATTATGGCAATCTTTAATCTAGTGTGTCACTCCCCTTGTAATATTGATGTATATGATTACAGGATGTTTCATATAATTAAATGAATTTATGTAGCAAGTTCTAACAAACATTTACATGTAAGAAATCTAATACTTCCATGTCATTTGATTCAAGAAGAACAAACTCTTTTAATCTTGTGTAACTCCCCTTGTAAATATTGATGTATATGATTAAAGAGTCTTTCAAATAATTAAATGTATTTATGTAGCAAGTGTTTACAAGCCTTCACATGTAAGAAATCTAATATACTTACATGTCTTTTGATTCAGGGGGAACATCCCGCCGACCACGGTCCCTGGCATACCGCCAATAGTGGAAACCGTAACTGAAAGAAGCAAACCAATCTATATAAGACACCTGTATGTACTGTAGCCTTCTCACTCCTTCATCGGTGACACTTCCTTTAGCATTGTGTTGCCATGGTTACTAAGCAGCTCTAAAGTTACTTTGTTCGTGGAAAGTACTGAAACCCGGAACGTCTTGCATTAGAAGCTGGCATCATAAAACACTGTCCATGGTTTACATGAAGACGCCGGTTATACAGTTCGAGAACAGTCAAGCTTCATAACTGTCTGTACTATACGATCTCCCAGTATATAAATCAATTCTAAGTGGCATCTTTGAAAATATACTTTTTTAAGAGATATTGACTAACCTCAAGTAGTAGAAATATGTTCGAATTAACTTTAAGAGATTGTTTGTTAGTTTAAATAAATAACAAAGACATTCGTACTTTGAGTCTATACCAATTCCAAGTAAATATTCTTCAATGGGGATTTTTAATTTGACGCGTAGGCGTATCTAGCCAACCCTTGTAGGCACAGACACCATCGAAGAGCGAGTAATGTCCAGCCAGAGATGAGTATTTGAAAAAAAAATAGCAGCAAGTATAGTCAAACTTTTAATGATTATTCGGAGTGACGTTACACAAAATAATCATGTGCTTTGATGTTGCTAATAAATTAACCAGGGGAATAAAATGATATAAGAAATTGAAACACTATTTATTAAACACTTAAAGCAACGTAAAGCAAGATGATCTTTTACACCCATCAAACCAATCACCACAACAACATTCTTTTGTTTACTAATCCCTAGCAACCACTCCGGCAGCTGACGCCCTCTCTAGGCAGCCTTGAACACTATAATAAAAACTAGGTACCATAAGAAAATACCAGCAGATGGCTACATGGCCGAATGTCAGTCGGTGGCCCACTTTAAAATATGTAATAGAGTCCCAACATTCCGCCCACCTTGAAACATAGATTTCAATAAGAAACAAAACCCACAATGAGCTGAAGGCAGATTACCCAAAAACTTAAGAATACACATGAAAGTTAATTTCCATAAAAAGGTAAGCAGGATAGTTTCACAATAGGTCTATGCACAACTCCACTTGATGTTTTTACTTTTTGCCGACCTCACCAGACTGTCAGAACCAGGATGGGTACTCAAGACTCTGCCAAGTTTCCACTGAAGCGGAGGAAGCCTTTCGTCTTTGAGAAGCACCATGGCGCCAGGCTGGATGTTGGCTTGCGTGGCCCACCACTTGGGTCGTTGTTGGAGCCGAGATAGGTACTCCGAGGACCAACGACGCCAGAAGTGTTGAGTCGTCTGTTGGAGCAGTTGCCATCTTGAAAGCCGGTTAACCTTGAGTGATGTAAAGGGTCAGGTTCGGGAACGGCTAGTAGGAAGTCTCCAGTCAGGAAGTGGCCGGGTGTTAAGACAGAGAGATCATTGGGATCGTTGGAAATGGCAGTCAAGGGACGGGAATTGAGGCAGGCTTCATTTGTGTCAGGATGGTTGACATCTCTTCGAAGGTCAGAGTGGTGCTGCCAACAATTCTCCGGAGATGGTATTTCATCGATTTTTACACCCGCTTCCCAAAGCCCTCCTTGGTGAGGGGCAGCAGGGGGATTAAAATGCCACGTGGTACCTTGATCAGCTAGTTGTCGTTTCACTGCATCTTGATGGTCCGAAGTTCTGATGAGTTTGAAGAACTCTCGAAGTTCTCGAGCAGCTCCCACGAAGTTTGTACCACAATCACTGTAGATGTCATGTGGCCTCCCACGACGAGACACGAAGCGCCTTAAGGCTGCAATGAAGGCTGATGTAGACAAGTCGCTCACTAACTCCAGATGGATAGCCTTTGTAGCAAAGCATACGAATAGGGCGACATATCCCTTGTAGGTTACTCGACTTCTTCCCTTCATGTTCCGCAGAAGGAACGGGCCGGCATAGTCCACACCACAATGTAGAAAGGGACGAGCAGGACGTACTCGTGCTGCTGGGAGTTGACCCATCAGTTGGTTGGAAGTTGTATTTCGCTGTCGATGACATCTGATGCATTTCCTGATGTGACGTCGAATTAGATCTCTACCACGCATGACCCAAAAGCGTTGCTGCAGAATTGTTTGCACCACTGTGGACCCGCATGGAGTGCTTTACATGCTCATGTATCACAATCAACTCTGTCAGTCTATTATGATGCGGAAGTAGTGCAGGATGCTTCTGTTCTTCACTCGCCTGAGCATTTTGAAGGCGGCCGCCCACCCTAAGTACACTGTTTTCGTCGATGAACGGGTTCAGAGGTAACAGCCCGACTCTTCGGTGGTAGCGATTTTCCTTTCTTTAGGCATAGAATTTCTGTGCTAAATGCTTCCATCTGGACGATGGTCACCCAACGAAACAATGCATTGTTAAGTTCAACTGCTGTCACGAGGATTGCAGTAAACGCCTGTCACTAGCAAGTCTGCAATTTGAAATGAAGCGCATGCACCACGCTGTCACACGTTGAAGTTTTGAAAGAGAAGACCACTTGTCTAGCAGTGAGACATCGAGCCTTGTGTGTGTACTCGTCACAACTGTCTTCTCTTCGCTTTGCATTGTCTGCTCGTATGAAGGCTATCCACTGCAGTGTGGTAACACTGTTTCTCCAAGACAGGCAGGGCCCTATCCACCACAATGACTGATTAGGCAAGGCAGCAGGGGTCAAACCACGCGAAGCACAATCTGCAGGGTTTGTCACTGCTTATCACATGACGCCATTGGCTAGGAGGAACGAGTTCTTGTATCACCGCCACTCGGTTAGCGACAAACGTGTGCCAGCGTTTAGGCTGTGCTGCTAGCCAGGCAAGCACGATTGTGGAGTCTGTCCAACAGAAAACTTTTCTCCGGTCTTACACAAAGAGCATTTTGTACAAGTACACACATTTTGCTAGCAAAACAGCTCCACACAATTCCAACGAGGAATGGTTGTCTGACGTAGCGGAGCAACCTTGGTTTTTCCGGCCACAAGCTTAACGAACACAGAGCCGTCAGAATACAGAGTGCGTAGATACACTACGGCCCCATAAGCTACTTCAGATGCGTCACAGAAACCAACTAGTTGAAGCGTTGTTGGTTGATGTGCAAGAATGCATCTGTCGATTCTAATTTCTTCTATACACGGCAGCTCTTGACAATACTTCCTCCAGTCGTTGCAGATGACATCTGGAAGGGCATCATCCCATCCTAAGTTAAGTCGCCACAATGATTGGAGGAGAAGTTTGGCTGTGATTATGACTGGCGATAGCCACCCTAGGGGGTCGAAACCTTGGCAAGTTCAGAGAGCAACGTGCGCTTTGTGATGACTTTCAGCCTCGGAGGTTGTTTCACACGAAACGAAAACTGATCAGTTGCTGGGTGCCATTGAAGACCCAGCTTTTTTCACAGACTTGTCCTCATCTATGCTCAGGGGCACGTTAAGCTCTCGCATTGGTTCTGGTACTGCTTCCAGTACCGCAGGTGCACTTGACAACCATTTACGGAGTTCAAAGCCACCCTTCTTCGTTAACTGGATTAGTTGACCTTGCAATTCAATTGCCTCGGCAATGCTGTCAGCTCCTGACATCAGGTCATCGACATAAAAGTCCTTTAGCACAACAGAAGCCGCCTTAGGAAAGGACTGTTCTTCATCCAGGGCTAATTGTTGAAGGCACCTTATGGCAAGGAAGGGTGCACAGCTCTCACCGTAAGTGACTGTCACAGTCTGAACTCTTGAATTGGGTCAACTGGCTTCGTCCTCCACACGATCCTTTGATAGTCGGTCTCTGATTGATCAATCTGAATTTGGCGGTACATTTTGGCAATGTCAGCAACAAGAGGAATGATGTGTTTTCGGAATCGAATCAGTATAGGCACGATGTCGTCTTGAAGCTTGGGTCCGACCATGAGTTTGTCATTTAATGATGTCCCTGAAGAAGTCTTTGCCGAAGCATCAAATACCACCCTCAAATTTTTTGGTGGTACTGCTCTCCTTCATGATTGGATGATGAGGTATATAATACACCTCAGTCGCGGGCTTGGTTAGTTGATCTGTAGGAACAGGCTCCATGTGACCCAGTGACAAGTATTCTGCCATAAACTCGTCATATTGTCGTCTCTTATCAGGTTGGTGTTTCAAACGTCGCTCAAGAGATGTGAGTCGATGAATTGCTTCATTACGAGAAAGCCCCAGTTTTGGACTGTTCTCCCGAAATGGAAGCTTAACTACAAATCTTCCTGACTCATCTCTCGAGTAAGACTTTTCGAAGTGAAGCTCACATAACTTTTTTTTCTGGAGTAAGTAAATTTGCTGTCGGTAATTCCTCTAATTCCCAGAACCTTTGCAGTGTATTGTCCACGTCTGCATATTGAACATGCAGTGTTGTTACTAGTGACCTCGGACCAAATGCATTGATGGGGCCTGACAGTACCCATCCGAGAGCTGTTTCCAGAGCGATAGGCGAGCCACTGTTTCCGGAGCAACGGCCAGAGGCGCAGGAGCCTTGGATACACGTCAGCTCCTAAGAGAACATCTACACATCCGGGCACATTGTATGTTGGGTTCTGCCCGACTTAAACCATTGAGATGTGACCACTTACTTTCCTTCTTGACCTGACTTTCTCGGTAAAGTACCTGTCACTTTGGGTAGAATCAAGGCCTTCACACCAAAGGTCTCCCCATTGTTAAGTGCTGAAGTGAAGTTCAGTTCCACCATGCCTCGACACTTGCCACACTGCTGGAAGCCAGCCCTGACACACGTACCTGGGGCGACTGTACTCGTAGGCCGAGTTTCTGTACACAGTTTTTTTGTGACAAAGGTAGCTTCAGACGCAGAATCCAACAATGCTCGTAATGGCCTAACGATACCTTGTTTATCTCGCACATTGATGATAGCAGTTGATAATAGCACCGTTGAGGAAAAGGATTCCGATGAATAATGAGATGAAACAATATGCTCAGTAGAGGCAACCACATCCTGTTGGCTACTTGGAGGACTCGGATCAATGAAATGTTAGTATTTATGATGACGTTTGTGACAAACGTGACATTTTGCTGAATTACAGTCTCTCGACGAATGACCTGATCGCATGCAATTAAAGCATAAAGAATTGCCTTCACAAACGAATGCCGGTCGGATACAGTTGGCATTTATGAAGTCAGAACATTTATGCAGCAAATGTTACCTTCACACTTTATGCATGGCTGAACTTGCTGGGACATACTGTGGTGTGAGGAAGTCTGTCTCTGTCCACTAAATTTCGTGCTGCTTGTTGTAGGACCGTTGATCTTAGGGTACTACCAGCAGCAGCGAGAGCTCGAGCACGATGTTCTAAAGAAACTTTCCAATTGCTGAAACTTTGGTGGCTCCTTGGTGGTCAGCGACAACTCCCATTGGCGCCTTGACTCGCCGTCCAACTTCTCAGTAGTGTGGAACACCAAGACTGAACCCCATTGATCAACAGGTTCATCCAGCACCTTCAAGGACCGCGTGCACTCCAATGTGGTATCTAGAAGCTTGCGCAGCTCGCTTGCAGACTCATGCTGAATACTAGGCTGAGAAAACATGCGTTTTAAAAATGGAATTTATAATTTTCCCGCTGTTTTGATAGCGTGAAATTAGCAATTCCCATGCTTCAATGTAATTCGCATTGGTCACAGGGATTGACCGGAGTAGAGATGCGGCCTCACCATGAAGTGACCCCTTGAGGTATTGTAGTTTCTCAGCTCCAGAAAGATGACAATTGTTGTGTACTGCAGCCTCAAATAGATCCTTAAATGACGACCATGCTTGCAGGTTGCCATCAAACGTCGGCATCTGTAGCTTAGGCAACCTTACATCACTGGATCTAGGTCTACCATCGGTGGACGTGGTCGACGTAGCGCCTCCGTCATCGGTTTCCTAGGTCCAATAATCTAGTCCTTATTGTCACCAACCTGTGAAACACGTCGCTAATCTCAGTCTCATACTGCTCGATACTGCATCATCTTCCGACGCAGCACTGACGGCGTGAAGTAGGCTGTCACTTTTCCGTTGAAAGTTGATGCACTCGTTCTTTATGAATGGTGATTACAGATAACTCACTAGTCTGCACGTTGTTGGTGGCATTTTCAGTCGCGTTACCCTTACACTTTAAAACACGTTTCCTTGCTAGGAGTTGTTCCATTGCAGCAGAGGATAACGAGGAGTAGGGTAAATAGCTCACAACACACAAATTCCGCAAGGGAGGTAGAAGCAACTAACACAAAAATACCGGATATTCACTATCGCGGCCCGGAGGACCAAATGATGTTGCTAATAATTAACCAGGGGAATAAAATGATATAAGTAGTTGAAACACTATTTATTAAACACTTAAAGCAACGTAAAGCAAGATGATCTTTTACACCCATCAAAACCAATCACCACAACAACATTCTTTTGTTTACTAATCCCTAGCAACCACTCCGGCAGCTGACGCACTCTCTAGGCAGCCTTGACACTATAATAAAAACTAGGTACCATAAGAAAATACCAGCAGATGGCTACATGGCCGAATGGCAGTCGGTGTCACTTTAAAATATGTAATAGAGTCCCAACATGCTTATTGCTAATTTTTATTTATTTTTCTCTCGCCAAGCGATCGATGGCCATTGTAGGGTACAGTGCCCTCTTTATCATTTATAGGATAGTTGGGAGAAGAATGTCCGAAGACTGTTTAAAAGGACTCAATCCCTTGCATTCACTTTAACGACAGTGGCAAACCTCGAATAAGTCTTCAGTCAGGATTGACGGTCTCGACGGGATTCGAACCCGAGACCTTTTGAATCAGAGTCAAGCGCTTATGCACCCGAGCCAACACTATCGGTATTGCTAATACGGCTCACATACCCAACCCAAGTTTTACCAACAAAGCAAGTAACAATCTTCTGCTGAGAGTTGGATTCGAACCCAAAACCTTCCGCATTTGCAAAGGTTCTAATCACTGCACCGACGAGCAACAAAATCTTCTGATTCGGTGCGTATGACCATGGTGCGATTTCTGGGGTGCGGTGATGAACTTCTTTGGACTATAACCACGCGGCTGTGTTCAAATCAATTAGATTTTCCTCTAAACAGTTTTATTGATTCAATTGATTTACTAATCAAATGGCGTCTGCGGCTGTTAAAGCTGGCATTCCACTTTGATTAGTCTCTACACGATGAATAGCAAGCGTAAACGCCAACAAAGATTAATGATTTGGTTCGTCTCTGTTCACAATTCGAATACAGCAAGGTGCAGTAAACAATTCAAGTTCATCGTTATTATCCTTGCCCAGACTATTATCTGAGATAAGGGCTTCAACTCGGAGAGACTATTGTGAACGTTTAGGGGTTCAACTCGTATAACTCAATACAGACTATCATATTATCCTGGAATCCAACCGTGGCGTGAAGTTTATTCAAAATCATTCTAATGTTAATAATGTGATGAGGTGGGATAAAAGCATCTACTTGAATTAGGTATCTTTGTCACAAGTTTGTCTTGATCTGAGGCACCCAACGCGTCATTCTTCTTTGGACTTGAGATGATAAACAATCGTTAACGTATATTTAAAGGGGTTTTCACCCGCTAATCTCAAAAAATATATTTCATTCAGGCTAACTAGTTATGAATTTAGAAATTAACAGAAAAATTATTGAGTCCACCATGACCCGAAAAAAATGTCAAACTTGGTATTTTTCGAGCTAGGTCCCATCGGCAAAAATCTCCCATAAGAAATAACATGGGGACGATCTTTATGCCCCGTGACCTTGAAGGATTTTGATCCAAAAAAATATTGGCCATTATTGACGTACTCTACAACCTTTTCTGTAAATCCTCTATAATTATGTTGTTTTGTAATTTGGGCAATTGGTTCGGTCAAAATATGCTGATTACCAATTAAGAAAGGGTGTGATTTTGGAATGCATATTTTGGCGTGTTTGAGTGTATATGTGCACAATTTCAAGACACGATGTTATAAAGGGCCATTTTAGATTGGTACGATGCTCTAGTATCTATGTGGAACAAAAAATAAGAAATTTCCCAAAACGCCAATTTTTGCAAATTTCTGCATCAAAAAAATTGAAAAATTCGCGTAATGTCAAAGTTACAAGATTTAATTTTTTAAACGGTCATTTAAGTGTAGTATTATGCTATAGATTATTTGGGGTAATAGCCTCTTTAAAGAAATAAGTATTATCAAAGTATGAGCTTGAGTTACGCATTATGACGCGCCCGGAAAACGTAAGTATAAAACTGAATATTGAATGTACAAGACGAAGCACTAGATAAGAACCGATAAGAATTTTGTTCTACCTATCGAAAATGTGTGTGGAAGTGACAGTTAAAGGCGTGAAAGGTGAAAACTCCCAACGGGCTAAAGAAACCCTATATTAACCAACCTCAATTTCAATTAATTAACCATAATATTGCTAAAATTAAATTAAGGATTAACAAACGTTTGGAGCCACGCCACAGCTTAAAGAATTCTCTTATTGTAGATGGAAGTAAGATCTTTGCTTGTATGCTATTTAATTTTACGTTCAATTTAGATTTTTACAAGAATGCATTAATGGTCATTATAGACATACGAGAGGGGCGATTAGTAAATAGATCAACTTTGAAATGGCATACAAACACTGCAAGCTTCATTAAAAACCGATTAGAAGACGCTTTATTTTTACGAAAATATGTTTCTACATAAATAGCATGGCGAACGTCTAGAATGAAGTGATGTCTCCCAAGCTGAAGTAAACTAGCTACGCAGACGCACGGATCTCGCCATAAGAAGCAACGAGCGGTTTACTGTGGTTCAGGCCGCCCAGAAGACAGACAGACAGACAGCGCATGTGTCAACCATGAGGTCAAGTCACGCGGTCACCGCTTGTACGTCACTCAGACAATTACCAAGGTATTTAGAAGACACTTGTGCATGCATATAGGACTTAATAGCTCCCACGTTTCTGTATGCACATCATTCTCAGCTTACGTATGAAGTGATGGATTGCGGAGGATTTACTCTAAGTCAACTTGAGCTGACTGGGAAAAATAAACTGTCACAACTAAACTCTGTATGTAAAACGAATGGCATGTGCTGGGTTCGAATCCGACACACGACACGGAATGGCATGATGAAATGTTGTATTGATTAGTTTTATTTTGTTGTCCTCCTTTGTAAATCAATTTTTATAACTGAACTGGTTAGACATGAAATAAAAAATACATGTCTTACACAAAATTGTTTCTTATTGAGCAACTTTTTATGGGGGGGGAGGGGCTGATGCCCCGTGTAGGCTACACGTATAGTGTTAAGATATGACGATAGAACGTCCAAGAGCAGTTTAATAGAACTCAACTGATTCATTAATGATTAATGGCTGAGGAAAACGTTGGGAAATCGATCAGCTACTCAGGCAGAACTGTCAGTGGTTGGTATCGAACTGTGCTTCTTCTGTCGTCGGTACCAGTGCTAGTCATGCCCTAGAATTATGTTGTCTATTTGTTATCGAAATATCAATCTCTAGGACAATAATGAAGATAATTCTCAATCTTGTGGACCAAACACTTTAACGGGATCGGGTGATGGTTTGTTTACAGAGTTGTGATGTTATTTCTAGACATACTTTATTATATTGAATAATGGAAAGGAAAATACTTGTAAATCTGGATTTGAATTTATTAAATACTGCTATGAATCACTACAAATCATAGTAAAGATAGAAAATAAGATATGTATAAAAATAAAATCATTTATCAACTTTTGTAAACCCTTGATTACTTAAACATTGCTAATTTTGTAGATAGTGCCTTATTTATTTAACATCTATCATATTCATTTATGAAAACATTTTCAAAAGAGAACAATAAAATTAATGTATTAATATATTAATTTAAATTATAGATAAGAGGCATGCATGCGGACGTTTAGCATCTAGAGTACAGGAAATCAAAATCATCTTGATCAGTTTTCACACTCTGACAGATAACCGAATATTTATGTATCGTACACATCCTTTTTGCCCATTTAAGTCACAGATTGTTTCGTGAAAGCCCTCAAAGTCCATACATTATTACAGATTTTAGTCGATATTCAAACATTATGTGTGACCGAATGAGGCCAAATTTTCATAGCAGACCATGACCGAGGATTGGTTAAACCTTTCTACGTATTCTAAAAATATAATCTTGATCGATAGAAAAATGTACGCGTAGTTTGACGCACATTCACGCGTTCCCATGCTAATTTCATTTTAATTTAAACTTCGTCAAGTCGTACAAGCTGATAAATTGATTTGAAAATCATTAGAAAATGTTACTCAATGAAGGCGTATAGCCCTCACTTGTAAACAGTAAACATTTCAACTAGTTTAAACTAACTGAAATATCTAGGAGGCATTGGTAAACAGAACAGTTGTGATCTCACGTCTCACGTATTCGTCTCCACTCTTGATAATCGCGCTGCACATTGGACATCGCTTGGTCGTCGCACGACTCAACGATACCAACGCAGACGAGACTGGAAAGTACAACAAACAAGTGACGCCACTGTTTGAATTTATTTGGAAATATAGAAATAAAGAAAAATATTCCATTACTAACAATGCCTGTTGTACGGTACATGAGTGGTGACGGGAATGTATATGGGATAATTAAGAGGACTCAATCCGTAGCATTCGACGTAAGAGAAACGTGGGAAAGACTCTCAGTCAGGATTGCTGGTGGCGAGTATCGAACCTACGATCTGCCCAATGAGAGTATCGCTCGTTACACATTGGCTATACCTCTGTCGGTCTGAGACGTATGTGATGCAACGCTTTCACTCGAGAAGAAAAGAAAACATTGGAGAGCTGGAAAAGTTTTGAACTGTGACGATCTATGTTTAGATAATACTGCACGTGGGTATAGTCATTAGCTAGAGCTGTACTATGCTAACAACTCTTTGGCTTTGGCGGCTGTCATTATTGACGAATCATTGTTTTGAGAGGGACTATTTGTATTCTAGCACTAATTTTAGAGGAGGGTTTACATCGTTTATTAAATGCATGGATAGACTACTTTAAGAGTGCGCTTAAGAGTGCGATTGCAGCTGAACGGTTGGATATTATCATTACCAAATCTTGCATGAATGTTTAATGTTATATTGATATCCAAACTAGGTTGCCAAGAATTAGCCTTAAAAATCAATGCGAAAAGTAAATCCAAAACGTGAAAAAATCGAAAATCTAAAACATACATTTCAATTCAGGAAATTTCCACCAAACCGTATATCTTACGATAAAACCAAATAAACGTGCGCGTTAAACATTGATTTATACGTTGAAACCCAGTATGAAAAATTGAGTTAAAAAATATTATGTACACTTTCAATCAATTCCCGAAATTCACCAAAATTGATTAATTATGAAGATTGACGGTTATTTTATTCAAAAAACGATTAAATATCTAAAAATACGCGTACTGTATCTCATTGTGATCCTGTATTATAACGTTGTTGTGAAATATGAAAAATGTTGTTAATCGTTTACCCGAAAAAAAATGAAATGCTGAGCGTCTAAACTCGTCACTGCGCCAGTCTCAGCGACCCAAAGTTGATAACAATCCAAGCACTAGATTCATTGTTAACATTATTTATTGTATGTAATAGCCTGATATTCCAATGACTACCGACTCTGACGTGACTAAAACATTGCGTTTGCAATATAGTAGGGGTAAAGTGGGGGTGATCGATATTTACATTGATTTAGAGTAAGCACTAGAGTGATTGCTTCGTCACAAACTATTACAGTTAAAAATAATATAAGTAGAAAGAATATGAGTCGGGTTTATATTTATACATTTAGAGTGAGCAAATGTAGAAAGGTATTCATTTAGATCTCAGTAGGCTCGCGTGTGTGGGACTGGGCTGTTTTTTCGAAAGTTTTGTTTATGTTTGAAATAAACAAAGAAAGCTTTTAACGTTCAATTTGTGTAGCCTACTGGTAATACATATTATTTTGATTACGCGCGCGTGTAGAGTGTTAATTTCCTGTTAGCTAGAGGTGTAGTACAGACACCGTGTTAGGAGTATGTTTCAAATTGACGGTAATGAGTTGCCAAAAACAGAACAGTAAACAACCGTTAGCGCGTAATGATTACAAAACATGGTGCTAATATATGTGAAAAAGTTTGCAATAATTTACGTACTGAATTGAATGTATAATGTGAATGTATAATGTGCATTCCTCAATATAGGTTACTCAAAAAGTACAAATTTTGTTCATGAAATATATTTATATGTGCAACATTTGATTCTGATTTTAAGTTTCAATATAATGAGGCAGTTTAGAATAACTTCAACAACTATCAATAATTGAACTTTAAAGCAGTTTTTGTTTGAATTTGTTCTTAAAACATCGAAAATTTCGTAAGTGCTGTCAACATTAACAAAGAAAAACTAATTATTCTCACTGATTTGACTAAACCTTTCATAAAAAAAATAAATGTTTATCTGCCTCTCCTGAAAAGTTATTTTAATTACTATTAATCTATATAATGATAAGATTATGATGTAAAATATTTAAAAAAAAATCAGCTGCTATTTTGTTAATTTATTTCTTTTCAAGATGATGAATTTTTACAACTACTTTGATTCAATGTGTATATTTAACACACAATTCTCAAGCGATTAAATCTTCCAGCTTTAATCATGAAATACTTCCTCACTTTATACAAACTCGCAAGTTTCCCTATATAGAACTCAAGCTAATTCAGTGGCGGTCCTACCTCTGGTCGCGTCGCCTCGCGTCGTCCGATCTCGCCTGGTCACTTGACCCAACGAACCAAGATTTGATCACTCTCGTTCCAACGTCGTCAAAATACTAAACAGGCTTAATAAATCGCATAGAGTTACCCACATACATGGTCTTAATTACCGGGCTAGATTACTTCCTTGCTGCATGGCCTGTACTCACAATAGCTCGCCTCTTATGCGACAACCAACTCAATTAGGTGCTCGAGCGAATCGTTCTATGCGACGCGGAGTCTGCATTGTTCACTTTTTGAAGGTAAAACAATGAATGTATTTTAAACCAGCTGCAGCATTTCTTTATATAAAAATAAATATGTGTATTAACCGCTATGAACGTCAGCCGCTCAGCTTTTGTCAATGATTGAGTAATGTATACTACCACCTGCTCCTGATCACTTGTATTTCTGCCAATGGAATGAGCAGTGGATGAATGAATGATGTCTGTATTGTATTTAATGTCGTTGTAGACTTATGCCATTCCATATTATATAATTCTATATCAATTTCAATTTTCAATTTCAATTTCAATTTCAATTTCAATTTATTCAGGCTCAAGTAGAGTACAAAAAATATACAATTTCCTGATTGAATGACTGAAGCTACATAAATACAGGGTACTTGTGCATGGCTTCTGCCATTCATCTTTGAGCACAATATAACTAATAACAAATACTATGAATTACAATACTAAATTACTTTACTACTACTTTACTACTAAACTACTTCTACTAGTTATACTGTTCAACTATTTATATAATCAAAATTGTATTTTCTTTCTTAATTAAGCTACAGTATGTGTATAATTTAAGTTAAGAAACTTACTTTTTTCTTGTTTCAAGATTTTTGTTTGCTGATTATCTTAAGATTAATTGAAATATATAACAAGTGTAGGCCTATATCATGTTTAAGTGTAATACCTATAAGCTTGTATTCAATTCTATTCTTACGTAATATTTTATTTCATTTGTATCTTACTTTTGTATTATTAAACCTACTATTATTTTAACTCTGTATCCTTAAAATGATTGGATGGAAGGTAAGGCCTCACATGACTTAATCCCGCCAAATAAAGACGATAATCAATCAATCACCCCCCACCCCCACACCCTATGCATCCGCCACTCCCCCTATGTCCCACCTATGCATTCAGTTAACCAGTACATTTTGAAATATTGACATATTAGTAATTTTCACTTTTTTCCATTACTACAAAATATGATAAAGGTAATCGAAAATTTATGGAATGTATAGATAATCTTATGGAATGCTTAATTAAATAATGTTTTTGTTATATTTTTGCGTATTTTTAAATCTCTTCGCTAGGTCTCAATTTTTTAAACATAACCTTACTATCATAATAATCACGAAGAACAATATGAAAAATCAAAACCAAACAGCATAATATGATTAAATCATTGAATTTGATAGGCCTTTAAATTTGCACAATAGTAATATTCGTCGCTTCAAAAATCAAGTAAACGAAAAAACTGACAATCAACTTCACTATTATCTTCAGATACTCTTGCTATACACCAAATTTGTATTTACGCATTGCACACTCACTCACAATCATACTCACACATACGTACAACATCACAAGCATATACATTCAAGTTTAGATTATTACTTGTTGTAGTCATCTTTTTTAGTAATGTGTTGTATGTTGGTCTATATATTTGGTATTGTATTGTTGATTTATATGTATTGTATTGATAATGTTAATGTTTTATGGTAAATTGCACTTGTGAGGCATGTGTCCAGTTGCAAATTGGTCACAAAATTATTAATAGCGATAAAAAAAAGAAGTCTCATTAATATTTTGATGAGTTGATCCCTGTTTAGCTTTAGAGAATACTCAATGACGAATAAAGATAATATTATAATAATGTATAAAAAAGATAATAAAGATTAAATAGTAATAAAACCTAATGAAACTTCTAGACGTTATGAGAATATATTTAAAAGTAAATAAAACGCAATTAACTAAAACGTCAGCTCTTAAGTGTAGCCGATTATTGCACGTGTAAGCATATTGTAATAATCTACATACGCTGCCGGCGACTATATAGACGTCTGTCTTGTCTGGAAGCACTAGCACATAGCTGTCACCCTGATACTGTACTGACCATGCATGCAGGCTATCAGAGAACACAACACCAGATGCAGAACCTTGGACGTTGTTTGATCACGCGTGGCCCTAGAATCTGTCACCTCGTTAGCACCAACTGTCAATACTACTCTACTACTCGCATACATCACTCAACATCCAGCATCTAGGGTGGGTGGAGGGCTTTTCTTTTGAATTTATTGAATCCCTATCTGATGGATACAATGAATGAATGGTTGGCTGAATAAAAGAGGGCCTTTATGTAACAGAAAAATATTTTTATTTTATCTTTTGACATGGTCATAACCTATTAAACAAGCATTTTAATAAAATATCATGACACTATAGCAAAGTGTAAAATAAAATATTAAGCAAGAATTTCTGATATTGTTTTATTTTATTTTATTTTTTATTGTATTGTGCGCTACACTTTATGTTTATTATATTATAGTTTTCCTGTTCTTATCTATAATCGTATTTATTCATTGTATTTTTTGTCAAGAAAATTAGTTTAAAATGTATGTATAAATTATTACTTATTTTTATGAATATCACACACAATAAATTTGTGTTTAACGGTTGTATATTTGTTATGATATTCCTTATAATTAAAGTTAATAATTAAATGCTAAATAAATAAAAATTAAAAGTAGCATAATAATAAAGTCACACACAGTTCAGTCTAGATTCTCGTGAAATGATCTTGAAGCGGGTAAACTGAAGTCCGCGATTCTTGGCTGCTTCGTCTGGTGGACCATGCTGACAAACTAAGACTGTTGGATGAGATCAGCGATACCAGGTTTCGATGCAGAAACCAAGGGTTTAGTCTATATTTCATTGAAGCTATAGAGTTGTGGTTTGCACCAGTAAGCAATTATTAGAATGTGTGAATGTGATGTCTTTACAAGATGCAATATTGTTAGGTCTGTTTTTAACTGCCCGAGAGAGTAGAGACGAGGTGTTTTCTGGTGATATCCCGAGCTATAATGAGCAGTCGCTGTGTCTAGCATAGGACCAGATTGAAGCGGATAAGTGACGTTTTTTAAAGGGAGAGCAGCACTGGCGCTGGTGTTATCAAAAGTTTTGAGACAAGTTTTGCTGAGAAACTGGATGTAAACACTGATGTTTATCGTCATTAAAAGGGACATTTTGAAATTTTTTTGGCAAAATTACTACAACCATTGTTACAATAAAATCAAATAGGCCTATTAGTTTTTAACTTTGTAAGTGGCTCGAATGTCACGGCTTTCCACGAAACAGTGGATAGATGACAGAAAGACACACATAACAAAAACTTGTAAAAATACAGCCAAACCTTACACACTCAAAAGAAATGAGACCTTAAAAAGGGCCAAGCTCATTCTACCCTTCCACATTTGCGCATTCTCAATTCATAAACGTACAGTGTCCCGTAACAGCATCCTTGAAAAGTCTGGCAAAATAGAATTTGCAATATTAATTCAAACGTAATATCATGCAAATTCTATTTTACCAAGCTTTTCAAGGATGCTGTTACGGGACACTGTACGTTTATGAATTAAGAATGCGCAAATGTGGAAGGGTAGATGAGCTTGGCCCTTTTTTAGATCTCATTTCTTTTGAGTGTGTAAGGTTTGGCTGTATTTTTACAAGTTTTTGTTATGTGTGTGATCTCATTACTTTTTCAAGTTCCATTGCAAAATTATTTGTTGGATGAGCTAGCAAGCGAAGCGAAGATTCAATTTCACTACACTGGAGAAAAAAATCCGGAATGTTTTTTTTCTTTTTGTATTTTTGTCTGTCTGTTAACACGATTCCGGCTAAACCGATACTCTAATTGCGATTAAATTTTCTGGAGGCCTTTGAAATCTCTGAACTTAGAACTGCCACGTTTTTTGAGCGCAATCGAAAAATTATTTCTCATGAAAATAGCAATTTTACGATTTTTTTTTCGATTTTTAAAAAACTTTGCTTCATCCGATTTTGCTGAATTTTTCACAGAACCGTAAATTTCATGAATTAATTCATTGGTGTAAAATTTGAGCGCAATAGAAAAATTATTTCTTAAGAAAATTGCCAGTTTTTGTTTTTTTTCGTTTTTTTTACATATCTTCGACTTATAACACCACCATAACATGCTTAATCCGATTGTGATGATTTTTTACATAACCATTATTTTATGAATTAATATATTAGTGTGAAATTTGAGCGCAATCGTAAAATAATTTCTCATGAAAATAGCAATTTTATGCTTTTTTCGTTTAAAAAAACTACGCTCATCCAACAACGCGCCTGAAAAAGCGTTTGCGAAGCTTCCTAGTTAAAATAGAATAATTTTATCAAAGTTGATTTAATTTCTATGGAATTACCAATTAACAATAGGATGTAAAATATCTTGTGGCCCAAAGACTTGCTTTTTGTAAACAATGTAGTCAATCATTGTCAAGTAACTATAGTTACTTGTTGATTATATTGTTATATAAGGCTTATATTGAAACCTTTATTTGGAAGCGTCCCAGCAAACTTTTCCAACTTTTTCTTTCAAAAGACCCTATATCAATCACTTTTTCCTTAATGTCCATGTAAAATATGACCGTTTGGTCAGAATCGCGGGCCGATAGAAACTGACGAAAAAGACCGTAGTAGTAGCAGTAGCTAACATCCTAAAAGTGATTTTGAGCATGTTTCTCATTTTTTCACCAAGAAAGAATGTTCGTATCCCAACTAAATTTGGTATGTGTTGTCAGGTACCTAAATCCCCCCGATTTTGATAGTTTTCAAGTTCACATCACGTTTCATGACGGCTGGGTGACACCTCGAAATCACCCCAACTCTGCTTGCTGTATAAGGTGCCCGAGTGTGTAGCGCACCGCGGCTTGGCTGCGGCGCCCTAACAGGCACCTAGATAAGCCTTGCTTGATAGCTGTCACTTGCTTTTGTTTGTCCGAAGTAATCCGATGTTTGTCCGATATTTCATTGTTGTAACGCAACAATCGATAGCCAAAATAGAATCGGGTCCTATGCTTATTGAAGCTGAATGAATGGTTACTAATATAATTTCCAAATATTGCATAAATGATAATAAAGAACAATAATATTGATATCCACACTTGGTAGCTAAGAATTAGCCTTAAAAATCATACTATTTATCCATAACTTCGTTGTGATGTAAGTCTAGAAAGTAATAAAATGGAAAATACAAAGCATGGATTTCAACAATTCGTGAAATTTCTATCAAACTGAATTAACTGATTATCTTACGATTATCAAAATTAGCCTGCGCGTTCACATTGATTTAAACGATACTCCACACTATCTGATTGCTATCGCTAACATGCCAAGACTCCGTCGTCTAAAGTGTAACTCCTGTTGCCAAACGTCCAATGAAACTTGGAATGCCTTCTTTTCGAAAAATTCGATCAAGAACAACATGGCAGTAGCCATAAGTGACAATCTAAAGAACCTAACCGAAATTTACATGTGTGAGTATATGTTATTGTGGAGAACTCATATGAAAAAAAATGTTACCAAAGGAAGGTTGGAGAGCGTCATTAATGGATGCCACAAGCTACAAAGACTGAAAGTTTTATATCACTTAGATCCAACCTGATTACGTGATCCGACGGATCTCTTAATCTTTTCGAACGCAGATACTTTGAATCAGCCCGATTTCCGAACGCCAATTTATGTCGGGATCCGGTCGGGTTAACCAGATCAAGGTTTCCAAAAACACCCATAGAATGCTCTAACACCCACCTGCATGGCTAGTATGACTAGGCGACCCCGTCACCACGTGTAGTACGTCAATCCACGTGACACTAAACGGCATCTTCTAGGCTCGCACTTGTACTGTGATCAACACATAGAATGATCTCTCACCCACCAGCATAGCTAATAAGTTAGATATGATAAGATAAGATTTATTCTTCATGCAGACAATTTTTACAATTTAGTTTAATCTCTGCAGAGATGTGCAAAGAAGAGTGGTAGGCCTATATGAGGCTTAGGGCCTAGGCCTATACATTTCAACATACACACAAATGAAACAATAGAGTTGTATAGGTTAATAGAAAACTATAAACTAGAGAGCTTAGTCCTAATACGATTGTACAATAATGGCATATCTTTTATCTAATTCTAAACGTAGAACAGAGATGCGTTAGTAAAAATGCTAAAAAAAAGTTAGCTAGATAAAAGTAACTAGTGTAATAAGTTAACAGAATACTACACATTGGCTAACATATAGAAGTCTAGGCCTACCTTTAACAGAACATGACAATATAATGGAAAAATAGTTAAATTACAAATACAAAGTTGTTCTGAATACATAGTATGGTTCAACAATAATGGTTACCAAGAAATAAAGTTGTCTGCCTGGTCTGCAGCTAATAACAATAATAGGCAAAGTGGTTCTAAAACGGTAAGTAATAATTTTGGTAGGGCCTATACCCAAAAGTCAAGTTACAACATAATGTATGAGATGCAGATTAATTCTAGGAAGTTAGTGGCACATCCTAGCTAGAAACATAGGTCTATACTTACTGTTTAATAAATAAATAAAATAATAAATTGTATTTAAAATCTACCCACTCAGTTATATAACTGATTTTCAGTGGGGGACTTAAAATCAAAGCGACCAAGCCAACCCTGTAGGCCCCGACGCAATTGACGAGTGAGCGATAACCAACCAAAGATCGATATTTTAATAGGAAATATAGCAATCAGTGGTAAGGAGAGTGCGAACACCCGCGGATCAACGCCAGAATCAACAAGGCCGATTCAGAACAACTTTGAATTTATTATGTGCTTCGTTTCTAGGACGGCTCCAAAGTCACCGTTTACAAACTCCTAAGACAAGAACTGATGGACTTAAGTCCAAATCAGAAGTTAAAAAACGTCTGACTTTAGCGGGAATCGAACCCTGGACCTTCTGCATTGGAAGCAGATACGCTAACCACAACTAAACTTAACTTAGTTATAACGTTTTCACAATGCATAGTAAAAAATCGTAATTGTCTAGAGTAGGAACTTTTCTTTGAACTTTTGAACAGAATAAAACGATTCGTTTAGTTACATATTTATTTAGGCTTAATTGAAAAAGCGATATTCTTGTGGGTTCCCTTTTCTCACCCGGTAGTGCATTGTAAATTGAAGTGCCCAGGTAAACCGGGCACTTTTGACACCGAGTAGTTGTCTGTCTGTGAACTTGATCTAAGTGACTTTCTTTATAAGTTACACGTATCATGTGAGTGTATGTCATCGTTTGTTTCAAAGTTCTTGATATTAGTCTTTATTAATGTAAAAAGTTGGCAAATGTATAAACAAGGCATCGGTTATATGTTCAGATTTCTGAAATGATTTCTACACGAGTCTCTGAGGTTTAGGTGAAGCATATTTCTCATGGCACTTTTCTGTGATTTGAAAACGGTTTCCCAGAGAAAGGAGTTACCCCAAAATATAATGTCATAGCTTAATTTCGAATGGAACATTCCATAGTATTGGGTTTTTAGTGTTTCAACTTTCAATGCTAGCAATGTACGACATAATTTTGATTGCATAACAACAGCTCGAGAGTTTATAAGATAAGTTAGAGAGATATGTTTGGACCAATCAAAATTTTCATCAAGCTGGACTACATTTTTGTTTTTGTCCAATGGAACATGAGAATTCTGTTCAAGAAATATGTTCTGAACAGTTACAGCAATTTGTTGTGGGTGCTTATTTCTTAAATATACAACCACCGTTTTGTTTGGGTTCAAAGACAGGAAATTAGCTGCAAACCAATTATTTATCTGCTCCATAACAAGATTTGGCCTTGTTTAATAATGATCCTTGATCCGAGTTTTTTAATAGAACATTATTAGAGTCATCGGCAAATAGAGTTAGTATATCTGCAGCAATATCGCCAGGCAAGTCGTTAATATAGATGAGGAAGAGAACTGGTCCTAAGATAGATCCTTGTGGGACCCCAAGTTTAATATCCCCCCAGTCTGAGAAATAGTGTTTTTCCTCTTTTTATCATCTATTTGTGAAATGCAAGTCTTCTGCTTCCTGTTTGTCAAGTACGATTGGAACCACAGTCATACGTCTTGCCTCGTATACCATAGAATTCGAGCATTTTAAGTAAAATGTTATGATTCACACTATCGAATGCTCTCTCAGGCCACAGAAAATACCAACTGCATGCTCCTTATTGTTCAGTGTATTAAATATTTATTCTGTAAATTAAGTTTTTGCTTTTATTGTCGATCTGTTTTTACGAAACCCATTTTGATTGGTGGAGAGTGTATCATATTTATCTAAGTAATTCGTTAATCTATTGAGCATTACACGTTCCGAAATTTAAAAAAAAACACAGGGAGAAGTGAATAAGTAGGCCTTTAGTTATCTAGATTCAGGGAAAATGCCAGATTCCATTGAGTCGTTGCACAGTTTAACAAGGGGTTCTGCTAAAATGATTTGGATATTTATTTAATAAAAAGTTTGGCCCGGAAGACGATTTGTTGCCTAAAATTGATTAAGGAGTGACAGAATTTATATTTTTGTCGCTGGATAGAGAAATATTGAACTGTTTGCACGGGAGCCTGCATTTTTCAGAAGTTTCAATGATTCTTCATCATTTTAATATTTAGTTGGAGTGTTCCAGCAGGATGCTGCAGTCAGGAAGAACTTATTGAATATATTTGCAAAATCCTGTGGATTTTGTTTTGTGGTACCTTCATCGTGGTCAAGATCAATCTTTGTTGTAAGCGAAGTATTTGTCTTTCTTTCTAGCTCCTTGTTAATTAAATTCCAAGTTGTCTTTGCAATATTGTCTGAGTGAGTTACTTATTGAGACTGTATATAGCCTTTTTTTGGATGAGCGTAGCGAGCGTAGCGAGCGGAAGCGAAGACTTCAATTTCACTGACCCCCAAAAAATTTAGCTCGGGTGTTTTTTTTTTTTTTTGTTTTTTTGTTTTTTCCGTCTGTTTGTTCGCTCGATTCCGGGCAAACGGCATATGCGATCTTGATGAAAATTTGACCGGACCTTCGTTTTCTCTGAACTTAGAGGTGTATTGTTTTTGGGTACAATCGAAGAAATATTTCTCATGAATATCTTACTTTTACGATTTTTTTCGATTTTTAGTGCGATATTTTCGTGACATTTGGGCCGATTCTGACCAAACGGGTGGGGCTAGAACGTTCATATTTCACATGGACATTAAGATTATGGTGATGTAGTACCTTTTGAAAGAAAAAGTTGAAAAAGTTAGCTAGAATCCATAGAAATAAAGGTTTTAATATTAGTTTTTCAATTTTTAGTGCGATATTTTCGTCACATTTGGGCCGATTCTGACCAAACGGGTAGGGCTACAACGTTCAGATTTCACATGGACATTAAGGTTATGGTGATGTAGTACCTTTTGAAAGAAAAAGTTGAAAAAATTAGTCAGAATCTACAGAAATAAAGGTTTTAATATGAGTTTTTTGAAGTTTAAAATACCAATTAACAAATAACAATAGAAACTTGACAACAATCACCTCCACAATGCATTCAAAAAGCACTTGCAAAGGAAAAGTGCAAACAAACGCACAAAACGCAAAAAAAACTTACAAAAAAACGCTCATCCATCAACGCGGCGGGACTTTAGCGTTTTCCTAGTTACTATTAAAACATAGTTGTAAAGCACTACACTATTGGATTACTTAGACAGTTTATTAAATACTCTCTTATTTTAACTAGAGATCCTGACACTTATGGATATCCAAGACTTTTTGATGGAAATGATTTCTTGGGAGTTACAGGGAATTTGCCCTTTTGAAATGGCATTGGAATTTAGTGATGATATGATTAAATTTGTCAGCTGTAGTTGGATGAGCGTAGCGAGCGTAGCGAGCGGAAGCGAAGACTTCAATTTCACTGACCCCCCAAAAAATTTAGCTCGGGTGTTTTTTTTTTTTTTTTTTTTTGTTTTTGTTTTTTTTCCGTCTGTTTGTTCGCTCGATTCCGGGCAAACGGCATATGCGATCTTGATGAAAATTTGACCGGACCTTCGTTTTCTCTGAACTTAGAGGTGTATTGTTTTTGGGTACAATCGAAGAAATATTTCTCATGAATATCGTACTTTTACGATTTTTTTTCGATTTTTAGTGCGATATTTTCGTGACATTTGGGCCGATTCTGACCAAACGGGTGGGGCTAGAACGTTCATATTTCACATGGACATTAAGATTATGGTGATGTAGTACCTTTTGAAAGAAAAAGTTGAAAAAGTTAGCTAGAATCCATAGAAATAAAGGTTTTAATATTAGTTTTTCAATTTTTAGTGCGATATTTTCGTCACATTTGGGCCGATTCTGACCAAACGGGTAGGGCTACAACGTTCAGATTTCACATGGACATTAAGGTTATGGTGATGTAGTACCTTTTGAAAGAAAAAGTTGAAAAAATTAGTCAGAATCTGCAGAAATAAAGGTTTTAATATGAGTTTTTTGAAGTTTATAATACCAATTAACAAATAACAATAGAAACTTGACAACAATCACCTCCACAATGCATTCAAAAAGCACTTGCAAAGGAAAAGTGCAAACAAACGCACAAAACGCAAAAAAAACTTACAAAAAAAACGCTCATCCATCAACGCGGCGGGACTTTAGCGTTTTCCTAGTAGTAGTAACAATTTATCAAGGGAAAATCTAGTTTTCTTGTTGCAAATAATAAGTTACGAAAAGGTTATGATTCGTGTTAGAAAAGAACCGTTTTTTGTCATAGGACTATTAATTTTTTGATAATTGGGTATTTTGTAAGATGTTGTTGTTTATTGTATTAGTTACACCCATAGATATCTTAACACCCATAGTAGGCTAGATTAGCAGTCTCCAATACCTCCGCACAGGCGCGAGTGTACCAAATTGAAGCTCAATCTCACCCATTCAAGATGGCGGTTTGGCGTTTTAATTTATGCTTTTTGGATGAGCGAAGCGAAGACTTCAATTTCACCGACCCCCAAAAAATTTAGCTCGGTGTGTTTTTTTTTTTTGTTTTTGTTTTTTTTTTTTTTCGTTTTTCCGTCTGTTTGTTCGCTCTCTACCGGGAAAACGGTATATGCGATCTTGATGAAAATTTGACACGACCTTCGTTTTCTATGAACTTAGACTTGCTACATTTTGGGTACAATCGAAGAAATATTTCTCATGAATATCGTACTTTTACGATTTTTTCGATTTTTAGTGCGATATTTTCGTGCCATTTGGGCCAATTCTGACCAAACGGGTGGGGCTTCAACGTTCATATTTCACATGGACATTAAGGTAATGGTGATGTATTGCTTTCTGAAAGAAAATGTTGAAAAAGTTAGCCAGGATCGAGAGAAATAAAGCTTTTAATATAAGTTTTTTGATTTTTTGTGCGATATTTTCGTGCCATTTGGGCCAATTCTGACCAAACGGGTGGGGCTACAACGTTCATATTATACATGGACATTAAGGTTATGGTTATTGGATGAGCGTAGCGAGCGTAGCGAGCGAAGCGAAGATTCCATTTCACTACACTGGAGAAAAAAATCCGGAATGTTTTTTTTTTTTTTTTTTTTTTTTTCTGTATTTTTGTCTGTTTGTTAACACGATTCCGGCTAAACCGATAATCCGATTGCGATGAAATTTTATGGAGGTCTTCGAAATCTCTGAACTTAGAACTGCCACGTTTTTGAGCACAATCGGAAAATTATTTCTCATCAAAATCGCAATTTTACGATTTTTTTCGATTTTTTTAAAATTTCTTCGACTTATAACACCTACATGCTTTATCCGATTTTGATGATTTTTTCACAGAACCATAATTTTATGAATTAAGATATTCTTGTAAAATTTGAGCGCAATCGAATAACTATTTCTTATGAAAATCGAAAATTTACGATTTTTTTCTTTTTTTTAATTACGATTAATTAAAAAAATTAAAGATTAAAGTTTATTTTTCATTAAATTTAAATTAATTTAAAAAAAATCTTCAACTAAGTAATGATTTTTTCACAGAACAACAGAAAATCCATATAACACATGGTAGCTCAATGCACCAATTACGCTCATCCAACAAACGCGGCGGGGACTTAAGCGTTTTCCTAGTGTAGTACCTTTTGAAAGAAAAAGTTGAAAAATTTAGCCAGAATTCATAGAAATAAAGCTTTTAATACAAGTTTGTTACGGTAAATAAAACCAATTGACAAGAAACAAAAGAAACTTGACAACATTCACCTACAATGCGTAGGCAGCAAAACAAAGCACTTGCAAAAGTAAAGATATCCCACGCAAACTAAAACCTTTAAAAAGCTCATTCATCAACGCGGCGGGACTTTAGCGTTTTCCTAGTTTAATGCAATAAAGTATTTTACTGGATTGTTTGATATGGTTTTAGCTTGTGCAGCATGGTATTGAACAAACAGAAACAATGCAAAGTTATTGCATAAGGGAATATAGTAATCATTTGGTGTTAAAGTCTAATATGCTCACCTGTCAAACTGGCGGCCATCTTTTAAAATATTTTTTCGATTAATCGCTCCCATCTAATTAACATGCAAACTCACCCATTCAAGATGGCTTCCAATTGTCCCGGAAGTGGGCCGCTGACTGCTAATCTAGCCAATTATATGGGATATCTATGGTTACACCACGTGTAGAACCTCAACTTACGTGGCTCCGACCAGCATGTTCTAGGCTCGCACTTGTACTGTGATCACCACATAGAATGCTCTCTCACCCACCTGCATGGCTAGTACGTCTAGGCGACCCCGTCACCACGTGTAGTACGTCAATCCACGTGGTTCCGACCGGCATCTTCTAGGCTCGCACTTGTACTGTCCCGTACGCTGATCAACGCATGCGTAAAACTAAAACTAATGCCACCCCCGACACTCAGTTCAATAAGATGATGCAAGCTTGTTCGGTCGTTGCGCCTGCCCCAGGTTAGTCACACGGCGACGTCACAGTGGGTCAGCTGGCCGTTACGCTTGGCGTGTTGCCGACTACCGGCGTCGGACTGTATTGGGGTTCGAGAGCCGACTCCAGTTATACTAACTGACCTCAAAACTATTTTTTAGGAAGGATAATACACATCATATTTTAAGAAGTGAGCTTCTTCATGGCGACTAAGGTCCTGAATGATTTGATTGTCCCATTAAAAATTATGTCAGCTATAATAAAATATTTTTAAAGCTTGTCATTGGTGGTTGCAATAGTGACAACAACTGATCTGGCAGTTTTAATTCACTTGCCATTTCATTTGAACCTTGAAATCCAGGACCTAAGTAAGTAGGTAACTAGATTAGAGTGTTACGGTTGTTTAAAAGCAAAGCAAAGCATGAACAACTTAAGACTTAAGAGAACCTTGGAAATATTTTAGTCAGGATTGCTGGTGAAGGGTATCGAACCCGTGAACTCCCGAATCAGAGTCTTGCACGTTGCAAATGACCAGAAGCTGGCATTTGTGCTTGAAATTTAAGTCGATTTTCTACTTTGGAATGACCAAATGCAGCGAAGTGGAGGTGAAAATAATTTAAATGTAAACGTTGTGTATTATTTATCCGCTGATATTCTTTACAATTTTGGGAAGAGTACTTTGAAGTTGAAAAGGACTTGCAGTTTCCTATTCAATTAACTATAACTAATGAGAATTCATAGTCAGATAGTTTTGGTGAAACTTATAATGTCATCTTTGTTTTCGTTTTTCCCAATTGAGGTGAATTGGTGTTGAAAATAATAATTATTAAATATAAATAATAATAAATAATAATAATAATAATAAATATATAACAAAAAAAAAATAAAAAAATAAAAAAAAAATATTTTCAATTATAATTCAATTATTATTATTATTATTATTATTATTATTATTATTATTATTATTATTATTATTATTATTATTATTATTATTATTATTATTATTATTATTATTATTATTATTATTATTATTATTATTATATTATTATTATTATTATTATATTATTATTATTATTATTATTATTATTCCCAGTTTTCAGCATCTAGCGGTGTAGTACATTTCGTTTTTATACCGATCTCTGAACATGAGATGTCTATACTCACTCGGTCGGTACCTGAGTCGATAAAGAACTTTACCCGTTACTTTTTTATCGACTTTGGTCGGAACTGACCATAAAGGTTTTGATTAATCATCTGTTGTTAAACTGTGTTCCATGATTCTTAAATCACGTTCCATCTAATCAACGAAGAATAATAATGAATGAATCGTGGTCAACCAGCGGCCATAATTTCAAATATTGATCTGGTTCGCCATTGTTCACACATCGTTGGCGTCGGCGTCGATAGTGTTGGTTCAAAGATCCTTTAATTTAATTCCCACACTGAGCATAAGTTATCTGAATGAGTGGATATAGACTGCAGACTAAACACAGATGTATTTATTTGTATTTATTTCTGTTGGCCCATGCGACATGCAGCCAGAACTATCTTGGTCCCACTCGCAGGCGGGAAGTCTTGTTAGACTTGTATTAGGCCGAATTGTAATATTGTAGGAACCCTTTTAGCATAATTTAACGATGTATTAACCTTTACTCCACAGATTATCTTCACTTTGTATTCAAGTACTCAAGGGTAAGTTGCTCGAAAATAGAACAAGAAACTCAATAGTTTAACTAGGAAAACGCTAAAGTCCCGCCGCGTTGATGGATGAGCGTTTTTGTAATTTTTTGTTTGCGTTTTTTGCGTTTGTTTGCGCTTTTTCTTTGCAAGTGCTTTTTGAATGCATTGTAGTTGATTGTTGTCAAGTTTCTATTGTTACGTGTTAATTGGTATTATAAACCTCAATAAACTCATATTAAAACCTTTATTTCTGTGGATTCTGGCTAACTTTTTCAACTTTTTCTTTCAAAAGGTACAACATCACCATAACCTTAATGTCCATGTGAAATCTGAACGTTGTAGCCCCACCCGTTTGGTCAGAATCGGCCCGAATGGGGCGAAAATATCGCTCTAAAAATTGAAAAACTTATATTAAAACCTTTATTTCTATGAATTCTGGCTAACTTTTTCAACTTTTTCTTTCAAAAGGTACTACATCACCATAACCTTAATGTCCATGTGAAATATGAACGTTGTAGCCCAACCCGTTTGGTTAGAATCGGACCATGAATATCACGAAAATATCGCACTAAAAATCGAAAAAAATCGTAAAAGTACGATATTCATGAGAAATATTTTTTCGATTGTACCCAAAAACAATACACCTCTAAGTTCAGAGAAAACGAAGGTCCCCTCCAATTTTCATCAAGATCGCATATGCCGTTTGCCCGGAATCGAGCGAACAAACAGACGGAAAAACAAAAAAAAAACACCCGAGCTAAATATTTTGGGGGGTCAGTGAAATTGAAGTCTTCGCTCCACTCGCTACGCTCGCTACGCTCATCCAATTACTTGTCTAAAATAAGACAGGCCTAATAGTAAAAAAAATCTTTTAGATCGATAAATAATCACCTCGTATTGTTTTTCACCATCATGTCGATTTGTTCCTATTTTATAAAACAAGAATGATTATTGATTAACTAGGAAAACGCTAAAGTCCCGCCGCGTTGATGGATGAGCTTTTTAAAGGTTTTAGTTTGCGTGGGATAACTTTACTTTTGCAAGTGCTTTGTTTTGCTGCCTACGCATTGTAGGTGAATGTTGTCAAGTTTCTTTTGTTCTTGTCAATTGGTATTATTTACCGTAAAAAAACTTATATTAAAAGCTTTATTTCTATGGATTCTGGCTTACTTTTTCAACTTTTTCTTTCCAAAGGTACTACATCACCATAACCTTAATGTCCGTGTATAATATGAACGTTGTAGCCCACCCGTTTGGTCAGAATTGGCCCAAATGGCACGAAAAAATCGCACAAAAAATCAAAAAACTTATATTAAAAGCTTTATTTCTATAGATTCTGGCTAACTTTTTCAACTTTTTCTTTCAGAAAGCAATACATCACCATTACCTTAATGTCCATGTGAAATATGAACGTTGTAGCCCTACCCGTTTGGTCAGAATCGGCCAAAATGTGACGAAAATATCGCACTAAAAATCGAAAAAAATCGTAAAAGTACGATATTCATGAGAAATATTTCTTCGATTGTACCCAAAAACGTAGCAAGTCTAAGTTCAGAGATTTCGAAGGTCCTGTCAAATTTTCATCAAGATCGCATATGCCGTTTGCCCGGTAGAGAGCGAACAAACAGACAAAAATACAAACAAAAAAACAAACAAAAAAACAAAAAAACAAAAAAAAAAACACCCGAGCTAAATTTTTTGGGGGTCAGTGAAATTGAAGTCTTCGCTTCACTCGCTTCGCTCGCTACGCTCATCCAACTACAACAAATTTAATATATTGCGTGCGCACCACAAAGTATACCTAGACCTCTTTCATCGAAAATGGCAATTGATAACAAATTAATGTGCACGAAGAACCATAGGTACTTGGTCATCCTGAAGTTAATATAGCTTAGTTTAGAGCTATGAACTTGGAGCAATATTGCCTCAAGCCTTATTGCATTTATATCACCGTTTTTTTGTTTTTTTTTGTTGCTTTAGTTCATCTTTTTCCACCAATAAATTCTATTATGTAACCATAGTATATTATAGGCGCTCCACGCTAAGAAAGCAGATGCGCGCGCTTTTGACGGGCCAATCAGCGATTGTTATTTTAAATTGGAGACTGCTAAATGGCTACAATTCACCCGTTAAAAGCGCGTGCAACTCCTTTCTTAGCGTGGAGCGCCTATATGATATTGTATAAGTTATAATTGAACTTTGTTAAACATTGTTTAACTACAGTTTATTATTTTGTCTGTATTTATATGATTAGTTTTATTGAGTTGTCCTCCTTTGCAAATCAGTTTTTATTACTGAATAGTATAGACGTTAACTAATGTAATTACTTACATATAAATACAATATATTAAATAACAATTTCAGGTTTATTTTCCGTCATAAAATAATAATTAAAAATGAAATAATAATTGTTTAATTATTATTCAATGACTTCTATATCGCAATTATTGACTTTTTAAACTAATGATTGTAACACATGTGTAAAAACATAAAAATGAATGTGTTTTAAATGCTTATCTTATGCTTATGTATATGCTTAAGTTATGTGTATGTTTAACTGATTTCCGATCTACAAGAATAAAGATAACAAATACAGAAAATGAAAGTTTATATTAGATGAATACAAACATCTTAAAACATTCTATGTAGAATACGAAACTTTTTTTCTAAAACTAAAATGATAACCTAATGGAATTGCTTCATGCGCCGAAGACTTTATTGTATAATTTCCTGTAAGGTAATTCATTATAAAGCAACTAATTGTACAAGTTTCATCACTCGCCAGCTGACCAATTAGCTGGCGTAAGTAACACACATTAATAATGTCGTCAATACTTCAATTAGGCCCTCGCGTTAGAAGTTCAAACGTATCATTACATCAGCTGACAACAGTCATACTCGCGCCTAGAGATGAATAACCCTACGAAGTTTGTTATGCATGAAAACAAAACTTGTTAGTGCGGCTCCAAACTAGTTAAATGTAATGAAATGTTAAACCTCTAATTTCCCACTTCTCGACGCTATTAGCATAATGTAATGATGTATTAACATTCAGTCTACAGAGAATCTTCATTTTGTAGTCTCTAGGGTAAGTTGCTCAAAAGTAGGATAGAAAACTTTCTTAAAGCTTAATAACTTTTCTAAAATAAGACTTACGAAGTTCCCATTCAACTTAAAATTTTAACAAATTACTAAAAATAAAAGTTCTTAATTTAAAGATACATTTGCTAATTTCAAACAATTGTATCTGAGACGTGTTAATTTATTTCACTCGCAAAACTGAGCACCATTAAAATACGAAAGATTACTTTATCATATTATGATAATTTCAATTTCTCATGGAAAACCTACCCAGGAAGCAATGCATGCACTTGGTAATTTAGAGTTAGGACAATTGTAAAGGGAATGTCATAGTACTGTTTAAGAGAACTTAAACCCTTGCATTCGCATTAAAGACTGAAGAAACCCTCGGAAGAAACTTTCATTCAGGGTTGCCGATGGCGGGTTCATGCCGCAACCTACCGATCATGCAGTCACACACGTTACGCACGAGCCATCTTTGTCGGCATTGATTGCTGTCAGTTAGCGTTACGCTAAATTGACAGCTATTTATTAATATTTAATACATCAATTCAGAAATTAAAAAGGCCATCCCGACGTTAGCATTATGCTAAATTGACACAGTGGCAAATCCACGGGATAGGGGCAATCGCCCCCCTCCCCCCTTGATTCTTAAAAAGTTACATTTTATTCTTTAATGAATATGAATATGAATATAATGAATGAACGTGATAATAACATACCAAACTGTATGGTAAATGTATTCAAGCTTCCTTAGAAAGAATTCCCTACCGGGCAAAGGTTAGGGACCGCGACCCCCCCTTCCAGACCCCCCCTGCTTTACGTTACGCCAACTCGATCGCCACCAGAGGTGGATCCGCCCCTGAATTGACAGATATTTATTCGTTGAGACTTGTGAGCGTAGTTTGTTCCTTTACAATTCGATCCAATCTGTTAACAAGGAATGATCGCAAATAATTGCAATCCGAGGCTAGTTTTTGTGCTTTTGTGTGTACTTTTTATGTCTGTTCGCGAATCCGACAGGTTTAAAATAGCCACAATAACGTTTCGAGGAACATAAATTTGTCTTCTGGTTCCCACAAACGACTAACTTTCAAGTTTCAAGTTCTAGCGTTAAGATCGGTGGACGTGCTTGGGCAACCTTCCACTAAACATTGCTCGGTCGCCAAAATCAAGCGGGGTTCGCATATTATTATTATTATTATTATTATTATTATTATTATTATTATTTTTATTATTATTATTATTATTATTATTGTTATTATTATTATTATTATTATTATTATTATTATTAATATTATTATTATTATTATTATTATTATTATTATTATTATTATTATTATTATTATTATTATTATTATTTTATTGGATGTATTTCATACAAACTCGGTTAAAACCGGAGCTAACATGTTGTACGGACATACGTCAAGTACTTCCATGTGTACCTATTACATACATTAATACTTTTGTCTTAACTCTAACTAAAATAAGTCATTTATAAATTCTAATATTGTTTGTAGATGATGTTTTCTTTCTGCTGTGTACGGTCGTGGCCGATTTCTCGTCGCCATCCTAGCATTTGCTCTTCGGACTATGGGAAACCACGAAAACCATGTCAGGATGGAAGCTGTCTCGAAATCTCGAAGTATCATTCTTAGTTTAGAAATTTACGAACTATTCTACACGTGTTGAGTATTACTGCCTTTTGAGTCTCGATGTATACATTGGGTTGAAGATCTAGTTGTTTAATGCTTTCATGTAGCTTCTTCGGTATGATGCCGTTGGCTGATATAATGAATGGGATTGTATTTACCTTTTTCTGTTTCCACATCTTCTTGATCTCAATTGCAAGTTCACTATACTTGTCAATTTTTTTCTTCCACGTGGTCTCGACGTTATGGCACATTGGGATAGCAACGTCGATAAGGGTAGTTTCTTGTTTCTTCTTGTCAATTATTATTAAATCCGGTCTGTTGTGATGTATCGTTTGGTCTGTTATAACTGTGCGGTCGTAATATAATTTGTAATCTTTACTATCTAGTAGGCCTACTTTCTCTGGTTTGTATTTGTAGTAAGGTGTGTGTGTGTCAATGAGGTTGTACTTGATTGCTAGTTTTTGATGAATAATGTTAGCTACTTGGTTATGTCTGTAGAGGTAATCTGTTTGACATAGTGACTTGCACCCGGATATGATGTGTTCGATTGTTTCACCCCTTGCACTACATTTTCTACATTGATCGTTTACTGTCGCATCTTGGATTATGTATTTTTTATAATTGTTCGTCGCAATCACTCTGTCTTGAATAGCCATCATAAAACCTTCTGTTTCTCCAAATAGTTCCCCGTTGTTTAACCACCTATTTGATGCTTTAATATCTACGTGACCTTTGTGTAGTTCATCATAATGTCTCTTGTGTAGGGTCTTTTCTGAGAGACGTAACTCTTTTGAAGCGTCAGTTATGAGTTTCCCTTGTAGATTGACATTTTCGTTTGCTAGATTGAGTGGAGTTAATGATTTGTCAGCTAGCACTACAGCCCTATGAAGTGTGGATTGGTTGCTCTTTGTAAAAAAGTATTTTCTTAAAATGTCTATTTGTTTATAATATAAGTTGTTCAGATCAATTAGGCCCCGTCCTCCTTTTTCTCTTGGAAGTGTCAATCTCTCTATTGCTGATTTAGGATGATGTATTCTGTGTTTGGTAAGTGTAGTACGAGTTAATATTTCCAACGCGTGGATGTCTGTCTGCGTCCATTTAATGATTCCGAATGAATATGTCAGTACTGGTACAGCATATGTATTTATTGCTGTGATCTTGTTTTTACCGTTTAGTTGCGTCTTGAGGATAGACTTTAGTCGTTTCTTGTATGTATTATTATTATTATTATTATTATTATTATTATTATTATTATTATTATTATTATTATTATTATTATTATTATTATTATTATTATTATTATTATTATTATTATTATTATTATTGATACATAGCAGTTGTCGAAAAAGTTTGCCCCGACTGGGGTTCGAACCCAGAACCTCCGGCTTAACGTGCCATAGCTCTACCAATTGACCCAGAACCTCCGGCTTAACGTGCCATAGCTCTACCAATTGAGCTCAATTGGTAGAGCTATGGCACGTTAAGCCGGAGGTTCTGGGTTCGAACCCCAGTCGGGGCAAACTTTTTCGACAACTGCTATGTATCAATAACTATGTCCTTAAAGCGGGCTTATGCTTAAAATCTTTATATTCATTATTATTATTATTATTATTATTATTATTATTATTATTATTATTATTATTATTATTATTATTATTATTATTATTATTATTATTATTATTATTATTACTAGGAAAACGCTAAAGTCCCGCCGCGTTGATGGATGAGCTTTTTTAAAGTTTTTAGTTTGTGTAGGATATCTTTACTTTTGCAAGTGCTTTGTTTTGCTGCCTACGCATTGAAGGTGATTGTTGTCAAGTTTCTATTGTTTCTTGTCAATTGGTATTATTTATTTACCGTAAAAAACTTATATTAAAAGCTTTATTTCTATGGATTATGGCTAACTTTTTCAACTTTTTGTTTCAAAAGGTACTACATCACCATAACCTTAATGTCCATGTTTAATATGAACGTTGTAGCCCCACCCGTTTGGTCAGAATTGGCCCAAATGGCACGAAAATATCGCACAAAAAATCAAAAAACTTATATTAAAAGCTTTATTTCTATAGATTCTGGCTAACTTTTCCAACTTTTTCTTTCAGAAAGCAATACATCACCATTACCTTAATGTCCATGTGAAATACTAGGAAAACGCTTAAGTCCCGCCGCGTTGATGGATGAGCTTTTTAAAGTTTTTAGTTTGCGTGGGATATCTTTACTTTTGCAAGTGCTTTGTTTTTCTGCCGACGCATTGTAGGTGAATGTTGTCAAGTTTCTATTGTTTCTTGTTAATTTGTTATTATTTAACGAAAAAATCTTACATTAAAAGCTATATTTCTATGGATTCTGGCTAACTTTTTCAACACTTTCTTTCAAAAGGTACTACATCACCATAACCTTAATGCCCATGTATAATGAACGTTGAAGCCCCACCCGTTTGGTCAGAATTGGCCCAAATGGCACGAAAATATCGCACAAAAAGTCAAAAAACGTATATTAAAAGCTTTATTTCTCTCGATTCTGGCTAACTTTTTCAACTTTTTCTTTCAGAAAGCAATACATCACCATTACCTTAATGTCCATGTGAAATATGAACGTTTTAGCCCCACCCGTTTGATCAGAATTGGCCCAAATGTCACGAAAATATCGCACTAAAAATCGAAAAAAATCGTAAAAGTACGATATTCATGAGAAATATTTCTTCGATTGTACCCAAAAACGTGGCAAGTCTAAGTTCAGAGAAAACGAAGGTCGTGTCAAATTTTCATCAAGATCGCATATGCCGTTTGCCCGGTAGAGAGCAAACAAACAGACGGAAAAAAAAAAAAAAAAAAAAAAACAACCGAGCTAAATTTTTTGGGGGGTCGGTGAAATTGAAGTCTTCGCTTCGCTCATCCAATGACCGTTGTAGCCCCACCCGTTTGGTCAGAATCGGCCCAAATGGCACGAAAATATCGCACTAAAAATCGAAAAAAATCGTAAAAGTACGATATTCATCAGAAATATTTCTTCGATTGTACCCAAAAACGTAGCAAGTCTAAGTTCAGAGATTTCGAAGGTCCTGTCAAATTTTCATCAAGATCGCATATGCCGTTTGCCCGGTAGAGAGCGAACAAACAGACAAAAATACAAAAAAAAAAAAAAAAAAAACACCCGAGCTAAATTTTTTGGGGGGTCAGTGAAATTGAAGTCTTCGCTTCGCTCATCCAATTATGGATCACTCAAATCGACCCCCAACCCCAATGAAAAGATAAACTTATGGCGATTACAGAAAACACCCTCACGTTTGAAACAATTGTATGTCCAATTTTTTATTTATTTTTCTTCTAGTTTATTTGGATTAAGGGCGCGTCAACCGTTAGGTCATAATGCACCACTCTAGCCTAGGGGATGTGGGGAAGAAGAAGAGAATGCTGGTCAGAACCAGCCACGAGGAGAGAGAGGAAAGAGGGGTTCTCACGTCGCGGTCGCCATAGTCTTTGTCATCGTTCGTTGTGTCACTGTCATCGTCGCAGAGGAGGTCGTCAAGGGAAAGGGGAGGTGTCCCAGACGACGATTGCCAGAGCTCGCCTCTAGATTCGGGGAGTTTAATATACTCCCCTCTCTAACTGATGTTTGCGAGGTGGACTTTTTCTCTCGAATCGCCTTTTACGATTAGCAGAGCCATGCTCTGGGCTAATTCTACCCCGGGGCCCAGACGGGACAAAAATGTCCAAGTCGGGGAAATTACTATAGCCTAACTTTACACTTTCCAAAGAATTGAGAAGAAAACGTTCTCTGAAAGAGACTACACACATTGTTGTAATATTATATTTCAAATATTTACTTAATTGTAGTTCAATGTGTTTGCATCTATGTAATTAGATTTATTTAGATGTCCTCCTTTGTAAATCAGTTCTTTTAACTGAATATTATTGACGTTAAATAAATATATATATATATATATATATATATGGATTGTTGTAGGTTTTCGCGGCCCGTCATAGGATAAAAACAAGGATCTTGGGTAAAACCGCGTCGAAAATAAGATGAACCAGGGCAGAACCTGGGCGTCCACCGACGTTTCGTCTGTACTACGTCAGACATTTTCAAGGTTGACTGTGACTACGGAGGTTGGAGTCACAGTGGTTGGCAAGCACGCAGCGCCCGCCTTATATAGCCTCGGCTGAAGGTGCGGGGCGGCGAGGTTTCTAGGACCTATTTTCTATATAACCTCGCCGCCCCGCACCTTCAGCCGAGGCTATATAAGGCGGGCGCTGCGTGCTTGCCAACCACTGTGACTCCAACCTCCGTAGAGTCACAGTCAACCTTGAAAATGTCTGACGTAGTACAGACGAAACGTCGGTGAACGCCCAGGTTCTGCCCTGGTTCATCTTATTTTCGACGCGGTTTTACCCAAGATCCTTGTTTATTGGATGAGCGAAGCGAAGACTTCAATTTCACCGACCCCCCAAAAAATTTAGCTCGGGTGTTTTGTTTTTTTTTTGTTTTTTTGTTTGTTTTTTTTTTCGTTTTTCCGTCTGTTTGTTCGCTCTCTACCGGGCAAACGGTATATGCGATCTTGATGAAAATTTGACACGACCTTCGTTTTCTCTGAACTTAGACTTGCTACATTTTTGGGTACAATCGAAGAAATATTTCTCATGAATATCGTACTTTTACGATTTTTTTCGATTTTTAGTGCGATATTTTCGTGCCATTTGGGCCAATTCTGACCAAACGGGTGGGGCTTCAACGTTCATATTTCACATGGACATTAAGGTAATGGTGATGTATTGCTTTCTGAAAGAAAAAGTTGAAAAAGTTAGCCAGAATCGAGAGAAATAAAGCTTTTAATATACGTTTTTTGACTTTTTGTGCGATATTTTCGTGCCATTTGGGCCAATTCTGACCAAACGGGTGGGGCTACAACGTTCATATTATACATGGACATTAAGGTTATGGTTATGTAGTACCTTTTGAAAGAAAAAGTAGAAAAATTAAGCCAGAATCCATAGAAATAAAGCTTTTAATACAAGTTTTTTACGGTAAATAAAACCAATTGACAAGAAACAAAAGAAACTTGACAACATTCACCTACAATGCGTAGGCAGCAAAACAAAGCACTTGCAAAAGTAAAGATATCCCACGCAAACTAAAACCTTTTAAAAGCTTATCCATCAACGCGGCGGGACTTTAGCGTTTTCCCTAGTATATATATATATATTGATTCATAGCAGTTGTCGAAAAAGTTTGACAACTGCTATGAATCAATAACTATGTCCTTAAAGCGGGCTTATGCTTAAAAACCTAATATTCATACTACCCAACTCATGGGAGATGAGACGTGATTGGATTTATCCATGCGATCTTTCAGATTTGACAGCTACATTGCAGTCTTCTGTTTGATTTATGTCATGAAAGTCAACAGTCACAACAAATAGCAGTTTCGTAAAGGTTTGTTCTGTGGTCCCGGTAGCTCAATTGGTAGAGCTATGGCACGTTAAGCCGGAGGTTCTGGGTTCGAACCCCAGTCGGGGCAAACTTTTTCGACAACTGCTATGAATCAATAACTATGTCCTTAAAGCGGGCTTATGCTTAAAAACCTAATATTCATATATATATATATATATATATATATAAATACATTGTTACGTCTTGATAGAAAGGTGCGAACATCAGCCCCATAAGAGAATAGACACAATAGCAGCAAAAGTATATGGGCAAAGCGCGAGACTCTGTTTCGGAAGGTTCCTGGTTCCATTCCCGCTTCGATATCCACGATTCCTGCGTGAAGGTTTATCAAAAGTTTTCTTATGTTGTAAGCCCTTATTTCCAACTATACTTATACATCTGAGGATGGGCAAATATTTGTCCCTGCATGGGAAGGTATCCCAAGAGATATTTAAAAAAAATGAAAACATAAAAACCATTACGAAATAACTTATCTAAAAATTTAGTAAAACATAGTTGTTTACGAACCCTAATAGAAGTATTGAGGTATTTACGACTATTTCAATAAAGAAATACATTCGTAATTAAAGTCATAAAACATATTTTCAGTAGGAAACTTTAATTTAATGTAGACCCAGATAACCCTGTAGGCACAGACACCAACGACGAGCAAATAATGGCCAACCAGAGATAGAGTGTGTGAAATAGATATCGACTGTATAGTTGGGCACGATTGACTCGCGGCGACGCCAGAATCATCAAGGCTAATTCGGAAGAGCTATATACAATTTATTATGAGCTTTGTTGCTAGGACGGTTCCAAAGTCATCGGGAAAATCCATGGTAGAAGTTACAAAGCTTCTGCCAGGCACTGGAATCGAACCATGGACTTTCTACATTGGAAGCAGGAACTCAAACCACTGGACAAACGATCAACACAAATCAAAAGTAATGCTTAGTCTTTGACATGCATTTTAAACAATAATTAATATAATATAATAATAATATAAATCTACGGTTAAATGAAAACAAAATTCTAAACTCTACCGCATTTGTACACTTTCACTTTTTCAAAACCTGCCAATGCAAGTATACTAGAAATAATTAGAAAACTTTGATCTTTTTGGGTTCTTTGAATAAAGTTTTAAAGACTAATTTTTTGGTGCAGATGGTTATTTTCGCGTAAAACGAAGGTAACATAAACGTTTACGAAAATAAACGTTTTTTTATACCGAAGTGGGGGTCGATTTGAAGTGGATGTGTGGCAAGGCATAGTATTACTACGTGGGCTTCCACCGGACAAACAAGATTGATTAAGATTTCATGATGAGTTAATTCTAGATCGCTTTAATAAAGCTCTACTGATTGTTTAAGTCCACTGCCCAACAATTGTGTAAAATGATGCTCTATCCGAATGAGCTAAATCATGTCTTACCAACGGATCACTGCCAGTCTAGACAGTCCGGCCAGACCGATGACTTCTAAACGACAAACAGCGAACCACATCGTACTAAGTAGGATTATCTATCATACGACGCCGACAACCAGATGTTAGACTCGGTGCTAAGCAAAAAATACTTCAGAGTTATTTCATCAAGTAAGAGACTTGCAGTTGCAGCTTACATTAGATTGATTGATTTATTATATTTTTTCTGACTCAAAAATAGTATGTTACAATGTTAAAAGAGCAGAGCTTCAAACACAATTGCATAATGCATGGTGACTGGCAACCTATAAGAAGAAGAAGAACAAACGTAAAAAGATAAATAACAGAAAAGGAGAACAATATTATAGCGGAAACAACAATTATTATGCAATTGATTCAATGATACATTTGGTACTACATCTAACATTAGCAAAAATGTGAACGATTATATTTGAATACGAATATATTTGACAAGCGCTGGTACGGGACGGAAGTACCCGGCCATTAGAAGCGAAGCTACATAATCAACAGCTTGTACAAGAATAGAAGAAATAACATTTTGTCGAATCTTTGGTAGAGGTGCCGAGTAATTAAAAATACAATTTTTGCAATTTTTTTGGGGTCGTCCTTGTGGAAGGACAATGCCAAAAACGCATATCAATATCAATCAGAGTTTGTGTTCTGTTTATATCGTGCGACGCTAAGTGATGGAACATTATTAATAGCTGAGGTTTACAATAAAACAAATCAATTGGATCTTTTTATTATGAGAAGTTATCTTATCAATATGTTAAAGAAAGGTCATACAAGCCAAGGGCTCTCTTGCTTTCTTCGAGTCGAAGTGCAAAGTAGCTTCCATTGAAGTTTGCATCATTATCATTTATCAATATGTAAAAGAGTTTTATATTTTCACCATAGTATGGGGATCTACTTGGCATTCCTATCGTCACAGGTCACCATGAGCCCATGACACTCGTATGGCGCCAACATTGCCAATTGCCTAGTTTTAAAAACTTATAAGGTGTGTGCTAACAGTTTTAACACTAGGAACAAACTGCAATGCACAATTATTGAAACGCATATATTTTGTTTAATTTGTTCTATTTGTTTATAAGCACCTTGGTTGATTAATAGAGCATAGGGAATTAAATGGCTATAAAATTGGAACATGGAACAGAAATAAACATGCAACACAAATAAACATTTCTCGATTTGGTTTATCGGGAAACACTCCCATAGGTGTAATTGTTATTATTTAATACAATCCAGAAATTAAAAAAGTCCGCCCCGACCGGGACTTTTTTATTTAATTATTATTTTTATGTTATTATTTAATACAATCCAGAAATTTTTTTAATTTCTGGATTGTATTAAATAATAACAAATAACATGTTTACTACTTTTATAGGAAATTGAGAAAATTAGCATTACTCAACTATTATATATATTATATATTATTATTATTATTTATTTAATAACAAGAAGAGTACTATCAGCAGTGCTAATCAAAAAAGTAATATGCTACAAGTCGACTCATCAGCAAGTGTGAGACCGCTGTAGCTGGTAGTCACCAAAGTATGATCCTGAGCGCAAGACCAAAGACTCGCAACCAGCCTAGAATGTGTCGCCTGAAGCTTCTCATCACACCACTGTAGGAAGGGTGATATAATAATAATTTTTCGTGGGAAGCCTGCCCAGGGTGCAATTCATGCCAATCTTCAGGTGTCTAACTATAGGTATGTTGTGGATAGGACAATTGTGAAGGGATGTCCGAGGGCTGTTTAAGAGGACTCAATCCCTTGCATTCGCATTAACGACTGAGGTAAACCTCGGAAAAACCTTCAGTCAGTATGCGGGTCTCAACGGGATTTAAACTCGAGACCTCCCGAATCAGAGTCACGTGCTCAACGCTCGAGCCAACTGTGGCTGAAGCTTCACTCGTTGCACCACTGTAGGAAGGTTGATGGTTAATCAAACAAATACCTCACATATTTTATATAATTTTATTTATTTAGAAATTACACAATATAAATAGTTTTTGGCAATGTTCTTGTTATCAGTAAAAAATATTACATATTATTCTACATTTTTTTAACATGACAATTTAACTTCATAAAACGTACAATCTAATGTACGTAAGTGAATCTAATTTCTTACTAACAATGTGAGCTACATATTTCACTACGTAAATAGTTTGTTTTTTTATAGAAAGAAGTCAGGTAAAGTAGTATTGCAAGTTATTAATTGATACAATCGTAACGTCCAAAGTTAAGTTGTATCAACAAATTAATATTTAATATCAATATTATTATGTTTTTTATTTACTTACTAAATTGTTGAAGGCCTCGTTGTGCTTTCATTGTATTTTAGAATATATCGGGTAGTGTTCGTTTGTTTGTGAAAGGATGTGTCAAGTTTGCGACGTAAACCAGGTTAGCAACAACTTGCCCACATTGTGCATATTATTGTCTTTCAGTGGAAAACCTATGCACTGTGAAGGAAGAATACGTTAGTGGGTATCTGCCATTTGCAAGGCAACATATGTAGTTAGGTTGATAGAACCTAAATACCAGACAAGAAACAATGTTATTATGTATGGTAGAAGAGACATGCTATGTATACTAAACAGCAAAAGGGACTCCTTTAATGTACTCAATGTTAGTTTGGTCTGGTAAAGATGTCATTGTCAATGAAATTGTAATTACATATATTACCAATCTATCCAAACTATATAGCAGTGAATTACCTCACACAACTAATAAGCCACCACCATGTGCGGCCTTGGTTTAAATTTAAAAGACTACAATAGTACTATATGGTAGTTTAATTGAAAGAAAACCTTCTCAGTGGAGAGCTTCTGCCAGCAGGTGCTTTCTGTTGGGTTAGAACATTACTTTCTTCCGCCACAATGAAATTCCTGTTACTATACCATCTTCTACCAGGAAATGCTTGAGTAATAAGAATGGGTACTACCCACTCCACAGGTATACCATCACACTAATTATCAATGCAAGAAATGAATTTGTGACTAATGTGAGTTGCGAGTATTGCAATGTTGGATCAATCAGACTTTACGCTACTGAATTATGAGTATTGTAACGCGCAAGATTGCGATCCAACAGTCAGTAATTACTATAGTACTATACTCCATAGCAAAACCATAAAATCACCATCTACAGATTCAATCAGTACTGAGTTAGTAGGCACACATTTATAGGCACCGAATCTTTTTTCGGAGCAAAAAAATTACTTTTTATTTATAAATACAATTTTGTGTTATGAGGTACGGTAATTAACTGTTTACCTGGACACTTCAAATCAAGGGTAGGATGGAAGGAAACCTATACACTATACAGTACTGTACACAACTCTTCTGCACACGGATACCTATCTTGATATCCAATTTAGCTGCCGATTGTTGTTCGGGCCAACACACAGATAGTGATACTCTAAACGTAACCGTTTAATTTTTACAATGGATTAAGAAGACTAGAAACAAACAAGGAAGTGCACAAGAAACGATAGGTAGAGGCAATTATTTATAGCAATAACTACCTATTAACATTTCAATTTAGAATAAAACATGTTTTTTCAATCACTGACTGTTTGCATTTCAGTGGTTTTGCAGCAATTTTAAACTTAAATCAATTTTAATTTTTGCCAAATAAATAGTTTTACTTTTTATGCTATAAAAACCTGTTTATTAGCAAAATAGGTGCTAGTATTTATAACACAAATATTTTTTTTAATTGTCAAAAATTATGGCATTTTGGGAGGGAAAAATATAAAATTTGTCATTCAAAAAGTAACTTTTTATGTTTTGTGGAAATATCATAGGTAACTTGGTTGGACCTGTGCATTTCCAAGCGGGGAATGTATCTATTAATCTTGTTTGTCCACAATATGTGAAATAAGGCACAGCCTTGGTTGCATGGTAGTACAAACTACAAAGTACCTACATTTATTTCATTGTGGATATATACTATATACTTTTTGCTACGTAACTGTTTTGTGTTTTAAATTCATTCTATAAATCCTTGCCTTTAACGATAGAGAAAATACAGTAGAAAATAGTAATTACGTACTCTATCATACCCTCGATTAACTACACTCCATCATTTGTTCTGTCAACGTATTATTCTCTCCGATACTAATTCTATCATTGAGAACTATTCCACCACATCAGGTAAACACAAACCACACATTAATATACAATCTTTAGTGCAAACTCCAACTACGTACTAGTATGCAATGAGCATTAACTGAAATTCCTGACAAACAACAATTGATACAGGTAGCATACTTAAATTTGAATCCTGTCTTTATTGTTATGATAGGCCAAAGTTAGTTTTAACTGAAACCTGTGATGTAGACTCCAGTGGTACACAGAAATATTATAAAGCATGTTCTTTTCTTTCATCAAGGACACTAGAATGGTTACCCATTAAATAAAAGGCCTAGTGTGAAATCTCATGGATACCTTACCTTAATTATATACCATATGTTTTTCAACTTGTTACATTTTATTTAATGTTAGCAAGAATATCAACTTGTAAAACATGAACAAGAAGTTAAGTTAAGATAACACTGTGATGTTTTACACACATATACCGACCGGTACATCCCTCATCCCCACTCATTACATTCCATCAGCCAAGGAAGACAAACGTGTTCCATAATATCTAGACGAATCAAAACATATAGGTTATACTCATGTATATGGAGAACACAATTTAATTACGTACAATACTATTCTAAAACAGCTACATCTATTAAACGGATGTAACTTACCCCACTCAGACGCACAATTCAATTAGGCAATTTTCACAGCCATTTAACAAGATTACAAACCTCCTTTGTGCTCGGAAATATTGCGTTGCAACCAAGACAATAAGATAAAAATATCACATAGTTGTCAACACAATTACATCACCTACTTACTCTAAGTCTAAAATTATATCTGCGCATAAATTTGAACTAAAAGGTAGTACGTAATTATAACTTTAACCATTAATTAAGTAGGCCTAATGCATAGAGCTAGTAGACCTAGTAACACTAAAATGATATGGACCCTTAGATTTTCTATTCCAGAGAAGAAGAAAATCAATAATAAATTATTTATACACCTTGCACGCCAAACTCAAATCTAGACTTGGGGTAGACCATACTTCTTTTTTAAGGAACCTTAGAAAGTAAGCTAACTAGGGTTTAGGGATCAATGTCAAAATTCGGACACAAATTGGGTCATCTTAGAAAACCACTCAAATAGCTACGCAAACAGTATGTGTACTATGTAATATGTAGAGTACAGTATTGATTAGGGTTTGCTATTTGATACGAATTTAAATGCTTTACTGATAATGCAGCCACGCTCGAGTTAAATTTACAAAAGATTGAGAAAAATTAATGGTTTTGGTTTCATATTGATTGCAAATAGTAGCCTACCGTAATAATACCAACAACACAAAGAATCTTTTGCCAATAAACAACAACAAGATGACAGAAATTTTATTGTTGCAGGACATGGAGGTTGGTTTCAAATGAGAGTTTTTCAAAAAAGAGCACTTCAAATGCGGCACCTAGTACATTAATTTAAAGTCTTCGTCTTTTCATATATGACAGCATTTTTGGCTTACTGGGCCAACATGTACTTTCTGATTTTCCAGTAGACAGGCTTCCTTTTCATCATAGTCATAGTTAGAGATAGTGAAAAATGGTGATAACAAAATTTGCAACATTTTTTTAACGACCATTTTATTGCCTAAAATAATTGTAATATTGTAGAAGAATTACGCTAAATCTCGCGTATTGCGCGAAATAACGAACAAAGTGGTATGAAACTGGTCAAAACGCGAATTATCTTGCAAAATTTAACCTTTTAGTGTGCAAAATGTAGGGGGATGGTGGAGGTGACGGTGCAGACCGAACATTACGCGTGCTGCAGGCAGAACAGTAAACAGTTAACAGACAACAACGGAAACATGGAAATAGGTGGCCAAAATAACGGCGCGTATCATGGACTCCGCGGAAATAGTCCACCAAAATAACAGTGCGTACAAATCTTTATTTTTTTGTTGGGAATCGATTCTGAATAGATTCTTGGGTCACAATGACCGATTCAAACTTTTTTGGAATCGATGTCATCCCTTACTTAGGGGGGGGGGGGGGGGGGGGGTCCATTTTTGTGAAACCATTTCTCATTACCTCTACTCATAGTTCATGCCAAGTGGAAGAGGAAAGGGCATACATTTTGTCTTCAAGACTTGAACATCTCATCAGATAAGAGCTAGGGACCTAAGAAAATGATAACCAGACTAACCAGACAGCTTAAGGCCAGATAGCATTCAGCAATAAATCCTGGGAAATTTCTAGCCTTATTGATGATATCAGGTCCAAAAAGTTCAAAACCGGTTACTCCAAATCGGAACCGGTTCAGACCCGATTTTTTAAGGTAAATTTTTGAACAGTGTATGAGCAGGCCAATGCCCACCAGGGAAAAAACTAGAATAATATGACTATTATAATGAAGTTACTAAATTTATAATACACCAGAACTAGAAAATTACTTAGTATGGTTGCTTCTGGGACTCAAAAAAGTTGTTAGATTAGATTATTTAGTTACAAAAGAATTTATAGGCCTGGTCTATGCCAGCACAATGAGTAGAAATAGTAGGGCCCAGGTTGCTAAGGCATATATATGGTATAGGCCTAACGGTACAACAAAACAGTGTATGATTCAGTATCTACTGTTACTCTACATTTGTACATTTTTGGTTTGAAACTCCAACCACTTCTGCATATTTATGAAATTACTTCAAAGTGGTTTGGACTTAATTCAAGACTTACTCAATCCTAGACAATACACTGGACACGTCTTCCAGCCTCATGACTTGCGGAGAGTTGCTGTTGTTGTTCTCATGGTACGAGGCTAGCCCATCTCCGGAAGCCCCCATGTCGGACGTTGCCCTCGGCATCACGACCTTCTGACACTCTTTGATGCACGCCGGACACTTCTTCGTCGAGCCGGTCACGAATTTGAACAGTTCATCCTTTTTCTTCCTTTCCATCTCCAGATTCATCCTTAGTTTGCTCAGTTCCAAGTCCTTCTCCCGGAGCTGCCCGCGGAGATCGTAGATCGTCTCTTCCAACGCTTCAAATATCGCTCGGGATTCTTCTATGCTCTCGGAACAAGATGGTGGCTCGTCGAGGCAGAAGAAGTCCCTGGAACAGACTCAGGTTTAAGCCTTGAGGATATTCAAACGACAAAATATGTTTCCCAAAATATGCAAGCTGAAAAACATTTACGAAGTATGTCTCAATGTTTGTAGATGATTTAGAGTATGCCAGGGTTGCCACCAAGAAAAAATTAAAATCCTGTTGAGCACATCAAAAATCCTTAGAAATCCTTAAATGAAACACTCAATTCCTTGAAAATCCTTTTAATGCCTAAATGTACCAATATTGGGAAATTGTTAAAAACAAAATGAAAAAAAATTGAAAATATATAATGAAAAAAAAGAAGGCCTATTGTAATGATTTGAGGCCAAATAGGGTTGATAAATGATTGATAAGGTATCACCATAAATGCATTTAACGATTTTTACGATCTCACAATAACATTTAATGACCCGGATTATCCACCATGTACCCGCCAGGATTAATTTTATTTCAACGACCTACCCGGCACCTCCACCAAAATTATGAAATTTTGCATTTTTGTGTAAATTAACTAAATTTTGATATTTCGATATCGAAAATATTCCCGCTTATCAATATCGCATTAAATAGGTATCGATTTTTGCCCAGTCTTCAGTATATATATAATTATGTATATATATTTTTTAATCTGTAAATTGGAATAAAAATAAGTCAATCCGTTTTGCACCCTCAAAATCCGATGAAATCCGTTAAAAAAAAGGCAACCCTGGAGTAGGCCCTATATAAGATGACTGAGGACAATTGAAGTTTATGACTGAATGTTATTTTGATATAAAATTGCCAAACTTTATCATTTTTTAGCTTAGTCCTATCGGCAAAAATCAACCACAAGAAATAACATGGGGACAATCTTTATGCCCCGTAACCAAGGAGGATTTTGGTTTAAAAAAATACTGGCCATTATTGACGGAGGTAGGCCTACTAGTCTACTAATGTTAATTCTCTACGTTTTGTTTTTGTAATTTGGGCAAGTGGTTCGGTCAAAATATGTTGATTTTGATATGACCAATTTTGAAATGCATATTTTTGCGTGTTTAAGAGTACCTATATTTGTGCACAGGTTTGAGACCAATTTCCTAATTGACCATTAAAGATTGGTAGCCAGAATAGCCAGAATGCCAGAATTAAAGAAATTCTTTTCTCGACTCTGCCAAACAACTAGTATTTCTTTCTTTTATGCTACCGATAAATGGTTCAGCTTTGCAAGAAGAAGTTGAACAACCTAAAATATCAAGGTAAGGTAGCTAAGTAGCCTAAAGAGGAAATACGCCTACCTGATAGCTTTGCAGGTGCAGAGTTGTTGGTTGTCTAAAACCATATTGACAAAATCCTGCAAACCACGGATGCGTTCCTTCAGAAAGTTTGGATCAAAGTTGTCTCCAAACCAGCGTTTCCGTGGCAATGTAATGTTAAGGTTTGGGAAGGTACTCTTAAGTTTGGAGAATAATCGAACAAAGTCAGTGTAGCGACGAAACACAAACCAGTAGTCGCCAACAGATTTGTTCTGAATACGAAGTTTATACACCTACAAAAATAAGAACAATATTTAATAAGTAAGTTTTTGGTGCTCTGATTAGGCCTTTGCACATAGGGGTCTTTCAGATAACTAATACTAACAACTAACAAGGTCTTTTTTTTATTTTTTTATTTAACGTTTAGGGTATCATATTCAGTTGAAAAACTGATTTACAAAGTTGGACTTCTTTTTTGTTTGTTTGTTTGTTAGCCGCCTAGCTTAACAAAGGTGGTCTGACACTAGCCAAGGTCGAGCAAGAGCAAGCATGCAAACGTTGACAACTATGCAGACCTAGGGCCTAATACACACAAGTACAACAGACATTACCCTACTTAATTTGTAAGAGTGTGGGGACATTCCATGTCAAATCAACAGTCATTTCCCTTACCCCTACCAATTTTGACAAAAGCTGGAGACTCTCCTCATAAACTTTTCTTTTCTTTTTTTTTTTACAAAATATCTGTTACGATTCTTGATTTACGGGCAAAAAATTTAAAAAGGGCCCACTCCTTAAAATTCGTATTTTTGGTACCGTTCATCGTAAAGAGCTAGGTATTTAAAAAAAATAAAGGTATTGGTTGTAATTCTTTAAAACCAATATTCCATGTAGGTACTATGGTAGCCTACTAATATAACATGTGAGTCAACTCAAGTAGGCCTATACAGAAAAGAATTTTTCAAATTTGGATCCCCCCCCCCCCCCAAAGATTTAACTTTTATTTTATTGAAAACATAAAATTGTTCTTATGTTTTCTAAATACTACACAAAAAGTTTCATTGTGGGGTGGCAATGGGATTAAGCTTTGATTGGGTCACAGTCCTAATGTGTAACGTAGTATCCTACTATTGGCTGATTGGATGGCAATAATGGTGGAAAATTCAAAATAATTAAACTAAAACATTTATGCAGGTAAAATAACATGAGTGACACACATTAGTAGGCCTACAACAAAAACTATTTTTTTTATATTTTTTTTTAAATAAAAATTATCCTTTGAGGGGGATCCAAATTTGAAAACTTCTTTTACTAGTACCTTACTCACAAAATATGTTATATAAGTCTATATAATTACCTACGTACTGTACATGGAATATTGGTTTTGAAGAAATCCAACCAAGACCTTTCATTTTTTTTTTTAATTAGCCTAGCTATTTACGTTGAACGGTACCGGTACCAAAGATACAAATTTTAGGAATGTGGGCGACACGCCCTTTTTGATTTTTTTAGTTGCCCATAAATTAAAAAACGTAACATATATTTCGATAAAATTTAATTTAAAAAAAATGTTTTAGAGAATAGGGCGCCTACTATTTTCTAAATTTGGTCAAAATCGAAGGGGGTAAGTTTTTTTTGGTACTTTAACTTTATTTGACTTGAAGTGGAATGACCCTGTGCAAATACTGATTTTAAGGTTTGAATTGAATATCAAAATATAATAATGAATAAAAGTTCAGATATCAAATTACAAATATTGAACGCTTTTAAACCGAAGATTATAGGCCTAACGATTATTGTTTTACTTGATTGTAGGTTGCACATAAATTGAAAGGCATACAAGTCAAGTGCAAACCACAATTTTATGCAAAATTTTGTAAAGTCTGTTTTTAAAAAATTTCCCAAAGTTGACTTGTTCACCGCTGCTGACCTGATCTACTTGGATCAACTGGAAGATAATAAAAACAAACATAAAAAGTACAAAATGCTGTAAAATGACAGACTAGTTGTAGTTAGGTTGAAACATGCGTACCAAACAATTGCTAAACTCGGGGCTGCCTGCCGAATCGGCAACACCACAGTGGAAGTGCCGGGTCTGATTCAAAATTCAAATACAAGCTACTAGGCCTATTGAGTATTATTAATCTATATAGGCCTACTATACTAGCCTACAGTAAAATCTAACTATTCTCATGAACATTGTTGGCAAACATACTAAAGTACATCAGGAATTGTCTTCCTAATAGGCCTACATAGCGGCCATATTCCCATACATAAGTAAAGGCAATTTTGTAGACAAACAAATGCCATTATTGAATAATGAATTTATAACTATAGATTAACAGTCCCAAGGGCCATAGAACCACTTACAGTAAACCTTGCTCTTTCTTCAATAACCTCATAACCAACAATTGGAATTTCAAACTTGTGGCAGACGCTGCGGTTTAGAGTTGTTCGACTTCCGTCTAATGAATTCATTATCCTAAACCTTAGCGAACTACTGGTACTCAGATCCGAAGACACACTGACAGAGCTGGGTGATGAAATCAGTTGGGGGCTGGACGGCAACGCATTTGGATACGAATTATTCACTGGATTCATTTTTCGTCGGCTGATTGCGGATGTAACTTCACTGACGCATGGACTCTCAGATGCAGACATACTACGTCTACGCCTAGATCCAGGCAAAGTGTTGACGTTGTACTAGATTCACCTGTTCTTGAATCACTCACTGGTAGCTAGTGAAGGCTAGTTGCATGTGATGAATCAATCTGAAAATTACAAATTTGGTTAGAATGGAAGTCTTTAAAAGTGTACCTAGCTTTCAACCTGTGTCACCCCAGGTTATGAAATAAAGGAACCAAAATGGATGGAACTAGTGCTTTAAGAGCAACTGACATTCAAACATTAAATTATCCCACCCCTACCAGAAACGGCGACCTTATACCAGATATACGTGGCATATATCAGACAGGGTGTCTTGAATAGTCGTAGGCCTAGCCTACACCCCACAGGATGATTCATGAAGGCCCTACCCCTACCAGATGGTTCAAGTGTCCAAGTCAGGTCCGAGAGTGTCATAATAATAATAGGGAGGCCTAGGTGCAAAATGTCCGTAATAACTCTAGTATGCGGTATGCCCGACATATACCGACACACTTTTCCATTTACGAGGTTTTCCAGTTTCTTTTGTAGGGGGTTGGGTAGGGTTGCCTAACGTCACGTTTTGGGCGGAACAGTCCCGATATTCAATTTGCAGTCCCGCGTCCCGCCAATACATCAAGCGGGACGTGTCCCGCCCGCTTGGTATTGGTGGTTTTCTGGTTTTTGCACTAGATAAAACCGACAATATTTTCATTCATTCAGTCTGGTATTTTTTTAACACACTCTAAAAGCCAAGTTTCAACAAAATTCACCTGCGGTGCTATTGTTGGAGGGCTCTGGCCCCCAAACCCCCTGTGCTGCTTTGCCAGAAAATGTTTGTCCCTCTACCTTGACCTTGAGTTTAAATTATGGCAACCCTACGTTAGGGACGGTCGTACAACTACAAAGCGAGCTTTTTGAATATTTTAACTTTAACTAAAAAAATACAAAGCTCGAGCTTTAATAACAACATCACCCTAGGCTAGGCCTAGGTAGTTTATCAAGTCAGTTTTACCAGAAGCAATTTTACAAGGCAGTCCGATTAGGCCCAGGCCGCCCTTGAATTCTCTGATAATTATTTTAAAATGAATATTAGCCTAGGCTTAATTCTTTTAAATATGCCTAATATAATATCATAGAAAGCGGTGAACGGCTCATTGTTTATATGACAACTTAAAAATTATATTTCATCAGATCATCCATCTGTTACACGAGATCCCGCTAATAATACCTCCATTTGAGTGCCAAAAGTCACCAACTATCCAGATCTGGAGGAAACCAAGCTCGAGGAAACCAGCTTTGTACGCAGAATGCAGAGATTTAGTCTGGATCACTTGGAAGCTTTATCGTTTCTTCTATTGCGCTATCAGAGCACATTTTCCAATAATTGTTTACTTTTGTTAGTAACTGAAGTAAATGTGCCACCAATAAGGTAATTTGTGGTAATTTCACATGCTTGCATATAGATAGGTTAGGCCTAGGCTAAAATATTTGAAAAATCAAATTTTTGGGGTGAAAATTGGGGGTTGAAAAGTGGTCCAAACTGTATGTGAAATTAATAAGGTGACCATACGTCCCGGATTAGCCGGGACAGTCCCGTTTTTTTACCCTCTGTCCCGGCGTCCCGTTTTTAAGACTTTTTGAAAAGCACTGAAATATCCCGGAATTCCGATAATAGCTGATTAAGTAGGTACCGGATTTTATCGACTTACAATCAAAGTGTTGTAATATAATGTAGGCCTACTAGGAAAACGCTAAAGTCCCGTCGCGTTGATGGATAAGCTTTTTTGTAAGTTTTTAGTTTGCGTGGTATCTATTTACTTATTTACTGCCTTTTGAACGCATTGTTGGTGATTGTTGTCAAGTTTCTTTTCAAAAAGCAATACCGGTACATCACCTTTACCTTAATGTCCACGTGAAATATGAACGTTGTAGCCCCACCCGTTTGGTCAGAATCGGCCCAAATGTCACGAAAATATCGCACTAAAAATCGGAAAAAAATCGTAAAAGTATGATATTCATGAGAAATATTTCTTCGATTGTACCCAAAAACAATACACCTCTAAGTTCAGAGATTTTGAAGGTCCCCTTCAATTTTCATCAAGATCGGACATGCCGTTTGCCTGGTAGAGAGTTAACAAACAGACAGAAAAACAAAAAAAACAAAAAAACACCCGAGCTAAATTTTTTGGGGGTCAGTGAAATTGAAGTCTTTGCTTCGCTCATCCAAAAACTCATAATAACAAGATTATTATTACTAGGAAAACGCTAAAGTCCCGCCGCGTTGATGGATGAGCTTTTTTTAAATTTTTAGTCTGCGTGGGATATCTTTACTTTTGCAAGTGCTTTGTTGCTTTGTTTTGCTGCCCACGCATTGTAGGTGATTGTTGTCAAGTTTCTATTGTTTCTTGTCAATTTGTTTTATTTACCGTTAAAAACTTATATTAAAAGCTTTATTTCTATGGATTCTGGCTAACTTTGTCACTTTTTCTTTCAAAAGGTACTTCATCACCATAACCTTAATGTCCATGTATAATATGAACGTTGAAGCCCCACCCGTTTTGGTCAGAATTGGCCCAAATGGCACGAAAATATTGCATAAAAATCAAAAAAACTTATATTAAAAGCTTTATTTCTATAGATTCTGGCTAACTTTTTCAACATTTTCTTTTAAAAGGTACTACATCACCATAACCTTAATGTCCATGTAAAATATGAACATTGTAGCCCCACCCGTTTGGTCAGAATCGGCCCAAATGTCACGAAAATATCGCACTAAAAATCGAAAAAAATCGTAAAAGTACGCTATTCATGAGAAATATTTCTTCGATTGTACCCAAAAACAATACACCTCTAAGTTCAGAGATTTCGAAGGTCCCCTCAAATTTTCATCAAGATCGGATATACCGTTTGCCTGGTAGAGAGTTAGCAAACAGACAGAAAAACAAACAAAAAAAAAAAAACAAACAAACAAACAAACAACAAAAAAACACCCGAGCTAAATTTTTTGGGGGTCAGTGAAATTGAAGTCTTCGCTTCGCTCATCCAATTACAAGAGACTATTATTAATACTCGTGAATCAAGATTTGCAACTTGCAACAAGGGTAGCGACTCATTCATTAGTCGCAGTTGAACTTCGCCACTGAACACTACCGGTTTAGCGCTTGCTATGTAATCTAATCTTTGTGTCGCGAAATGCCACCAAAATGAAAGTGCATATTTAATATAATCTTCTTCTGTTTTGGGGAATGGTCGTGGGGCTCGAAGCCTCTCCCCTGGTAGTTTTAGTGCCTGGTGCGAAGCACCTATAACTAAAAATCTGATGTGTGCCAGAGTTGGGCGATGGACAGCGTCCTTGCGCTGCATGGTAATTGGTGACAGGCACCGTTGATTTCGGTAAAATACCGCCGGAACTTGAAAATGGCAACAAACTTCTAGGATTTGCATCCGTGGCAGAAAAGTCCCACAAGAGACATCCAAGGAGAGTTATTTTTATCGTCACGGAGGTCTTAGTCGTGGGTCCACTACACCCACTCGACGACGACCGGCGATGAGACGTTGACGAGCCCGCAGAAGCCGTGCCTGACGACGTGGAGGCAAGAAACGAGGTCCAAGAGCTGCAATGGGGCGCGGGAATACGTCGCTTCTTCTCGGAATAATGTGGGCAAGTGCAGAAACCTGGGGATTTGGTACCGCTTCTAGAGATGCGTAAAATCTGGCAGCTTGTGCAGCAATGCATTGGTCGACGGTTTGCAGACCGAGGTCAGCGTGAACCTCAGACATTCGTGTCAGCGAGGGAGAGAAAGGGACACACGAAGAATCTTGTTTTGCACCACTTGTAGTCGGTTGCGGTGGGATGCTGCACATCCTCCCCAGACAGGAGATGCGTATAACGCCGCTGAACGGATTACAGACGTGTAGAGGCGGAGCTTGGCCGTTACCGAGAGCTGTGCATTCCGCAGAAGGGGGTACAGAGAGACGAGTTTACCGGTTGCCTTCTGAGTTGCTGACCGGATATGTGGGCCCCACGTAAGTTTACGGTCTAAAGTTATGCCCAGGCATCTATTGGTCGGTGCCCATGGTATGGCGACATCATTGAGACGTAACCGAGGAGGAGGCCGTTTTCTAGACCATGAGAAGAGAGTACTTGAAGTCTTCTCCACATTGAGGGCCATGCGTGAATTTGCGTACCAGTCTGAAATAGTGTCAAGGTAACGTTGTCCAACGCGAACTGCGATCCATGGGCGACGATTAGTTGACAGAGCCACGAAGTCATCAGCAAACATTGCCGAGGTAACACCTTCCGGCGGAGGTGGCATGTCGGCTGTGAAGACATTAAATAGAGCAGGGCTCAGCACCGAACCCTGAGGTACTCGGCAAGAATTGGGCGCTGTGATGAGGAGACAGAATTTTTTGATACGTAGAAAGTACGCTCAGTGAGGAAGGATTGAATAAGCAGGACTAGATAATCAGGGAACTGAAAGTGTACAAGTTTGTGAATGAGTCCAACATGCCACACACGATCAAATGCCTTGGAGACGTCAAGGAATACCGCCGCTGACGCACAACCGCTGTTCCAACCATCTGTTATCTTATCAGTTATCCTCGTTAGCTGTTGTATTGTGGAGTGCTTTGCTCGAAATCCAAATTGTTCGTCCGGGAGAACGTTCGAGTCGTCTATGTGACGTTGTAGACGGACTAGGATGACACGCTCCAGCATCTTGGATAACACAGACAGGAGGCTGATAGGGCGATAGCTCGTAGGGTCCCGAGCAGACTTTCCCGGTTTCAGAAATGTAATGACCTTGGCATTTTTCCAAGAGCTTGGGAAATGTTGAAGTTTAAGAACTGCATTGAAAATAGCATGTATCGTGTTTGCTGCTCGCATTGACAATTGGAGAACAACTTGTGCCGTGATGCCATCATCTCCTGGAGCCTTGTTGTGTGGAAGGTCCTTTGCAATCTGGAGCAGTTCCTCAAATGTGCATCCCGCTCCATCTGGTAGAGGGAGTGGAACGTGGTGAGTTTTTTGACCACTGGAGTACTTGCTCCTCCACTTGTGGTGTAGAGGCTGTAGGTGGGTTCAAGGTAAATGCGGCCTCCAGCGAGTCTGCCAGGACGTTCGCTTTTTCCACAGAGCTGCATGCCAAGATTTGTGGTCCCTGAATCGGTGGGTCCGCCTGTGGAATACGTTGTAGGGCACGAGCCATACGCCAGTAAGATTTACCGGAGACATCGAGATCTGCTACCGTAGTATCCCAGAGTTCAGATCGGAAGGCCGCAATATCACGCTTGAGAGCTGTTGATGCTCTGTTGTAAGCGGTCTTGTCATGGGCAGAGTGAGTGCGTTGCCAGGTACGTCGTAGGCGATTTTTGAAGGTTACTGAACGGCGAAGTCCTTCTGGCAAATCATACAGGGTAATGCGGCCACGAGAAGAGGTCGGTGTCGAGGTAGCAATTGCCTCTTGGATCAGTGAAGTGATAGATTCTACCGCTGCATCCACGTCAACCGTAGAAGTTAAAGGTGGCGGATCTTCAGGGAGACCTGCGTCAAGATGAGCGCGGAAAGCATCCCAGTCAGCCATAGTGACCTACAAAATGACTTTCCGTGCCTTAAACAATTCCAACCAAATGACGAAACAGACGTCTGCTGTACTCAATGTGAGTCATCATTTTCCATCACGCACGGTGGCCGATCAGACATTAACGAGCATATGAAAAGTAAAAAACACCAAAAGTCACTCAACGCCGCCGCTGCAAGCAGCAAAATGACGTCTTTCTTCAATACCAAAACTGCAGGTAAGGAAGAACTTATATCAGCGGCAAAAGAAGGCGTGCATGCGTACCACACTGTGATTCACAACCATAGTTTTCGATCAACAGATTGCACATCGCAATTAATTAAAAAACTATACGAGAAGAAATTCAGTTGTGCTCGAACCAAAACGGAAGCAATAGCGTGCAATATTCTAGCCCCTGCTGCTATGGATGAACTTAAATGTGATTTTAAAAAATCCCATTTTGTGTCTGTTTCAACTGACACGTCTAATCATAACGATAAAAAACTTGTGCCTGTAATGGTGAAATATTAAGTACATAATAATTTATTTGTAGAATTGCTAAGTCAGGAAATACTCCCGTAACATATTGAAAACACTTAAAACCATGTCAAAAACACGTATTTTTCAAAAAATCGCCTGCGCCGCTGTTAGTGGGGGGCTACCCCCCACACCCCCCATTGTTTCGTTTATCCAGTCCCTTTTCCCTTTGAGTAGCCCCTAGTTTGTCCCGTATTTTATGATTTCAAATATGATCACCTAAGAAATTAAGGGCAAGGAGGAAAAGAAGCAAGGGGTTAAGGTTATGACTGTTAATTGTAGGAGTATTAGGGGAGGGGAAAGAGTTGAAAATCTGTGGGGTCTGATTGAGGTATATGAGCGGGAGACTGTTGTGGTCGGATGAGGTGGTCGAGATGCTGGGTGTTAGAGTTACCTTGGGGAAGGGAACTTCCATGGCTGTGGTAGGCATGTATAGACCTAGTGATAATGGGGAATGGGAGGTCTTAAATAAGATAGAGGAGGTAGTAGTGCGTAGTAAGGATAGAGTGTTAGTTATAGCAGGGGATCTAAACTTGCCTGGGGTGCATTGGGAAGGGGGGAGAGAGGATGTAGGAGGTACGAAGAAGGAGTGGGCATGTATGGTAGTTAATGAGGGGTTTGTACAGGCTGTAGGGGAGGGTACAAGGGACACTGGAAGGGGGAAAAATAATATTTTAGATGTAATATTAGTTAGGCCGGAAGAGGTTTTAGTCGGGTCAGGGGTTGTAGAGGGAATAAGTGACCATAGAGTACCAATAGTCGAGTTAGCTTTAGGGCATGGTGACGAGGGAGGTGGGGATCAAATTGGGGGTAAGTTGATGAGGCGGTATGATAGGGCAGATGTTCAAGGGTTGCAAGAAGAATTAGGAAGAATGTATGAGGAGTGGTCTCGGGAGGAAAGGGGGGTAAATGAGATGTGGGAAAGTTTTCTAGATATATTTAGGGCTCTTTTGGAAAGGTTTGTACTGCATGTAGCAAAAAGGGAAAATGGGGATCCGGTATATTATAATAGAAGAATTAGATGGTTGAAGAGAAAATGTAGGAGCATATATATGGGAAGTATCAGAGGACTGGGAGGGGTAAGGAAAAGCTTAAGGAATGGGAGGGGATACTTGATAGGGCTAAGGTTGACGCTAGGGACGATAAGATGATGAGGTGGTACTTGTTCATTAACAAGACCCCCTCCAAAAAATGTAAAAATTCAGTAAAAACATTTCACTAGACAATCATAACTACTACATCTACTTCATCTGAGTTTCAGGTCAGGAAAACACAATTATTTTGAACAAAGTCTCGAAAAACCTTTCCGGCTACATACTTTGCGTTAGGAGTGACACGGCCTACGCCTACATACTCCACATACAAAACCTTTAACGTTGATATTTTAAATATAAAGGACTGTCAATGGAAAAGTACTTTCATTTAAAATACAGGGTTCCCACAAAATCTTTGAAATTAATTTCCCGGACTTTCCCTGACAATTTTCTTAAATTTCCCTGACCGTGCAATAACGTCTCTAGACCAGACTAAAATGCTAAACTGTTGTTCAAAAACATTTTTTTAAACGGCCTCCTCCATCCCCATAGCCGCCCAACGCACTCCTTTAAAGTCTCTGTAATTTGATCATTTTTTTTATTATTTTTTTAAGCAATACATACACAGTATAACATTTAAATGGTTTTTAAACTTGATTTATTTGTAGCTTTTTTTATTTTTGCAATTAAATTCCCTGACTTTCCCTGACATTTGGGTCAAAATGAACAATTTCCCTGACTTTCCCTGACCAATTTCCTTTTCCCTGACTTTCTGTGACATTCCCTGACTTTCCAGTTTGTGGGAACCCTGAAATAGCAACGTTAAAGGTTTTGAAGGTTCATTTGGTGTCCGTGAACGTCAAAGTCAGCTGCACGGCGACGACTGCTCTCATGTAGGCCTACGCGTTCCAATGGACTGTACTCGCCTGAGTCACGTTGAATGTGTGAGTCAAGTTCACTATCAGAGTCATATTCAACTCCTTGCAAGTTGTAATTATTTATTGTAAACAGAAATAAGTAAAAAAACTACGATGGGGGGGGGGAGACAATTAACAAAAAATTGAGGGGGGTTCCCGTTAATGAACAAGTACCGATGAGGTTATTGGATGGGGACGGGGGAATGATGGACAGCGGGACAAACTTATACAAGCACTTAAGGGGACAAAAAGGACATGGGGCAATACCTACTCTTAAGTGGGAGGGGGAAAGGATATACGTTAGTGACCAGGATAAGGCGGAGGCTTTAAATTCTTATTATGGGGGGGTGTTGCAGGAGAATAGGGATACTGGTGAGCAGTGGCAAGGGGAAAGGGGGACACCCCACTCACAATTTCATAGGGATATAAATAGGGTGTTGGGCAAGATGGTTATGGGAAAGGCTCCAGGGCAGGACAGTTTGGGGTGGATTTTTTAAAATTGGGGGTGATGCCGCGGTAAGGTATTTGGGGGATGTATGTAGGAAGTCTTTAAGTGAGGGCAAGATCCCTGAGGGTTGAAGGGAGGGACTCGTGGTGCCAATTCATAAGGGGGGCGATAGATGTACAATAGGAAATTATAGGCCAGTTAGCTTGACTTCAGTAGGGAGCAAAATTATGGAGAGGGTAGTTGCAGACTATGTTAGGAACTCATTGGAAAGGGAGGCGTGGTTCACCGATGCTCAACATGGGTTCAGGGAAGGTTTTTCTTGTGACACTCAACTGGTAGGGCTAGGATTAGTTCAGGATATCGGGGACATTTTGGACAGTGGGGGGAAGTAGATGTTGTTTTTCTTGATTTTGAAAAGGCTTTTGATAAGGTCTCGCACGATTTGCTAATGGAGAAGGTTAACACGGTGGTGGTGGATAAAGGAGTGGTGAGGTGGGTTGGGGATTTCTTGATAGGTAGGTCTCAGAGGGTTAGGGTTGGGGGTACTTTGTCACATAGTATAGAGGTACTCAGTGTTAGGACCTTTGTTGTTTATTATGTTTATAAATGACATAGGGCAGGGAATTACATCAAGAATAAGATTATTTGCAGACAATTGTGTTTTGTATAGAGCAATAAGGGGGATTGAGGATGTTAGGCTGTTGCAGGCAGATCTGGGGGTAATAGAGGAATGGGTCACAGCAAATAAGATGGGTTTGAACATAGGTAGGCCAAAATGTAAGGTGGTTGGTTTCTCGCGATGATTAATTAAGGTAGGTAGGACATACACTTTAATGGGGGCTATTATGGAGAAAGTAGGAACTTATAAGTAGGGGGTGATGTTGGCAGAGGATTTGGGTTGGGGGGATCAGGTACAAGAAGTTGTTAAGAAGGGAAATACCTAGGGCTCTGGGATTCGTTATGAGAAGTCTAAGAGGGGTCAGGCGGGGAGTAAAAGATCGGGCGTATAAGGTGGTGGTTAGACCTGTCCTGGAGTATGGTGCGGCGGCATGGGATCCGTATAAGCTGGGGGAGGTTTTGGGAGTAGAGAAGGTTCAACGTAGGGCGGCAAGAAGGGTTACGGGGAAGGTTAGGCGTTGGCGGTGGGAGGAGGATGATAAGGGGAATGTAGAGAGGGTATATGACAGTGTCCCTGCAATGTTAGGAGAGTTGGGGTGGGAGTCATTGGAGGGAAGAAGAAGGGAGGTTAGGTTGTGCAATATGTACACAGCGGCTAGGGGAAGTACGGGGTGGGGGGACATCCGCAATAGACTGCAAAAGGGGCTTTACAGGGGAAGGGGGGATCATTCATGGAAGTTCCAGCGTCAAGTAGTAAGAACGGATCTGGGTCGGTATGGTTTCATGAAAAGGACTGTTAGGGAGTAGAATGACTTGTCTGGGGATGTTGTAGATAGTGGGTCTATGAGGGAATTTAGATCGTTTTTAGGGGAGGGCAGAAATTAGGTCTGGGGGGAGCGAGTGGTTGCCACCGGGCGGCAGGGCCCATTAGTAACCTTAAGAAATGTTATGTTATATTAGCTGGATTTAACGATCAAGCGAAATTTTAAACAGACATTTGCTCTCGTTAGAGTGCTGGCGTGAATTTCTTATTGGTGGTGACTGGTGGCGTAGGCCTATTGGTGCTAGTATGAGCTTAGCGGGCGGCTCATGGAAAACCCAGTCCCAGTTATAGATAAGTTTTCATCAATTAAAGATAGGCGTTTACAGTTAACCTTGTAAATTGAGCCAGATGTGAAATAATCTGTGAATATGTGAATGGCCTAAAGCATCCAATCGCAGCACCTTATTCCAGTCCAAACTGAGCTCGTACCATAGGCCTAGGGCTAGGCCTACAAGTCAAGACTGAAAGCTTGTGATTTTACGTTAATGAACTGAGATTGAAAATCCAGTCCGGACTGGGTCAGTCAGGATTCGGCTCCCGTGGTAAAACGTAGTCATTCATAGTGGGCCTTACCCAAGTCCTACCCTACGTACTACGCCTACCATATAAAAGGCTCCCCTAGCCACCGTTAGAAGGCCTAGCCTAGGATGGCCTAGGGTAGGCCTAGACTTTGGGCCTAGGCCCTAGCATAGGCCTACCTACTGGAACTACTAGGGCCTAGGTAGGCCTACACAAAGACCATGACAAAGCCTAGGGGTCTAGGGCTTTGTCCATCTTAGGGTGCCTTAGCCAGGGTCTAGGCTACCTGTTCCAGTGCGTTTCAGGACGCCAAGCTTTCCACCTAAAATTTACAGCAAGACCCAATTGATAGAAGTACCCTACTTACCGGTTAATTGACTAATATTCGACTATAAATTTACCATTAGGCCTATTAGAGGCCTTTGCCATTTGTTATCAATGAATCACCGCCCTCTAATAATACCATCCCATGTACAAAATCAACAGCTGTTTATATATAGAAGGCACTGACATCAAATTTTCTCATTGGTCGTTCGCCAGCTGTCTGTCGTCTGCCTCTACAATTCAAAATGGCTGCTCATTTAATGAAGAAAGTGGTATGTTCGTATAATTTTATCAGTTATTCCCTAATTTAATAGTAATAACTAGAATATGGCACATTTTACTCATTATTTAATATTTGCCCATCGTTTCGTCAGGACGGTATTAGTTTAAAGTATTTAGCGTACACGTAGCGCCTCTTTTATAAATTCACCCTGGCCTGAAGGGATGGTTTAGGCCTAGGCCTAGGCCCTACCTAGGTCCCAGACAGTAACTGTTGTTGTATGCAAGATCATGTCTATAAACCTATCTTCACAACCAGACACTAACGTAGGGGCTATAGGTTAATCTTATTAAATGAGCTAAGCCAAAGCCTAGGCCTAGGCACACCTTAACGCAAGGGGGAGAGCACTAGGGTAGGCCTAGGCCTAAAAGAAGTTTGGCCATAGGCCCTACCAACCGAAAGAGTGCCGGCCGGCCCTTAACCTCTAGGGCTCAAGGTAGGGTAGGGCCTAGGCTAGGTAGGTCCTAGCCTAGCTATTTTAAACGAAAGTCCTTTTTGGTTGAAAGTTCTTTATACTTAAATTAGCAACGTTAAAGGATTTGTAGGTTTGTTTGCTTTTGTTTTTACGTAGGCTAGGCCTATATTACCTATTGCAAAACATGATGATTTTATTTTGGACCCCCCCCCCCCAACCGTACAAGTTCCAAAGGAGATGGACACCTAGGCCTACCCGTCAACTCATCAGGGCCTAGGATTAGGCCTTGTCCGCAGATAGTTTTTATTTTGTGGTAAAAATATTGATAGGCCTAGGCCTGGGACAGTTGGGGGTATTGCCCCCACTCGCACGTTATAGGCCTACAATGAATGTACCGGTAACACAATTAGGCCCTAATGTAGAACGGAATGTAGGTAGGCCTACTGTGTTTCTTTTTGTCACTTGCATTTGTATTTTTATTTTTATATATTTGTATTCATTAGTAGCCTACCGATATGTGTAGGCCTATGGCCCAAACTTGTATTTATTTGTAAATTTAGGCCTAGGCCTATAGGCCTATGCCCTGACAAAACCCAAATGTTGTAGCCTAGGCCTAAATTACATAGGCCTAATGGTAAATAAAGACTTAACATCTAAAGGTCACTATTAGGTAGGGCTAGGTACTTATGGTTGGGACCGCCCAACTGTCTTCAAAGGGGAAAAGTAGGTTAGGGGGAGGAAGGGGGGCCCAAAGCGCATATGTTTTACAATAAATTATTCATTATTATTAGGCCTATTATTATTAAAACATACGTGCTTTGCGCCCCCCCCCCTCCCCCTAACCTACTTTTAAACTGTTGGGTGGTCCCAAGTCCCAACCATAAAAGTAGGTAGGGACCTACCCTTTATTAGGCCTACTTTTGTGGCTGTGTTATTTTAAGATTCAAACTGTTTTTGCTTCAGATTTTTTCATGTGATGGTAGGCCTACCTACCGAAACCTTACTTTTGGGCGAATCAAAATGGCATAGTAACTTAATGGTCGGTTGGGTGACGTTATGTCATTAATTTTGTTGTTGCACTTAATTAGCTACCGGTAATCATAATGTAGGGCTAATTGAAGATAGGCCCCCTGGCACTTTTAATGCAAGGAAGGGCAAATAATTCTCAAGGGCCACCCACCCTGCTCGGCTCGCTATAGCCCTGATTATGTGTTTTGCATTCCACAGGTATCCAGCAGTGTCTCATTGTCGAGACTGTACAGCAGTGAAGCTCGAAAATGCACTCTAATTCCCGGAGATGGTATTGGACCAGAAATTTCTGCAGCTGTACAAAAGATATTTGCCGCTGCAAATGTGCCAATTGAATGGGAAACAGTCGATGTAACACCTGTCAAGGGCCCAGATGGAAAGTTTGGAATTCCTCAAGCAGCAATTGATTCTGTAAATAAGAATAAAATCGGTCTGAAGGGTCCACTTATGACCCCAGTTGGAAAAGGTCATCGCTCTCTTAATTTGGCCCTAAGAAAGTAAGCTAACACCAATTGTTTTTAATTCCTTTCCATAAAATGAAGTAGGCCTAGAAGCCTTAATTAAAAGGAGGCAGGCATGTCATACCATATTCATTTTTCTTGACCAATATCCGCCTCATGAATCAGTGGCGTAGGAACCGGGAGGGGGGGGAAATAAAGTGAGTTAAATATTAATCCCAGAATTTCCGTAGTAAATATACACATAGGTACATTACAATTCGACAGTTGCCTTGGTAAAACGAATATGTTTGCCAGGTATGCTTTGCATTACATAAAAAAAATTAGGTTGAAATTTACTAAATTAGGCCACTTCACGTTAAATTTTAGTTTTTAGATCGCAGATAGTTTCTGTGAAACATCGTTTACAGAGTCCGAGTGCAGTTAAAACATGACCAAATAATTGTGATAAGGTGAAATTTTTTCCGCCTTTGGCGAAACGACCTCCGGCGGCTGGTGCTTCGTTGTGAGGGCACGATTACTCCGACCTCTGTTCACTTGTTAATTGTTAACATCGTACCTCTTGCTAGACGTAGATTTTTTAGACCCCAGCTTCCGCCCACAAAATCTGCTAAGCCATCCCCCCCCCCCCCCCCCCAACTGTCAAAACGTTCCTACGCGCCTCCGCCTCATACCAACTTATTTACATAATTACTGTAGGGTCCATGTAGAAGTTTCACAAGTTGGTTCCAAAAATAAATTAAATATTCTATATTTTTAATTGTCCTTCACCCTCATCATCTCAAATAGCAATTTGCAATATTAGAGGCAGGTTAGGTCTAAATCAAATTATTTATTTAATAAAATTCTTTTGACTTAGGCCTCAATCAAATGCACATTTTCTTCATTTTAAGCATCAACAAACACAAGAGTTCTAATTTAGGTAAAGTTATAATAATTATTTTTTAATTAGATACAATAGAACGCTAAGTTACATTTTTTTACTACAACTAGCCTATTTATTTCAATCAACTCAAGAACTTGGGATTTTTTTAATGGAAGTAGGCCCTATGGAACACAATGCACTTTTGATTGGTCAGGATGGTCGCCTCTGTCTTTGCCAATCCGTGATTTAAAAGATTTGTTTTGAAACCACTCTTCACGAAAAACACAAAATTCACTTTTTCTTTTTAGGAGGAGAATTACCTTCAATTTCTTTAATCAAAACGCAAACAGAACGCAAACAATGAACAACGCAAGCACAAACTTAAAAGTACACAGTTCACCACTCAAATCGTAGGCAGTGGCGTAACTACCGCCCGGGCTGCCCACTCAATGCCCGGGGGCCTCCGAGATTCCCCTTGAGATATTACCTATTTTTATGTTATTTTCCTATAATTTTGAGAAAAAAATAGCAAAGACACATTTTTGAGTTGGAATAGGATTTCACTTTTCAATATCTTACACTTTTTTTAATTATTTTTACACGTTTTTACTTTTTAGGCCATTTAAAGTTATAAATTTTCAAATTTTCTCACCTTCGGCAATAATTGGCACCAACAACTTCCCTTTCTGTATTAGCAAATAGGTGTGAGGCCTGGGTTTGTTTGTGTGGTTTGTTATCCAAAATTGTGATGATAAGCAAACTTCCGTCTGAACGAGAGGAAGCCTGCTACAAAGAAACAATTAGAATCCTTTGAATTTGTTTTCCAAGTAGTGTTGCAGTCGAAGATCTTAACATCTACCGATGCTGTTTCGATTAATTTACAACAAATCAACTCGGACCTCTCCCAAACCCGTACGCGTATCAAACAATGCACATGATGAACTCAAAACATTTTGGGGAAAATACGATGATGCTAAAAAAAGAGCCGAACAACTTCCTGCCTTATGGAATGAATGAAAATTTCGGACTTTCTGCCAGTTTTCCCAATGTGTGTAGTGCACTGATACTTTTATTACAATCCCCGTTAAAGTTACCACCGCTGAAAGATCTTTTTCAAAATTAAAAATAAAAAAAAAACTACCTTAGAAGTACGATGGGGCAAGAACGTTTGCGTGGATTGAGTGTGTTATCCGTGGAGCACAAGGAAACTCAACTCTTACGTAAACAACTCCAGGACGTTGTCAACGTGATTGCGGAAACAAAAGCCAGACGAAAAACATTTATGGTGCTTTTTTCAAACACTTTTTTTAAATTAGGGTATAACTAATTAAGATTTTTTTGGAGGGGGGGGGCCACTTTAGTTTTTTGTCCAGGGGCCTCCGATTTGGAGTTACGCCACTGATCGTAGGCCTACTTGTGTGCAGACTGGCGACTGTCGAGACTTAAACAAAATGAAATATGAAAGTCTGGGACTCCTCCAAATACCATACGTAATAGGAATAGCTTTGCTATTAAGCTATTCCTGATATTTTACTCCCCCCCGGTGAGTGGTTACGCCGCCGTACGGGCGGCGGTTCAGATCAAAGAGAGCAGCTCATAACAACAGAATGGCAGAGAGTAAAAAAATATTACCAAGTTGAAACATATTATTACGAGTAATTCTAACCTAAATCCAAAATTGCGAGGATGAATAATTATGCTTTTAGACAATCATACACAAATTTCATTAATATGTAGTTAACAATAACATATTAGTATATTTTACAAAGTGACGCCCGGAATGAGTCAATTCCTCCATCCTGACAAATGTGTAGAAATCCTGACTGCCCGGAGAAATTCCGGACAGTTGGCAACCCTACTGATGTCCATATTTTGCTGAAATGTCTGTTGAGCAACAAAAGTCTATCAAGGTACCTAGAATGTATTTGTTTTGTTTGCAGGGAGTTCAACTTGTATGCCAATGTGCGGCCTTGCCGGTCACTGGAGGGATATCCAACTCTGTATGACCATGTAGATGTTGTAACCATCCGTGAAAACACGGAGGGAGAATACTCCGGAATAGAACACGAGATAGTTGACGGTGTTGTTCAAAGTATTAAATTGATCACGGAGGATGCATCCAGGAGAGTAGCTGAATTTGCTTTCCATTATGCCAAAGAAAATGGCCGCCACAAAGTAACTGCGGTGCACAAAGCAAACATCATGTAAGTCTCATTTTACACATGCATGTCTACATTGATTTGTTGGGGCTATTATGTTGTATCCTGTTATATTTAATGATCCACCTAAATTTGATATTTTGTATTTTACAGGCGAATGTCAGATGGTCTTTTCTTAAGATGTTGTCGTGAAGCTGCAGAAAAGTTCCCAGAAGTCAAATTTGAAGAAAAGTATTTGGATACTGTTTGCCTGAACATGGTTCAAGATCCAACCAAGTATGATGTCTTGGTAATGCCCAATCTGTATGGTGACATTCTGTCTGACATGTGTGCTGGCCTGGTTGGAGGACTTGGCCTAACTGCAAGTGGTAACATCGGCCTAAATGGAGCACTCTTCGAGTCTGTAAGTTGGACGCCAAATGTAGAGTTTGCCCACATCTTATGGTGACCATGTTTATTAGCAAAAAATCCAAGACATTTACCACTTTCAACTATAAGCCCTATGGTGACTATAAGATAACAGAGGCAGGTATTTACGGTAAAAAAAAGAAAATTACCGCTAATAACCGTAGGCCAGGGTTGCCACTTTCAAGGATTTTATCCTTTTCTCAGGATTTTTAGAGTGTCTCAAGGATAACAGGATTTTTGGCTAAATCTTAGGATTTTCTACTGTCTTTAAAAAATACATTAAATTAATACATTTTTTAAAAATTCAGCTAAAAAAAGCAATGTAGACAGTAAAAGAACATCAGGTACTAGTAAAAATAAACATTTAAGTGAATAAATAAATAAATAAATAAATAAATTTTATTTAGAGTCTGCCCACTCAGTTATAACTGATTTTCAGTGTCAACACAACACAACAACAACAATAAAGTACTATCAGTATCAGTATCAGTGGGGGACATTAAACCAAAGCGACCAAGTCAACCATGCAGGCTCCGACGCAATCGACGAGTGAGCGATAACCAACCAAAGATCGATATTTTTAATAAGAAATATAGAAAACAATGCTATGCACAGTGCAAACACCCGCGAATCAACGCCAGAAGCAACAAAGCCGATACAGAACAACTTTGAAATTTATTAAGTGCTTCGTTACTAGGACGGCTCCAAAGTCACCGTTTACAAACTCCTAAGACAAGAACTGATGGACTTAAGTCCAAATCAGAAGTTAAAAAACTTCTGACTTCAGCGGGAATCGAACCCTGGACCTTCTGCATTGGAAGCAGATACGCTAACAACAACATATAACATAACATTTCCCGCAAGTGGTAGTTATGGTGAGTAAAAGTAAAACGTTAAAATATATTCGAAGAAAATTCCGATTCTTATGTGTTTCTGCCCCTACTGTTGACTGTTGACTAGATTCTCGAAAATCAGACTGGCATCACATATTTTGGAATGAAACGTGAAAATTTGTAACATTCCTTTGCGGTTACAATAAATGCTAATGCTGAATAACTGTTTTCAAGGATTTCTCAGGATTTTTTTAGTTTCTTTCAAGGATAAAAAAATTGACTTGGTGGCAACCCTGCCGTAGGCACTAACTGATGATCATTTTCGACACCAATTCACTGCTTTTGGTCAGAGCAAAACCAAAGATTGAAAATTGAAATAACTTCCACCACAAATACCTGCTTCTGAATTCTCATAACTAGGAAGCTTCGCAAACGCTTTTTTTAGTCGCGTTGATGGATGAGCTTTTTTAAGTTTTTAGTTTGCGTGGGATATCTTTACTTTTGCAAGTGCTTTGCTTTGCTGCCTACGCATTGTAGGTGATTGTTGTCAAGTTTCTATTGCTACTTGTCAATTGTTGTTGTTGTGTTGTTGTACCGTAAAAAACTTAGGCCTATATTAAAAGCTTTAGGCTATTTCCATGGATTCTGGCTAACTTTTTCAACTTTTTCTTTCAAAAGGTACCCTACTACATCACCATAACCTTAATGTTCATGCATAATATGAACGTTGTAGCTCCACCCATTTGGTCAGAATTGGCCCAATGGCACGAAAATATCTCACAAAAAATCGGGAAAAAATCGTAAAAGTACGATATTGTCAAGTTGAGAGGTTGATTAGCCCTTGGTATAGATGTTATTTACCAAAGTAACTATTGTTCTGGGGGAACGTAGCTGTTGTTTGTTACACAGACTAATCTTCCCAACAGTGACCGAAATCGATAGGTATTTAATGGGGTGGTTTTCTAGGACATGTATAGAGAGGATTATCACAACAAGAACATAATCTCAACAAAAGAAGGAGCACTTGTATTTAACCACAATCATCCTAATTAGCCTGTTGGTTAAGCTTATGCATTTCACCTGATTGAACGTGAGTTCGAACCCCTATGTAGTGAGTGACTTGACCTATAGTAATGAAACCATGTCTTACTTTAAGTCCTCTCTCTCTCTCTGGTTTGGTCCTGGATCAGCCGTGACTCAGTCTCGGACGTGGGAGTGCAGATGTTCTAACCTTCTTCTGACTTCTTGCCTCTTGATCGGCTAATCCATTCGATACTCGATGTTTCCAATGCACTGCTAACTAATTACTCTTCTTGTCAACAATTCTTTGTCAGAACACCATTGTACTTGCTCTCGAAGACGACTTGTTCGTTCGCTGGTCAGATTGTAACTCCCCGACTCAACTGGGCTTACGCCTCCTCAGTCACCGAGTTGATTCAAAGTCCAAATTAATTAGCAGTAATTGCAGTGTCGAAACGCAAAGTCAGCACTATGTCGCCACTTAGTTCCCCGAGAAGGAGCGCGTGCGAGTCTATTAGCTCATGTCACAATGCTTAGACCAGCAATTCAAATACACCTGGTATTGCCACAAATAACAATAAAGTGACAAATAATCCATCTGTCAGCAACACACGTACGCCATACACGCGCGCAATGGTCATTGCAGCAACAAGCATGACCTCCTTATACTTGTGACATCGTAATGCAATCACTGTCTTGTCACAAGCAATAATCAATGAAATTATACCAGTAACAAGGGTAGAAACTACCCCAAACATGACATGTCACGCCTCCATAGAAGATTCGTCCCGAATCTTGTTCAAGATGTCTTCATGTGCATCACTAATACAGGAAGATCGACTGCCATCTGGATTAAGAGTTTTCTCCGTATATCAGTACCGTTCCATATAATCAACCTGTTTCTTCAGATGCTCTCTTATTCTCTCTTGATGTTTCTTCACTTCCTTGAAATCTTGATGTCCTCCTCAAACTTGCAATCTTCCTCCTCATCAAGAAGACGCGATACACCATCCACCCTCTTGCATAATAGACCAAAACCAAACCAGAATCCTAACTGAACACTACTGGTATACAACTACTAAATAAACTAAAAAACAAGCAAATTGAAATAAAACGAATCTCACGCTCAAACGAGACCAAAATGCAAAAACTCACCTTCCAGGTAGTACAAGCCAGGAACCTTATATAAAAAGTTTGACTCGAATGACAGTAATTCATCCTAAACAACCTTAATTCCTGCGAATTAGGATTAAATAAATTGATCTGAAAATCCCTATATTTAATCTAACACAAGCAATCTTAATAAAAATTAAGTCATAAAACAAACACAAAAAATATCATTGCTTGTGCATAAAATAAAAAAAAACAACATAATATTTAAGAATTACTGTCTCAAAATTCCCTGAATAAATTCATTCGGAACCCCTGGTAAAGTTCCTTAAAAACCTCACTCCTTAAACATTGATGTGCTTCCTCCGACAATTTGACGTAGCTTATCCAGACAGCTCCTGGAAGCCCGCCGATGTATACTGCAGGTAGGTACTGCATACGTAATGGCTCGCAATGTCCCATCCCACTGGACTGGACTCGCACAATAAAATGAACCAGATCACTAAAACATAAACAAAATCTCGACAGACAATGTACATAATACAGTCACCACGTGTCATCAATAGTAAACAAAGCCCAAGTGTAAAACTGCTGACGAATGTATACACACTTGACCGACATTGAAAAATGCAATCACAGCAACCTCGAATTCCACTGTTATGTAAAACTGACTACTTAGTGCTACAGTAACACATTTACCATTTACATAATCGATAAATAAAATGCAAAGGCGACAATTTGTAACTGAATTGAATTATGTAAACAAATAATAATATGAAAGCTCTATCCAGAAAATATTTAACAAATATTAATTATAAATTTAAATTTAAATTACATTACAATGACAACATTATTCCGAAACATAAAGAATTATTTATTAAAATAACTATATCCATTTATATTAAATTTGAAACAGAAAACATTTTATTATAATCTCAATTCACAGACCACAACAATGAATTTATAATACACAATCAAGCAAAATTTCTTGAAACAAATAACTAGATTACATTTACTGCAGTTCTGATTGATTTAACAAAAAAAAATATATATATAATAATAATAATCAATTTCAATGATATAAAACATAAATGAATTACATTAAATCAAATGAATTAAGCCATTGCATAACTATGCACTTACACATAGGACTGTGACACCACCCTTGGTTCCTCCACCCTTAAAGCCAAGTGCAAATGAGACAGCATTTCCACCCCATTTGAACCCAATAGCTAATTGTAGAGCAATGCTACCACTCCTTTTGAACTCAAGAGATAATGGTACGTCAGTGCCACCACTTTCCATACTAGGGTATGACACCCCTTTGGCACTCCCCTTAACCAATGCTGCGTAGGACAAGGATGTCCTACCGCTCTCCACAATAGGGCAAAGAACCACATCTGGTTCCTTCCTATCCTCACAAGACGTAGGCACTGTTGTACTTCTGCCCTCGTCACCACAAAGCGACACCACTACTTCATCTTCTACGTACTCATGAACAGTAGACAGCGAAGTACTACACTCCCCACCTAGCAGTGACACCCCCAAGGCATCCACTACTTCCTCATGAGCGGCTTCACCACCCTCTTCACCTAGAAGTGACACCCCCACGGCATCTCCAATATCCTCGTGAGCGGCTTCACTACCCTCTTCACCTAGAAGTGACACCCCCACGGCATCTCCAATATCCTCGTGAGTAGTAGATACCATAGAACATCCACCCTCAATCTCAGAACTCAAAACCACAGAAATTACCTTGTCATTGCTATTAGTTGTCACCGAAATGTCACTACCCTTAACCACAGGACACAAAACCTTAGAAATTACCTTGTCATTGCCTTTAATCGTCACCGGAGAGTCACTACCCTTAACCTCAGGACATAAAACCTTAGAAATTACCTCATTTTTGCAATTCATTTTTCTCATTTTCTTTTTGGCACCTCAGTGCTACTACTTTCCACGACAGGGCGCTTCAACGGTGTAAACAGCACAGAAGATGGTAGCGTGGGGGAGACGCTAGGTGTTAACGACACAGAAGATGACCCTTGTTCCGACGAAACAACCACAGGTACTTTCCGATTAGCCTCAAGAGATTTCAGTTTGACACAGTCTCTCTTAAAATGACCCAACTCTCTACAATAAAAACACGTGACCTGATTATCCCAACTACGCTGATTCTGGCGTTGATAACAACCCCCATTGGGTACAAATTGTTGTTTATTTGTCAAACCACTCCGCTGACTCTGATCTCCACCCTGTTGGCTTGAAACAAAATTTTGCTGCACCACACCCCCGCTGTGCTGTACTTTGCCCACTACTTCACTTCTAAAGGACTGAACCTCCCTTTTCAAAGACGCCATTATGTCCGTTAACCCTTTTATGGCTGAAAACACGCCATCCTTCCCCCCTTCCGCAGGCATAACTACCTGAACAGGAGCAACCAACATCGCACTCCTCGCCTCCTTCTCCTTTTGTAGCAGATCCTGCTCAAGGACCCGCGCTGCCTCCAACAATTCCTCCGCAGTTCTAAAATTTTTATTGATCAAGTGCACTTTCAAATCAGGCAACATACCCTCTAAGCACCAACGAGTCCTTACCTCATGCTGCATCCTCCTATCAATCTCATCACACAGCCAAATCTTAGTCGAAACATAGTCTACTACCCCTTCACCTTTCTGCTGGACTCTCTGAGTTAACAAACGACAGTAATGCTTAAGCCTACGCATCCGATCCTCGGCATCATCCTCCTCCTTGTGATAAGCCCTCGATGTAAAAAGTGGCACAGAATTCATCTTCTCCGATAAAGTAATCCCTTCTATCCTATTGCTGTCAATATAGCTCATAAAACATAACTAATTATGTTTAAGGTCAACCCACTTCGTTAAAAACCCCTACCATGTCAAGTTGAAACCCACTCTAACACACGTCAGAAAACCCATCGAAACCCATTTTATACCTTGTATATAAATGCACTATCATATACAACCAAGGCGCCACCACCATGTCAAGTTGAGAGGTTGATTAGCCCTTGGTATAGATGTTATTTACCAAAGTAACTATTGTTCTGGGGGAACGTAGCTGTTGTTTGTTACACAGACTAATCTCCCAACAGTGACCGAAATCGATAGGTATTTAATGAGGTGGTTTTCTAGGACATGTTAGAGAGGATTATCACAAACAAGAACATAATCTCAACAAAAGAAGGAGCACTTGTATTTAACCACAATCATCCTAATTAGCCTGTTGGTTAAGCTTATGCATTTCACCTGATTGAACGTGAGTTCGAACCCCTATGTAGTGAGTGACTTGACCTATAGTAATGAAACCATGTCTTACTTTAAGTCCTCTCTCTCTCTCTGGTTTGGTCCTGGATCAGCCGTGACTCAGTCTCGGACGTGGGAGTGCAGATGTTCTACCTTCTTCTGACTTCTTGCCTCTTGATCGGCTAATCCATTCGATACTCGATGTTCCAATGCACTGCTAACTAATTACTCTCTTGTCAACAATTCTTTGTCAGAACACCATTGTACTTGCTCTCGAAGACGACTTGTTCGTTCGCTGGTCAGATTGTAACTCCCCGACTCAACTGGGCTTACGCCTCCTCAGTCACCGAGTTGATTCAAAGTCCAAATTAATTAGCAGTAATTGCAGTGTCGAAACGCAAAGTCAGCACTATGTCGCCACTTAGTTCCCCGAGAAGGAGCGCGTGCGAGTCTATTAGCTCATGTCACAATGCTTAGACCAGCAATTCAAATACACCTGGTATTGCCACAAATAACAATAAAGTGACAAATAATCCATCTGTCAGCAACACACGTACGCCATACACGCGCGCAATGGTCATTGCAGCAACAAGCATGACCTCCTTATACTTGTGACATCGTAATGCAATCACTGTCTTGTCACAAGCAATAATCAATGAAATTATACCAGTAACAAGGGTAGAAACTACCCCAAACATGACAATATTCATGAGAAATATTTCTTTGATTGTACCCAAAAACAATACACCTCTAAGTTCAGAGATTTCGAAGGTCCCCTCCAATTTTCATCAAGATCAGATATGTCGTTTGCCTGGTAGAGAGCAAACAGACAAAAAAAAAGAGCTAAATTTTTTGGGGGTCAGTGAAATTGAAGTCTTTGCTTCGCTCATCCAATTATTCCGATTCTGACATGGCTGCAAAATTGCAAAAATATAATTGGGAGGATCGACTAAAATAAAGTTTCCACTGTACAAAAACAACGTTATTTCGTTAGGCCTATTGCTTTCAGACATATACTTTTTTCCATAATGCACCAAACCCATTCTAAAACCTTGATTTTCAAAATTTTCGCCTGCCGCGCTAATGTTAAGGGGCTCCGCCCCCTAACCCCCCATGCTTGGATCCTTTTCCACGAAAATACATGTACGGTACCCAAAAGAAACATGATATTTTGTCTGTGTCTACCCTGTAAAATATTCACGCTTCGCCACTGCACTTTTAACTATAGCCTAATTAAGAATTAAGATGCAACACAATTTGTCGATATTGAAAAATTAAAACAAAAGTTCAGACAATTTACGACAAGTTAATAGCCAAACCTCTATTATTCGTTTAAAACAATACTAAACAAGTTGTCTTTGTAATTTCAGTCGGGATACTATTAAATATTTTGGGACCCAGGTAATCTACATGTCGTTGTCCCAATCACTTTTTTACGGGGAACTACTAAATTGTACGTAATGTCTAGGGATGACATCGATTCCAAAAAATTGGAATTGATCATTGTGGCCTAATAATCAATTTGAAATCGATTCCCAAGAAAAACTTTTTAATTGTATACACAGTTATTTTGGTGGTCCTTTTCCGCATAACCCGTGATATCTGCGATATTTCCGCAGTCATTTACCGCGGAGCCCGTGAAGGCGTGTCTCGCCCGCCATACGCCACGGAATGATATATTTCGCAACGTTACATCATTGATTGTCATTGATCGTACTCCCTGTCTTGTATACGATCGGTGTCTGGCTGGAGAGGGAAGGACAGTGGACACGTGGTTCACCGCTCAGCCACGTCCCAAAACACGACGCACGAACGTTTGTCTAATGAGGAATCGATTTCTCCAATTTGGAATCGATGCAGACAGGAATTGATTAATCGATTCTGCCATGTCATCCCTAGTAATGTCCAATAATGAGCTTTTAGTTCTATGGATCAGGGAGGCATCAAAATGGTCTACCGGTGTTCTTTTTTTCCCACCCGTTCTTTATATTTGATTCATTAATTAATTGCATGTAGGCCTAATATATTTTTTTAATTTGTTACCAAAATTGTTGTGTTTTAAACTTTTAATGCATTGTTGTAATATTACTATTTCAAATATTTACTTAACTGTAGTTCGTTGTTGTGTCTGCATCTATGTAATTACTACTGTAATTAGATTTATTAATTAGTTTTCCTTCTATGTTAATCAGTTTTTTAACTGAATAGGATAGACGTTAAATAAAAATTTTAAAAATAAGTAGGCCTACGTGTTTATAATAATTAAAATGTCTGAATATATGTGGATTAAATTAAAACTGATTTTATATATATTTGCCCAACATCTAGCACTTCTGCTAAATGGAAAGTCATATCCAAAGAAAACTGTGGGTGTTTATCAAGTACTACTAGTAATATCTTATGTATGACTATTAATGGTTTAAAATGTGATGTACTAACTCCTTCTCAACCTGTGATTCCATACGGTACTGTAAAATATTGTGGACCAAAGCCTTATAAACAGTTAGCATTAAATTAACACATTGCCTTTATCTATAAAATACATAAATTTAAAATTATACTAAATAACTATACGTATGCCAGAAGATTGGTTTGCACTTTGCAGACTTTGCACATGTCTTGAGTCTTGACCGAATGTTTCTTCCGATTGCCAGGTGCACGGTACAGCTCCGGACATAGCTGGCCAAGACAAGGCCAATCCAACTGCGCTTCTGCTGTCGGCCGTCATGATGCTTAGATACATGAACCTCACGAAACACGCAGACCTCATCGAGTCCTCTTGTTTCGCGACGATTAAGGACGGAAAGTACCGCACCGGGGACTTGGGAGGAAAGGCCAAATGTTCTGAATTTACGGACGAAATATGCAAAAAAATCCAAGCCGCACAATAGTGAGAGTTTTCAGGTAATTTGGCAATTGTGGAATCAATAGAGAGTGCAATTTGTTAGAAATTTAAATGTTTGGATAATTGATAGTAGACTTATCTACTACACATTAGCCCATAAAACATTTGCTAATACGTTATGGGGTAGTACTTCTTTTGTAACACTTATGACACCTCAACATTCTGAAAGTTTGTAGGTACTATCAGAGAATAAATCTTCTTTGAAGGAGTAGCCTACCTACCTTGATTGGGAACTGTTAAAATAACTTTGAATTGAGTTTTGTTATTACACTTTACTTCATAATTTACAATCTGGATTCTGGATTAGGCTATCTTTAATGACCCAACGATATCTTTTGCCTTCTAGTTCCCTTCAGTTCTGAACTTGGATATTCATGACAATATCCTTGCTACATATTCAGACAATTATATTAGCAAGTCAATGTGGTCGACAAATACGAAGCGTTTCATTGAAAGTACGTGTACATGTACGTATGCTTCCAATATTTAGCAATAGTAACTAACATAATGGTATTCAATCTCATGGATAATCTTAATAAAGAAATAGTGCCTCATAGTCAAAATGTAATTTAACCATAGTATTGTTTTGAGTATTATATATTATATAATAATAATATGCTATCTTGGAGGGTAATGTTGCTAAAAGAAAATTGTTAACTTGTCTTAAACAGTACTACCTATATTTAACATTGTTATTGTTTTTGGCAATGGCCAACCCTCTTGTTGCATAATGATAATGAATGTTAATGTACGTACACTAAGTATAAAACTATTTATTGTACCTATGGTACCCTACGATCTGTCTTGTTTCTTATTTATTGACTCTAATAATATAAAAATTCTTTATAGACATAATGGCCTTTTCTTTACTATTCTTTCCTGTTTTCTCTTCATGGTACTTGACCTTGACCTATTCTTAGGGCCCCTTTGAAATATCATTAATTGGTTTGGTTATAGGGAAGTGTAAAACTGTTAACATAAGTTTAAGAAACGTGTAGGCTCCCTGCACATTTCCCCTTGCAATTTTTTGTTTCACTAAAAAACTTATGTTTGGCGCGTTCCTTGTCCTGCAGCCATAAATCATTAGTACATATATATATATTATCTTAATTAGGGCTGGTCTATGACATATTCAATCATTGATATCACACCAAAAAAAATTATATGATAATATCGAATTGATAGGCCCCTGGTATATCAAAATCTTATTAATGAAAATAAAAAATTATTAGAGTGGGCCTTTTTTATAATTTATTCAAATAGGGTTGATACAGTTATCACCAAAAACGCGTAACGATTTTTATGATCTCACAATCGAGTTTCATGACCCGGCACCAGCCACACCAGCCTGGATTAATTTAATTTCAACTTACTTCCTGGCACCTCCACCAAAATTACGAAATTTATAAATTTTTGTGTAAATTTGATTTTTCTTTATGAAGCCAAATATCAATGTCGAAAATATTCCCACTTGGCCTATCATTACCGTATTGAAATATTGATGTTTTTGCCCAGTCCTAATCTTAATTAAAGGACATCTGTATGCCCCTATCATATCAGATTTCTAATATTTATCATAAAGATCAATCAGAAAATGCGTATCGTTGTTATTTGAGTGTTTTTTAAACATTTTGTTTTGACAGATATTCTAAATTCTATAAAATTGAATTTATTTTTTGTTTATTTTCTATAATCAATTAAAATGGAAAAATGTTATGACAAATAAATTTATAATAGGCCTACATTGACACATATAAAATCACTAATAGATGCGAATAAAATTGACTGAATTTGAAAGCGCGGAAAATGTGCATGCTGGCCTCCTCTCAAAGTTGTGATACTACATTTAAATTTGATTCTTAAAATAATTGCTGTACCTACAGATCAAGATAGAATTGTATATTTATTTATAGGGAAAATTAGCAATAATTGTCACATTTTGCTACAAATTAGCAAAATCTACCATTTTTAGCATACGATAGGCTAAGTGAGTAGATTCAGCATTAATAGTAGATAATTTAATTTGCAAACAATTTTTTAATTGCATAGTGGCCTACCGTATATTAGGTAGGCCCTAAATCTAAAACCTATCAAAAGTTGGTCATCGACTTGTAAACTTTTTTTTTAGCATTTGTAGCTACCTATCGCCATCGGTAGCAAATCATAGCAAGGATAAACTATCTCGTAGGGCCTACCGTAGGTTTGTTCATCTCTCCTGCTTGAGCCGGAAGTGTTCTCTATATTGCAGCTTCTCTGCATGACATTCAAACTAAATTCATGTTGGTACTACAATTTACCCATGATTTGTTTGCCACAATTCTACTGTCTATTTGACCGTCAGTCAGCAGACAGCATAGTTCTACACACTCTTTCTTGCGTATGCACCTTTACGAGCAATCGCTTTGATGAACCGTACAAGGCACAGGAGCATGCAGGACAGATAAATAAACTTAACAATCAATACCTACATGAATATAGGTAACGTTAAACATGATATTATGACAGTTTATTTGGGAGTTTGTAAACAAGTGCATGGTTTTGGTGTGGAGCCCATCTAAGGAAGGGCTACATCTCTTTAACTGTCTACCTAGTACCTATGCATGGGGAGGTGCATCCATGCATGTGTGGTGGATGGAAGTTCTGACTACAGGTAGGCATACTATATTTGGGTTTTGATTAATTTATCTCTTAGTGCTCTGGACATGGGACTGGAAAGCTATCTGTGGTATGATGATGTGAAAATAGAAGCTTCAAATTATTTTCTAAAACAAAGGAAATCCTAATTGGAGAGAAGGTGATATTGATGAAATTAATTGGAGCCTCTGCTACAAATAAATGAATGAATAAACATTAAATATACTCCAGCCGATTGACGATTCTATCAACGTGACCAAAATTATATTCAAGTCATTTAAAGTTAAACACATTCACACATTGATTATTTATATTGTGTTAAAAGGAGTCGCTGAGGCTGGCACGGAGATTAGTTTAAGCGCCCAGCTATCAGGTTTTTGCGGGTAAACGGTTAATATCATCAAGATAATATTTCACACAAAAGTTAATAAAGAATCAATCTACGAGATCCAGTTGTGAAATCCATGTTGGATTTTCCATTTTTTCACGTTTTTGATAAGTCTCGCAATGGATTTTTAATGCTTATTTTTTGCAACCAAGTGCGGATATCAATAGAAAAATACTTTATTAACATTTATTCAAAAATAATGGTGCTGATATTCCATAGATACTAGTATACTTGCTCCAACGAAAGAATGAAGATGCAAGGTAGTGGTGGGGGTAGAATGAATGCGTGGTAAATGGAATGTCGCCTTTGTGTATGAAAGAGAAATATCTTTTACCAACGCAAGCAAAATTTATCTGTGCTAGATCACAAAGTTTCTCGGTGTGCTAGATCCACGCTTAGCTAGCGTGAATAGAGTTGACAAAGTTGTTAGGTTGGGAAAACAATTTCGAGCCATCTGCATTCTTTTGTTGGGACCACTTTATAACCTCCACCTGTAGATGTGCCACTCTCTCCAGGTGAAATAAAGAAGTGTTTGTACGGTTGTAGGCCATTTTGGATTTCGGTTGACTACTAGCGCAACGCGTTGCTCGGACTTTTAACTAACTGGTGCTAGGTGGTAAATGCAGTCCCCTACTATTCTTTCAGCCAATTACGTGCAATTACGCTACACAAATCATTTTAAAATTATTTCAATGTTATTTGTTAACTTATTTTTCATTACAATTAGCAATTTAAATAGGGCCTACACTCATAAAACAAGAATAAATCCATTAGCATATAAAATGATAAAATGCCTGCAAGTGCTTGTTAGCTTGTAGTGGGAAAGGCTTCATTGTTTTGAGCTTTGTGGATGACTAGCTTTGTTTACTTTATTGTTGAGCCTCTTTACATTCTTTGTTACAGTCTACCCACTCAGTTATATAAATTAATAATTAATGAAGGCCTACAAAGCAGGCATTATTAAGCATTTGCATTAGGCATTAACTTTTGTATGCATACAAAAATTATTCTAGATTGATTGATTAATGGTTCACTAAGTACGAACACACATTTTTAGTCATTCAAGGCGTTCTCTTGCTGATCTGATTATTATTTCAAACTTCTTCTTAAAAAAGTGTTAAAATTTTGAAATTTACAAAATCCAATTAACTGGGGATCGAATCCTATTTTTTGGGGGTGTTGGGGGTTGAATTTATTATTATTATTAATTCTACCTACAGGAGTAGTATTTCCTGACTAATAAATTGGAGAAATTTACCTTTCTAGTCTTCTATGGTACTGGTTCCGTAACGTGAAGAATGCAATTGTGTTTTTTGTGATTTTAGCACTGGTAGTGCACTTATTTTATTAGGTATGTTGTCGATACTACTATACTAGGCCCTACTATACTATATTTCAGCTGCAGTATTACTTTTTGTTTTATATCCTGTAGTATAATATAAACCATGGTGCTATCTTCATTGGCTGTTCAGGATATTTTTAATTAAATCTACCAGGGGTAATGTACAGCTACTGTACTTCTTTCAGATGTGACAGACCTGCATGAAAGCATGTTCTCCTAACGTGTGCGTATCTAATCAGTGATTAGATACGCACACGATTAGTAATCACTAATTACGTTTCAAACTTTCATGTACCGGTACTGTGAGTAGAGTTTTATTTATTCCTTCATTAAAGGTTTTCCAGGAGAATTCAAAGAGTTTTATTTTACATTCTTAAATGTAAATGTAGGTAACTACGTATGTTTCATATAAAGTCTGTCCATCCTTGAGGTACAAAGTGACCATTGACGGACGAGACAGGTATCGGTCGCCCCCGTTCATTGTCTCCCTGCTGCTAGGCTTTTCATTCGCAACCCTTCTCGGGCCTAGCGGTTGGTAGACAATGAACGGGGGCGACTGATACCTGTCTCGTCCGTCAATGGTCACTTTGTACCTCAAGGATGGACAGACTTTAGTACTTCAGTTCGTTCAGACATTAGAAATAAAATTACTATAAATCATTGTAGACTGTTGTACATTGGGGTCTTGTCGTCTTACCCACTTTTACAAAACGCAACATAAAAACATTTCACTGCCTCTGATGAATTTGTTTTGTAGACAATTTATCTTTTGTCAATCAATACCTATTTCATCACCAGCCAAGTAAAATTGTTACGGTATGTAGATTTCAAGAAAATTATCAACAGCTCAGCATCTTGCTGTCTCGTTTTTGCTGTTAGAAAATGTGTTTTATGTGTTGTCTTTCCCAGTTTGGTAATAATATTCCATGTTTGGAATGTTTTATAATAAACACTACACCCTATTATAAAACGTTTTACTGTCTAGCAGCCAGTGATTACCGTAAATTTCTAGTAATCGGGCTGTTTAGTCGAAGTGGTTCTTTTTCATATTTGTCTTGTTTTCAGGAAAAAAATTGCAACACAACAGACTAGTGATTTCCAAAAATGTCAATATGTACTACATTTTATTTTTCAGCAAATGTTTAAATGTTTGTTTCCAGCTTAGTATTGTTAAAATAGCCAAATATTTTGTGCCAAATTATTTACTTAATTGATTGTGATTATGTGTATCATTGAATATTTGATACATTTAAATAATATGGCAAAAATTATTGCCTACTTTTTTCTATTGAAGCATAAAAGTGTATCTACAGTATTTATTTTAGTTTTAATAGTTTATAAGGGGGTGTGAATAGCGCTGAATGGAATAACGCTGAATCGATTGTGTGTAGTGTACGTACCACGCTACTCGTTTGAGTTTCAGGCGTCTCGTTTTTGCTGTTATTTGATATTCTTGGTTGGTTTTGATTTGTTATCATGTAGGCACATAGTACTTAAGTCTGGAATGCTTTGTGTACTGGTACTCAAAGAAAATGTATCTGAACAAATGATTTGCTTGATTAACAAAGCCACTTGCTACTTACAGTTATACTAAACCATTTGAAGAGGATTTCATGTTCTATACAGATACTCGTAGAACAGTACTCCACTTTTTGCCATCTGGGTATAATTCAGTTTTATTCAGGGTGCGAATTGATGGGGGGGATGGGGGGGATTTCCCCCCCTCTGGTAATTTCATCCCTGGCTCTGTTTTACTGAAAGGTATCCCTGCCGGGGATGGATAAATCCCCACCTCTGGATTCCCATCTTATCTCATAACTTATCAAGTGACTTTATCTCGTAATTTTAATAAATAATGCGTCAATTTACACATATTCCTTTCAAAATAATACCTCAGATCGCTTCTAATACCATCTTGAGGGCAATAATACCCCCAAATTTTTCCTCAGATCGCTTCTAAGGCCATCTCAAGGGCAATAATACCCCAAAACGAAATTTTGCCTCCGGCGGCTGGGGCTTCGCCCCAGACCCCGGTTTGCCAACGAAAATACTAATCTAAACCATCCCCCCCCTCTGCAAAGTCGTTAATTTGCACCCTGGTTTTATTATACCAGTACTTCTATGTTGATATACTAATTTAGTTTTGCCTTATTTTTCTTACATAAATAACAATAAACATGAGACATAAATGTTTTAACGTAGATGGTCACTATGAACTATATTTCAACTAATTGCTTCAACAAATAGTACTTACTTAAGGCGTAATGTAATTCATATTTTACATTAAGTCAAAATCATCATCTGTTATTAACACGCTGATTGTGAGATTAATAATTTTATTTTGTTGTACGTAGTAAGTTATTGTTTTTCACCTGTTTTTAACATTGTGATTTCTTAAACCTTACTTTTTTTTAGCAGTTTACGATTGACAATAAATAATGATAAATAAGTATAACTAAATAGTAATTAATATTTATGGTAATATAGTAAAACCCTTCCAGATAGGGTATGGGGAGCTTTCCAAGTTTAATTCCGGCCATACTCCCATCCTCGATTGTACTTTTGAATCCAATGAAATGTATTTAGTCCCCATAGAAAATGAAGATCTGTTGTTTTTCTGTGGCATTTGAATTTTGGTGACTTGATTAATTTCGTGGCTCTATTCTGCACATGCTCAAATTTGATTGTGTTTGTTTTTGAAGTTGGATTCCAAGCAGGACAAGGCATATCCTATGTTATTGTGATCTGACAAGAGACTGGTACCACCCTTTTTACATTGCCATGGGCATTGGCCAAGTTTCTTACATTTGTATATTTGTGCCCAGTAGTCTTAATGTTAATCAATCATTACTAATGCAATAATTAAATTGAAATTATTATTTGTACCCAATCAATACCTAATTTTACAGCATATAAGGTGTGTCCCCTCGATGTTTTGCGATCCGATAACAATGAGTAACTTAAAACAAAAAAGAAACTTTAGTGCAAAATAAGAACGTGTGTTTGTGTACTCGGTCTGCAAATGCAGCGTACAATAGCAGCGGCTCTGTTTGGTGACAAGTATCGGTAGTTGTAGCATATTAAGACAAATCACATTCACAAGTAGTGACCCAAAGACTGGGAGCGTGAATCCATAACTTTTTATCCTAATCAATCACATTTCACCCACATCTTTTAAGTGCGTGTGACTTAGCATTTTAATATTCAGTTACATATAAGATTTAGGTTGGTGGGTGATTGACCACAATTTCACAACCTTGATTTAGTTAATACAATTGGTCAGTTGCTTTCAGCAGCACTGTAGCCAAAGAGCTTCTACCTATAGCCAAGACCACGGTCTACAACATAATAATATAAAGTTCACTTCTCGATTTGATTAGTCGGGAAACACTCCCGTAGGTGTAATTGTTTTATTATATTGTAATGTATATATTGTAATTGCCGGTTGGAGCGGACTTTTTTAATTTCTGAATTGTAGTAAATAATAATAAAGTTCACTATTAAGCACTATATAATACCTAATGTACACGAAGCAGGCTAGTTAATAAGCTACTTCTGAAATCGTATGATTGAGCCACAGATAATATATTACAATTACACTGAGCGAAGCTAGAACGTCCTGGATAACAATTATTATTCTCAGATGTTTGTTCTGTACGTGCGTTTCTTTCCTTTCTATTGATCAAGCGACTAGTCCGATCTTGATGAATGTTTCAGGACAATGCCGAAATCTTTGAAATTAGACATGTCCTGTTTTTAAATCCAATCAAAAAATTATTTCATAAAGACCAGTCATATGTTTTCCCCCAGTTTTACATACCAACATTTATTCGTTCTCTACCAGCCACAAAGCTTTCAGAAAACTATTACCTGTATCTTTAGACGTTGAGCGATTCTGAGTAACATCAAAGTATAATAGTCTCTCTTTAATTTTAATTACTGGTGACCCCAAAAATCCGGAACTTGTTCAAAATAAAATCATCCTTTTTTTTCCTGATCTAGTAACCAAAATAACTTCAATAAACCTTTATTGTTGCTATTTTAAACGAAAGTCCTTTTCGGTTGAAAATACTTTACACCGGTACCGGTACTTAAAATAGCAACATTATATGTTTTGTAAATTTTTTCCTTCTGTTTTCAATTATTTTGTAGTATTTTAGTGAAAAAACATGATAAACATTGAGCCTAACATTGAAAGCATCTGTGGGGGATGCATCACTAGTTTGAAGTTACACAAAACATTTCAATTAACAGAGTTTACTGTAATAAGTTCCAAGAAATATTGCACTTGTATGCATTTATGCTTTGCCCTAAATTTGAAATTTCTCTACTATATCAATAGAGAGTATGTTAAAATGATATGCAATAACACTGCCTCCTAGATTCTACTCGTGGTCGTGGCTAGGAGCCATGAGCAGCATCTACCAGCTGGTTCACACGGATTCTCCGCCAGGATCGCATGATCGGGGTTTGGTCACAGGACTTTTTACATTGTAGTTCCGGCAGAACTTGCACATGGCGGTGTCCAAACGTCGATCATTCTGCACTCTTGTGGGAAATCTGTCGCTTAAGATAGAATCCCAAGAAGAGAATTTGAACGCACATGGGAGGGAGTAAGAAAAGTTGGACGCCCAAGAGATAGATGGAGGGACCAAATAAAATGGAACGTTGAAAGAGGGAAATCATGAGATAGAATTAATGAAGAAAGACTCTGGGGGGATAGAAAGAAATGGAGAGAACTGGTAGAAATGACTGTCATAGAAGACATCGAAGTAGATGAGGAGGTGTTGAGCCTGGCTAGCAATCACTGAAAGTCCACAGCCCGAGAAACTGGTGATAAGTCACCCCCCGACCTGACTTATGTTGGAACCGGGTGTTTGATTATTATTATTTATTAACGTCCAGACAACTGTGACCAAACCCCGATCGTTCTGCGCTCTGTTGGGAGATTAGTTTGACAACTGCCCTATGCACTGAATAATAATATGTACATCCATAAGCATCTGCAAAAGCCAAGAAGCGTTGGTGAAGCAACCAGTAATACAAAAGACTATTCAACCATACTTTTTGGCAGTAGTCCAAAATTTGATGATAATTATAATAATAATAATAATAATAATAATAATAATAATAAAAAGAAGAAGAAGATGTTGTTCGTAATTTGAAGGTTACTCCCTGTTTCAATGGGTCGGGGTCACGGGGTAGAAAAACCGCGTGACCCCGACCCTGTTTCAACGGCATTCTGCAGCTTTAATATTTTGGCAACTATACCGAACGGGAACTGCTGCCACCTGGCCACATTTTTTATTACATTTGGAAGTGAGCAGAATGAATGTGTGCATGCTCGGTACCATAAAAATTCAACCTGCGATTGCTGTCGGCAGTTTAGAAAAGTCTATCCATGCAATTGTAGCCGGCCCGGTAACTGCAAGTCTGCAACCCAAATCTGCAATTGGATCCTATCAGTGACTGACTCCGACTGACTGCAGTTCCATGTATGGCCAAATACCCCTTTAATCACGGTGGTACATGGATGTGATAGGCCTAATTGACTTGAGATGCAGGGCTCCAAGTTGTCCTATATTTCCTATATATTCAGAGTGGTGGTGTATAATTCCTATTTTTTCTAATCGTTCCTATATTTTTAGCAATTTTGAAACAAAATGCATTGTCTTTATGAATAGTGTATAATTTGCAAGAAAAAATAGTAAGCCCTATTTAAAATTATTTTCCGAAACTCAAAATAAAATATGATTTTTCAAATCGCACATTTTCCCACACAGTTTAGATTTTGACATAGGGCCTACCGGTATTTAAATCAAAGAAATTCTGGTCTTATTATTTTTATGTTATGAGGTATAATCCAAAGAAAGTTTGGTCTTATTTTATTTTATTTTTTTTGTTAAATTTTTAGATATAAACCAAAGATATTTAGGTGTAATTTGGTGTAATTATATTTTGTATGTTCATGTGACTAGAGTAAATTACAAACTTCTAATATTCCGACTTCAATTATTGTACTTATGTACTTTAAAATATTTAAATATCGATATATCTTAACTGGTATTACACCAGTTCAGTTTTCTTGGACTTGGTTCATATTAATAATAATTGTCTGTGTTTTACTAATTTAAATAAATCATAAATGATATTATTTATATTCAGTGTTTGTCATTAGTTATTTGAATTTGTGTAATTATAATAGATAACAATTCTGCTCCCCACTGAAAATCAGTTATATAACTGAGTGGGTAGACTCTAAATAAAATTTATTTATTTATTTATTATTTATTAAAACCACTCCAAAACATTACAAAAACAGGGGAACACTGGCTGTCAACAAAATAATTTGCCGCGGCTACCACCGCCTTGTTTTGGTGTAAACATTTTCGCGTAGGTGTTGCCGTTGCTCAAGTAGAGGGCGGTGTATATGGCTGCCTTTCATTTTATTTACAGTTTCTTTCCCTTTAAAATGTCAGATGGATTTAGTAATGCGGATGCATTGTGCAAAGAAGAAGATGTTGTTCGTAATTTGAAGGTTAGCGTTTGATCTTATTTTGTATTCTACTTTTCCACCCCCGGATGAGGTGATAAAATAGTGTAGGGCTATCCGAAGGTTGTATCAGCGTTGATGTTAAGTGAGGTTAGGAAATCGTTAGGCTTGTTTGTAAAACCCGAAGGCCCCTAGGCCTAGGCTAGGCCTATGTGCTCTAGGGCTAGCCTAGGCTATGTTCCCTAGGTATAGGCCTAGACCTAGCTAGCCCTTAGGCCTAACCCATGCCCAGGCATCCTAGGCCCTAGATGTTGAGGAATCTCTAAGGTTTGTGCTAGAAGTGCTAATGTAAAATTTCCGTATTCTAGGGCTAGGGCTAGCACACTGATTTCCCGCTCAATTTTAGGTGGTAATGTCAAAGTTTGAAAAACAAAAGTAGCTACGTATGTAGGCGGCCGGTCGTGACAACAAGACACCAACGCACTTTGCGCGACCCCCTCAACCCCCTACAAAGGAAGCTAGTCACTCTTTCGGATGGTACCTATGCCCCAACTTTTCAACACTTTTTTGGTAATTATGCAGAATCACTCAGCGGACAGGAATTACTTAGGAAGGCAATTTAAATGATTGAGCGATATGTTACTTAGGGCCTACATGGTTTGTGGAGTGATTTAAGTCGGCGCACGTTGATTTGAGTATGTTTTTGGTCATTCAAAGGTTTATGTTGATTGACATTATGTTCATAGTACCGTAGTCATAGTAGTTGATAGCACTGGTTTAGGCTGGATTGGAGTCGAAGATGGCGACGTGTGGAGGAGATGGTTGTTGTTTGTTATGTTTCAGTTCAGTTTCAGTTTATTTTCTGGCAAAGTAGCCAATTTACATTATATAGGCCTACAATAATATTATAGGGCATCATACATGAAAGAGTGGGAAGGGTAAAGGAGAAAGGGATGACATGGAGGTGGAGGGAGAGAGCAAAGAGTACAGGGGGGATAGTAAGCAAGAGGGAAGCAGAGCTAATAAGGAAAGGGAAATGGGAAATGGCAGAAAAGGAATAGAGGGGAGCAAGGAAAGGAAAAATAACAATGGAGGGAATAACAACAAAGAAGGAAAGAATAACAAAGAAGGGAATCATAACAAGGGAAGGATTAATAACTGGGGAAGGAATATTGATCGTAGGGATAGTATGGCAGGAACAATGAATAATAAGAAACAAGAGGGGACCCCACATCCAAGGGGGAGCAAGAGTAACCAAGGGAATGTTAAAGAGGTAACGGCAAGGCTACAAAAGAAAGGAGTTATAGGGGATAACGAGGGATCAATAAGGATACTGCTGGTAAATTCAGTTCTGGACTTCTGGACTATGGTGGAGTTATATGATGTGGATGTGGATGTAGTCGTGGCGGTGGAAACATGACTGGATGACAGTATTCTGGATGGAGAGCTGGGGCATATAGGATACAATGTATTCAGAAGAGATAGAGATGGCCATGGGGGAGGGATACTGGTAGGATGTAAGATAGGACTAGGGGCTAGCGCTAGAGTAGCATGGAAGGATGGTGTGTATGAGATGATGGGGATAAAGATACTTGCAGGGGCTGATGAATTGGAAATAGTTGCCGTTTATAGGCCACCAGGGGTAATAAATTTTGATGGCCTAGACACTCTAAGCAACAGGGGGATGGGAAACGGAAGAACAGTAATAGTGGGTGACCTAAATATGCCTAATGTTACCTGGGAGGGAGGTGTGGAAAACTTAGGCAGCAGAGCCCAGAGAATAGCAAACAGGATAATTAATGAAGGGTTTGAACAGATAGTAGAGGGAAATACTAGAGAAAACATAAATGGGGGTAACCTACTTGATGTTATCAGGTGGTCAGACCTAGAGACTGTTGGTTTGAATGCGCAGTTATAGAAGGAATTAGCGACCACAAAGCTGTAATTGCTGAGATAGAGGGAGGTAGTAAAACAAGGACGAACATAGGGATTAGGACAGCGTGGATATACAAAAGGGCGGACAAAGAAAGAATAAGGGAATATATGAGAGAAAATTACGGAGATTGGAGAGAAACCTGCAACACTGTGGAAGAATAGTGGATAAAATTTGTAGAATTATGTGAGGAAGCAAAAGGGAAATGGGTAGGCCTACCAAAAAGGGAGTTTAAGCCAAATAATGATCCGCCGTACTATGATAACCATATAGCCCTAAGGGCCCTCAAGAAGAAAGGTAGAAAAAATTATAACAGGTATAGAAGAACAAGGAAAGCTGAAGATAGAGAGATATTCAAGGAGACTGAAAGGGAATTAATAAGATCAAAAAGAGTTAAATGGGAGGAGCACATGGCAAATATGCTCACTGAAGATGATAAACAGGGAAGCTGGAATAGGATGTACAGTTATGTAAGGAAGAAGAAGGGAACAAGGGGAGAATTGCCAGTACTCAAAGGAGAAAATGGTAATTTAATAGTACCGGTAGATAATAAAGAAAAGGCAGAGGCCTTAAATAAGTATTATGCGGCAGTATTTAACAAGAAGGGACTAAATGAAGATGAAATTAGGGAGGGTAGAGGAAACAAGGAAATAAAGGTAGATGTGGAAAAGATAACTAGGATAATTGCAACAATTAAGAAAGGGAAAGCCCCAGGGAAGGATGGTCTCACGGGGGATTTTATGCAACTTGCAATGAGGGAAACTGCGCTGTATATGGGCGACATCATAGAGGCCTCCCTGGAACAAGGGGAAGTTCCTGGGAGCTGGAGGGAAGCTGTTGTTATACCAGTGCACAAAGGAGGGGAGAAGGGGAAACTAGGGAACTATAGGCCGATATCCCTAACATCAGTGGGATCAAAGATAATGGAAAGGGTAGTGGGGGACTACATAAAGGAGATCATAAGAGGGAAAAAGTGGCTTAAAGAAAGCCAACACGGATTTAGAAAGGGCTACTCCTGCGAGACGCAGCTCTTAGGACTAGTAAACGACCTGGGTAGTTCGCTGGATAAAGGGGAAATTGTGGATGCGGTTTTCATAGATTTTGAAAAAGCATTTGACAAGGTTCCGCACGACTAACTTATAAGGAAGCTGGAAGGAGTAATTGATGACAACTGGGTTTAAAACCGATGGGTTAAGAAATTTCTAAGGGATAGGAGTCAAAGGGTCAGGGTACCGTAGGGATGAAATATCAAACGAGGGTGGAAGTAACATCAGGGGTACCACAAGGGAGCGTACTGGGACCATTACTGTTTGCGATATAGGCCTATATAAATGACATTGCAGACAGGATGGGGGCCAAGGTGAGACTATTTGCAGACGACTGTGTAATATACAGGATCATAAAGAATATTAGGGATGTAACTGACCTGAAAAGGGACTTGACGATGATTGAGGAATGGGTAACGGGCAATGAAATGAGCCTTAACATTGATAAATGTAAATGGGTAAGGTTCAATAGAAGGAGGATAATCCAAGGCCTAGGGGAAGGGTACTCACTCATGGGGAAACTAATGGAAAGGGTGGAAAGAATTAAATACTTAGGAATATGGTTGCAGTATAAGCTCAGCTGGGAGGAACACGTTAAGGAGGTATCTAAGAAGGGCTTTAGGTGCCTTAACTTTGTTATGCGGACACTAAAAGGGGCAAGTAGTGATTTAAAAGGACACGCATACAAAACTCTGGTGAGGCCGGTGTCGAGTACGCGGGAGCTACCGTATATGAGACCCGTATAGGAAGGGGGAAGTAGAAGAGATAGAGGCAATTCAGAAAAGAGCTGCAAGAAGGGTAGGCCTACTTAGAAAGGGCAATACTTGGAAGGAAGAAATAGTAAATGGACAGGTAGTAAGGAAGTACGAAAGTGTCACGCCTATGGTAAGTGAGCTAGGATGGGAGCAGCTGGAGGATAGAAGAAGAGATGACAGACTAGGGAAGATGTTCAGGGTGACTAGAGCTCAGGAAGGGTGGAGAGAGATGAATAGCCTCCTAAAAAAGGCTAATTACCTAGCAAGAGGGGATCATAATTGGAAATATGAGAGAGGGACTTGGGCAACTGATGTGGGAAGGAACGCGTTCATGGCCAGAACGGTGGTAGAGTAGAATGGCCTGACAGAAGGGGTAGTGGGAGAGAAGGATATTAAAGGATTTAAAAAGGCACTAAAAGCTCTAAAGCCACTGCCTATGGTTCACCCTGACTAGATTAAGAAGAAAGAGGGATAAAGAGATAGGAGAGGGTTGGTCTTGTTGTTAGCGTACCTGCTTCCAATGCAGAAGGTCCAGGGTTCGATTCCCGCTAAAGTCAGAAGTTTTTTAACTTCTGATTTGGACTTAAGTCCATCAGTTCTTGTCTTAGGAGTTTGTAAACGGTGACTTTGGAGCCGTCCTAGCAACAAAGCACATAATAAATTTCAGAGTTGATCTGAATCGGCCTTGTTGATTCTGACGTTGATCCGCGGGTGTTCGCACTGTCCATACCACTGATTGCTATATTTCTTATTACTAGGAAAACGCTTTAGTCCCGCCGCGTTGATGGATGAGCGTTTTTGTAAGTTTTTAGTTTTTGTAGGTCCACTTTTCCTTTGCAAGTGCTTTTTGAATGCATTGTAGGTGATTGTTGTCAAGTCTCTATTGTTACTTGTTAATTGTTATTATAAACCTAAAAAAAACTCATATTAAAACCTTTATTTCTATAGATTCTGACCAACTTTTTCAACTTTTTCTTTCAAAAAGCAATACATAACCATTACCTTAATGTCCATGTGAAATATGAACGTTGTAGCCCCACCCGTTTTGGTCAGAATCAGCCCAAATGTCACGAAAATATCGCACTAAAAATCGTTAAAAAAATCGTGAAAGTACGATATTCATGAAAAATATTTCTTCGATTGTACCCAAAAACGTGGCAGTTCTAAGTTTAAAGATTTCGAAGGTCTCCAGAAAATTTCATGCAATTGGAGTATCGGTTCAGCCGGAATCGTGTTAACAAACACACAAAAATACAAACAGAAAAAACAAGAAAAAACAAAAAAAATCGTAAAATTGCGATTTTCATGAGAAATAATTTTTCGATTGCGCTCAAAAAGGTGGCAGTTCTAAGTTCAAAGATTTCAAAGGTCTCCAGAAAATTTCATTGCAATTGGATTATCGGTTTAGCCGAAATCGTGTTAACAAACACACAAAAATACAAACAAAAACAAAAAAGAAAATCGAAAAAATCGTAAAATTGCGATTTTCAAGAGAAATAATTTTTTTATCAATTTTTCGTACGGTGCAGTTCTAAGTTCAGAGATTTCGAAGGTCTCCATAAAATTTTGTCGCAATCGGAGTATCGGTTCAGCCGGAATCGTGTTAACAAACAGACAAAAATACAAAAAAAAAAAAAGAAAAAAAAACATTCCGGATTTTTTTCTCCAGTGTAGTGAAATGGAATCTTCGCTTCGCTCGCTACGCTCATCCAAAAAATATCGATCTTTGGTTGGTTATCGCTCACTCGTCGATTGCGTCGGGGCCTGCAGGGTTGGTTGGCTTGGTCGCTTTGATTTAAAGTCCCCCACTGAAAATCAGTTATATAACTGAGTGGGTAGACTCTTAATAAAATTTATTTATTTATTTATTTAATGCTATCCTAACTCTAAAACCCTCAGAGATGAATCATTCATGAGAGGGATGAAGGAAAATGAGAGGAACAAAGGAAGCATGGGCTGAAAGCACAAAGCACAACTACAGAAATAAGGCAAGAAATAAGAAGGGAAACTAAAAAGAAGAAGGATGCAAGATAAAATTGATTAAGAGGGATGAAAATAATGAGGGAAGGAAGAACAATCTACCACCGACTAACCGTCAATAGTAGAGGAGAACAACAACAACAACAACATTTCACACAATAATATTCATCACAACATTTTGCATTTTGACACTTCATATTATTATAACCTACCTTGATAATTAATTAGGCCTAATAACATGTTTGTTTCTTTTTACTAACATTTCTAGGCCTATAAAACCTGATGTTGTACCCATTTAATACATTTGGATTTAAACAATCCTACACTTTTTACACTTTTAATCTCAATAGGAAGTTTATCAAAGTCCTTTACATCAGAGATAAAAATATAATTTTGCAATTTCTTTGAATTACACCTGATTCAAAAAGAGTTTCCAACAACAGATACCCTTGTATTATAATTATGTATATTCTTCACATCAGTCATTTTTCAACTAAATAATTAGGTATAAAATTATTTTTAATTTTATAAATGAAAACTAATACCAATACCATTAAAGTCTCCCTATCACCCACATTTTATAATACACCTCATGGCTTTATTTTGTAGAATCTGCAATTTATCTAACTCATTTTTATTACTTTGATACAACACTGTAGCGCAATATTCAAAATGAGGCTTTATTATAGGCTACTATTATATAGGCCTACCATATTTCTTGTCCAACTAGTAGCCTACGTTTGCCTCCAATTCTTCTTAAATAACTAATTTTCTCCCCAATTTTTTAATTTTATAATTTACATGTAATTTAAATTCTAGTTTGTCATCTATAATTATTCCCAAATATTTAAACTCTCAAAACTTCAATCTCCTCATTTAGGCCTACTTACTTTTAGTTTCTCCATCTCTCTTAACATTACATAGGCCCCTAACCCGCCTCCTCTTATTAACATAGGCCTACCCTTTGATTTTGACACATTGAGTTTTAGTTTGTGCATTCCTAGCCACCTAGTCATCCTTGATAGTTCTTCATTCATTTCTAAACATTTCAATAATATCATTAGGGCCTACCCATTATAGCCAATACCTACCATATCATCAGCATACATAATAATGAAAGCCACTTTACAACATTAATCTACATCATTAATATAAATAATGAACAAAAGTGGTCCCAGAATAGACCCTTGGGTAGGCCCAGGGTTGGGTAGGTATAATACTCAACGTCGAAAACAGGTATTATACCTAGTATTATACGCGTCGAATATACACGTCGTAAATTACACTTTATGACATTAATGACACGTCGAAAATTATTGGGAGGTAGAGCTTAGGTAGGTCTATGGTGTATTGTTACTTTGAGCTAAATCATTGTGATTTTTATTTTTCATTGTGCTTATCTAGTTAGGCTATCTTAGCCTACATACATTGGCAATATGTAAATTATAACTAGAAATGTTACTACTACTAGGAAAACGCTAAAGTCCCATCGCGTTGTTGAGCGAGCACCGGTATGTGCAACACGACCCGAGTACGACATTCCCATAATGTTACATACCAATAAGTCTTTAAGGTCTTGACCGATTTAGCTGAAAATTTGTAAAATAGGAGAGAATGTTGTACTTATTGACCCTGCAAAATTTCATAATCGGAACATTTTTTTTTTTTTTTTATTATTTATTATAACCAACGATCGGATTTGGTTCAAAAACTATACAGCAACCCGCATAGGTGGTATGTACATGTGTGCAAAATTTCAGGTCGATCAGAGAAACGGTGCGACCTGTACCGAAGCAGTAACAGAAAAAACAAAAAACAAAAACAGACATTCGAACCATAAGAGTCAAGTGGAGACGCTCGCTACGCTCGCTCAATGAAAGAAGTTTAGAATAAGGGATGACTTTGGTTAATGAAACGCGTGGAAGAATTATCTGGGGAGGCTTTTGGCTTTGTCCATATACGTATATTTATGATCGGGAAAGCAGGTGACCTTGGTATCTTGTGAAGATGCCGGTTCTCTTTGCTTCAAGTTCTTTATGATGGTGAATTATTGATTTATCAGCTCGCCTTGTAATAAGTACAACTACAAACATTTGCTTACAAGTTCAAAATATAATGTTGAGTTCATTTGTTTTTAGGGTTGATGAAAATATGTCTGGAATTTGAATTATATATACAATAATATTCCTTATTTAATTTTCGACGCGAATTTTCTACATATTCTACATATTTGATATATTCTACGCATATTTGCGACGCGACGCGTCGAATATTATTTGCGACGCGTCGTTACCCAACCCTGCGTAGGCCTAGGTACTCCATTTAAACAGTTTTTATACTCGGAAACACTATTTCCATACCTAGCCCTTTGTCGTCTAGATCAGAAAGTAAATCTTTGTTGTTAGTGTATGTTGTTTTGAGTTTTGAATTTTATTTTGTAAACACTTGTGTGCGCCTGTTTAAAAATCATTTAAAACTACTCTGTTATGGTTGTTCTAGTGTTTATTCAACAAAAAACTGATTAAAAACATCGCTGAGTAATCCTTCACTTTTACCCTTTTTTTTCAATGAAAACATACGCACCCGAAATCCTTCCCGTTACAAAACTACTTACGTTAGGTTAGTCGACCTTTCCGCCTAGTTACCTGCCGCGCTAGTTCTAGGATATTTTTTTATAAGAGCGCACCCGAAATCCTTTCCGTTACAGTGTTTAAATGTTGAGGCATTCCATCCGGAAGAGTACCGGAAGCTAGAGAACCTTGTAATGAAAGAATTAGTTTTGGGTGTGCTAAACACACCCAAAACTGTGTGTTTAGTTTACGTAGGCTATGTGTGTTTACTGTTGATGTTTAAACGATAGCCTACTATAGCCTAAGGGCAAGGCAGCAATAGGCCCTACTACATAATAGCATTTTCCAAAATCACTTGCAATTAGTATTGCTATTTATTTTAGGCTACCTACTAGGCATATGTTTAGCTTCAGTCCCTCCCACGGATTGCCCTCTAGTTTCTTCACAATTTGGTCACGGAACAATCTTTGAAATGAGAATTTTAATCATAATTTTAGCCCCGCTTAAAGGCATTAAATCACAATGGATGAAGTATTTTTTTTAATACAAGAAGGTGTGCAAAAAATAAGAATGCCGGACATTTTGGCAACCTTGGATGAGGCCTATACCCTATACAACGGTTTGTTTTGACGCGCGCCTGGGGGCATGTGACGCAGGTGGATGGGGACCTGCTGAGCTGACCGAGCCGGCCGGGCGAGGGTAGACACTCGTTTAGAACACGTGTTGAATTTAGTAAGGGGTTGACATTCTGTGTGGATGGAGTGGCCGCAGATTTGTTCTAGCACAGTGACAGCTCAACAAGTGTTTTAATTTAAGTACTAATTTAATTAGTGTGGTGTGGTAGTGGTAGTGAATAGCATTACAAGGTTTGTCGAGATATGTGAAGAGTACGGATGGCTCAGTGACTTCAGTTAACAATACCTATATAGTTGAAGTGTGGATTTTGTCTACTTTTAGGTTCTAGGTTGGTTTTTAAGTTCGTGCTAAGTGAGTCATACAAAGAGACGGCAAACATACCGAATAATCCTTAGTTTTATAAATAATTAATGTGTGACGCGTGAGTGTTTAAATGTGGATATATTGGACAACAAAATCAAAATCAGGTTTATGATACAGAAATGTGATTTTCATATTAATCCGTGGGTTAAAATCGTGTTACAATTGTATACACTTCTAATCCTTACAATGATAAAGAAATCATTTAAGTCGAATCACTTTTAGTCAAAGTAGTCCACAGTACTCCCGTATGCGACTTTAAATCCTATATATCGTTGGTCTTTACACGTGGAGAGTAACAAAAACTGTTGCCTATAGCAGTGTTGAGAGAATGAATGTTAATAATATGCTTGAACCCATCATGGATAGTAATACAATTGAAATTAGCACGCAAATTTGTGATTTTTTACCGATTCGTGACAATATAAGCACTCTGTGTCGGTATCCATTGATGTACATTCATTTACAACTACACCATTTAAGATCACCTTTCCTGCCACTAAACTGTTTTATCCAGGCTTATTTTTCTTAATTTTTCTTGAGATTTTCCCTCTGTTCACTTTCTGTGTATGAAGGCTCGAAAATGAAGGGAACTAATCCTAACATCCTGTACATAGAACAAACACTTTTCAACTGACCCGTCCCGTGCCCGATGGTATTCAATGGGCCGGCAGTGAGCGGCCGCATTCACTCGAGTTGATCGGTAGCGAAGCTCTGTACCCATCCAGCTACGTCACGAGTGGTGACGTCACGCACTATACAATTTCCACAATATTGGTCGTACCATGTTTAAATATTGACCGATTTCTTTCATTTTTTTTTCTAAATTCCTAAAATAAATTTAGGTTTAACATAAGTAAGCAACAAGTCAATGTGAGAGTATGGCTTTAACCTAACAAGAACAACTAAGGCATTTTCCTTCAATTTTTCTATTAAAATAATGTAAAAACTGGGAGATGCTAATTGGGCTACCGGTCGGTACCTTATAGCCTGCATAGGGCCCGATTGGGGCGGAAATGACGTTTTTTTTAAACCTGCTGTGGGAGAGCAGCACTAGCGCTGGTGTGTGTGTTATCATTAGTTTTGAGACAAGTTTTGCAAAATTACTGCAACCATTGTTACAATAAAATCAAATAGGCCTAGGCCTATTAATTTTTAGCTACTATGTACATAACTCAAATATCACGGCTTTCCACGGAACAGTTTATAATGGATAAATGACGGAGAGATAAGCCTTGCTTGATAGCTGTCACTTGCTTCTGTTCTGTCCGAAACCCGAAGTAATCTGATCACCGCCGTCTGGATGAATGTAAAGGTGGTAGGCCCTACGTTTACATACATCCAGACGGCGGTGAATCAAATATTTGTCCGAAATTTCATTGTTGTAACGCAACAATCGATAGCCAAAAATAGAATCGGGTCCTATGCTATTGATGAAAATAAACATTACTAGGCCCTCCGCCCTACATTCATATCAATTTTATTCATCACTATGCACCTTGAAACCAATTTTTCCGACGTGCCGTGCCCGGAAAAACTGGGAAAAAACACGTTTTTCCCCCAAAATTTCCGGAAAAATTGGTACCTTTTAAATCCATAGTTATCGTTATCATTATCAGGACCCCCGGCCCCGTGTGGTTAGGTTAGGTTAGGACCCCCAACCTATATTTCGTGAAATATTTCACAAAAATAAATTTCATGAAATTTTACAACACTATAAGACGGACCTTGAGCCACGATAAGGATTTCTAGGACCTGGTTAGGTGGAAGAATGATCAGCAATGGATTGATTGCCTACATATTTCATATGTAGGCCTACTGTATTTGACAACAAAATAAATTTATCTACCTAAGCCTGCCTATTAAGCTTGTCTCAATGTTTGTTTTAGGAGATTGTGGAAGCCCTTTACCACTTCAGAGATCATTATTTTGAGAATCATCCAATAGAAAACGCTCCTCAAAAGGATTCTGAAGTAGAAAGTGAATTAAGAAAAGTGCTGAAACGTTTTGAAGATTTAAATGGTAAGCATAAGGCCTCCTATCATTCACACACAACACAAATGCAATGGCAGTAGTATGGTAGTGTGCGATTAGGGCCCTACACTAGAAATTTTTCATAATTTTTTAATTCTATTATTTTATAAGTTGAATTGAAAATAATGGACTAGATATAATATTATATATCGTATGCTTTTGTACAATTTCAATATTCAATATATTTATTTTTATTTATTTATTTTATTTATTTATTTAACGTCTATCCTATTCAGTTATAAAAACTGATTTACAAAGGAGGACAACTAAATAAATCTAATTACATAGATGCAGAAACAACAATAAACTACATTTTCGTAGATATTTGAAATAGTAGCATTACAATTTCTTATGTAGGCCTAAATGTATAGGGCCTAACAATAACATTTTTGCTAAATAAAGATTTACTACTAGGTACGTACTATTTTGTTGCACACTAGACCTGTTTAAGCGTTTTGGAAACAGACAACAGCAGAAACTCAATACCTAATAAAATCAATTAGGTCCTATTGGTTATTGAAATGTTATTGACTTATTGATCATATCAACATTTTTTATATTTTTTTAAATGTTTAGTTTTAATCACCCAACACTTATGGGGTAATACCTGTTGTTGGAGAGATAGATTAATAAATCAATCATTGTGTGCAATCCCTACTTTTCATTCATTCCATGGTCCACCTCTTGTTGTTATGTTTTTAATATAGGCCAATACTATCATTCATAATATAATATTATATCATTAGTACCTATGTACCGGTAGGTAGTAGTACCGGTAGATGGTCTGTCTGGGCCCGGGGAAGAATTTGGCCTGCTAATCGTAAAAGGCGAGGAAAGAGTAAAATCCCATCTCGCAAACATCAGATGGTAAGTTGGGGAGTATATTACTCCCTGAAACTAGAGGGGAGCTCTGGCAGTCGGCGCCGGGGAACTCCTGACGACCTCCCCGACGACAACGTCAACCATGACAACATGAATGTTGACAAAGATGATATGCAACCGCGACATGAGAGTCTGCCCTTTCCTCCCCCTACCCGTAGCTGGTTCTAACCAGCATATGACTTACCTCCCCATATCCCATAGGTTAGAGTGGTGCATCAACTGATGTGCCCTTAATCCAAACAAACTAAAAAAATATGGTAGGGTAGGTCTATGGTTTAAAAACTTTTATTACACTTTCTAAGCGTGGAAAATGCCTATCGGTTAGTTAGATTGAAGAAGGGTTGACAGGCCGAAAACTTTAGTTAGGCCTAAAGGCTATCTTTATATTGTTTAAATATAAGCACCTATTTGTAACAAAAGGTGAATAAATAAATAATTATAACAGCTCTACAAATTGAATATGAATACATCAGGAATAGTATGAAAAAAAATAGGGTTGCCCTATAGAGCATTACTGTAAGCCTACTTCATTTTAATCAGGCATTATTAACATTATTTAAACATTTGCATTTCATATCATAGCGTATAACCCGCCACTCAATGAAACCAACATATTAGATCGTATCGAAGTGGATGATGGTACTATAGTAGTAGGAGATTTCAACGCACCAAACAAGCTGTGGAATTACAAGATAACAAGCAGGGTTGGCCACTTAGTAGAAGACTTTCTGGATAGTAACCCCATTATTCTTTTGGAAGGCACACCTTCGCCATTTACCTTTTTATCATATACAGGCCACCAATCAAGACCGGACCTGGCCTTCTGCCATTCAAAAATCTATGATGATATTAAACAAGAAAATCTTGAATCTCCAACAGGGCAGGACACAAAATGTTACTCATCACCAGAGAGAAAGTTCCGAGAGAGGACCAAGATAAAAGAATAAGCTGGAACTTTAAGAAAGCAAAGTGGAAGGAATTCAGAAGATTCACTGAAGAAAGGTTTACCAAAATAGGCAGATAACACAGAACAAGAGAACAATGAGATTAACGAAATACTACAAGAAGCAGCGCAAAAATTCATACCAAGGGGAAAGGTGAAGAAATATAAACCCTTTTGGAACGAACACCTACAAGAACTAAAAGAGGAAAGGGATCACAAAAGAAAGGAAGCGGAAAGAACCGGAGACATGCAGGATATGATCAAGCTAAGGAAAGCACAAGCTATGTTCAGGAGACATGTCATCGAATGCAAAAGAAAAACCTTCCACGAGTTTGCCGAGAACATAGACTTCAGAAAAGATGGGAGCAAGGCACATAATTTTTTTTCTACCATGTGTAATAAAGATAAACAACAGAACAAGAATGAACCAATAGAATACAAAAAAAAGCAGCTAACAGCAGACAAAGACAAAGCAGAAGCATTCTGTGAATATTGGCTAAGCAGAGTAACCATACAAACCAGAAACATATAAGAGTAGAAAAGCAAAAATACAAGGACGACAGACTGGACCCATATAACGGCCCCTTTCTTCTGTGGGAACTTCAGTCAGCACTAAATAAACTAAAATGTAAAAAATCCCCTGGAATTGATCTAATATATCCAGAATTTCTGAAGAATTTGGGTATGGAGGGAAAGAGCACTCTTCTTAACCTATGCAATAAAACTTGGGAAGGAAATTTACCCGACAGCTGGAGAAAAGCAGAAGTCATCCCTATACTGAAGAGGGGAAAAGACAGCAGCAAGATAGAAAGTTACAGACCCATATCTCTAACTACAATGACAGCAAAAGTAATGGAGCACATGGTGAACTTCAGACTGAGGAATTTCCTAGAATCAAACCGGCTATTAACACCACATCAGGCTGGTTTCCGTAATAATCGCAGTACTGTCGACCAGATAGCATATCTCATGCAGGATGTAAAGGAAGGGTTTAACAAAAAACTTTCAACCTTGGTAGTATTGGTCGACTTTAGAGCGGCATTTGACAAAGTTTGGAGAGGCAAACTGCTACAGAAAATGCACAAATTGAAAGTACCCGAAAACATATATAGGTGGGTAAAAACCTTTTTAAGTCAACGGTTTATACGAGTCAGATACAACAACAAGAGATCACGGTACAGACAAACAAAAGCAGGGGTGCCTCAAGGAGCAGTAATGAGCCCAATCCTTTTTATTATTTTAATCAATGACCTGGCAGAATACATACAAGCAAGGAGTAAAGTGAAACTGAAGATATTTGCAGATGATGTAGTTATGTGGTACTGTGGAGGGGATGCAGAAGAAATGGAGGAAGAGATGAATAAAGCACTGAAGGCGCTAGAAGAATGGTCAACACTGAACGGAATGATGGTGAACAAAGAAAAAACTGTATACAACTATCACACAACCAGGCAGCTCATCCCCGATTTCCAACTGAAGTTTGCAGGGACAGTACTGAACAAGGAAAAATAACCCCGCTTATCTTGGTATGATCATGGATCAAAAAATGACAGGAAAAGAACACATCGAAAAGATGTGTGCAGCAGGGAAGAGACGACTGAGGTTGATGAAGAGAGTTGCTGGTGTACAATGGGGGGCCAACGAGGATACCCTAAAAACTACATATAAAACATATGTGCGACCTCTCCTAGAGTATGGCAGTTCTCTACTTATAACGTCAACCAAAGGAGCCACAGATGCACTGGACAGGATACAAAATCAAGCTCTCAGAATAATCACGGGAGGTGTTAAATCAACCCCAATTGTTGCCATGGAAGCCAAAACTAACATACCACCCCTGGAGGCCAGAAGAAACAGTTCAGCAGTTTGCCTGCATGAGAAGCTGATAAGACTAGACCGGCTTGAATGGGACAGAGAACCCTATGAACATCTCAAGACACAAAAAACATTCATTACAGCAGTAAAAGAGGTGAAGGAAGGTCTCATCGGGCAATTGAAACACACAGAGAGAGAAAACATCCCCCTACCAAATATAAACATTGCCATACTAGACGTACTACATGAATTGACAGTGGATGGACTGGGCAAGACAAAGGCATCCTACATAGACGAGGAGTTGAGAAAACTAACAATAACTCACATACACAAGAACTACCCGGAAAAGGATTGGCTACACATTTACACGGATGGATCGGCTACCCCAGGTGAGGGACAAGCTGGGGCAGGCATATATTGCAGAGAGTTTGAGGAATCTCACCCTGCAGGGGAAAATGGTAGCTGCTTTGACGGAGAATTGACTGCTATTCTTAAAGCCCTGTACAAAGTTAAAGACTGCCGCAGTGATAAAATTGTAATTTTAACAGACTCAAAAGCAGCAATACAAGCCATAGTCAACAAGGAAGTGGCAGATTCTGCGGTAAGGCAGTGCAAATTACAAATCCTAAGACTGCACAATGCAAACAAGATAATTAAGCTACAATGGATACCATCACACTGCAATGTATATGGCAATGATAAAGCGGACTTCTTAGCTAAGAAAGGGAGCAAAATGCCACAACAGAGCAAACCGATAACTTACAGCTCAGTTAAAGCCCATGTAAATGCTGCAGTTTCTAAGAAAATTAGACAAGAATGGGTTAAAAAGGGACAAGACAAACCATGGCAGGTGTACACCACGCAGCCAAGTAAACCCAAAAGAATATATGATAGACGAACAGAAACAGCACAGTTCAGGTTGAAGACTCAACATGACCTTCTAGGGAAGCATCTGCACCGAATAGGCGTGTTTGAAACCAGTACCTGCAGATTATGCGGAAATGGTGAACATGACAGACGACATCTATATACCTGTGCCAGTCTGGCAAATGAGCGTGACGCAATGCCCAACGGCATGAAGAAGGAGGAAAGGGAGGCTCGTCTCTATTGGTTGACTAGATCAAGCATGATGGCATCATAGGCCAAATGTGGGCATATGAGAAGAAGAAGAAGACATTTCATTTTATTACTTTCAATATAATTTGTAAATTTGATGTTGATTTGGAAAAAATCTTATCCATGGAAAAATTGTTATGTAAGCTGGGTTCAAAATGTTAATGTTGTTACTTACTTGTTAATATCATTTAACCCTCCGTCACTCGCGTGGGGTTCTACAAACCCCAGGGTCTACATTCGACTCTGTTTCTCTGCATCAGACTGTTTAACCGACTCTAGATTCTCAGTACCTTCAAGTCACTCTATCTGTTAGCGAAATTTGTAACCCTCTAATCATTAGGGCTTTTAGTGTCGTTATATTGCCGGTCTAAACTTGGCTGGGGTTTCTGAAACCCCACGCGAGTGATCACGTTACAGTAACAGCATAGGGAAACTCAATGCTATTTTGGCCCTAATTTTGAAATTTTGGAATTTTGGAAAAATTCTTCTTGCAATTTACTAACTGGTTCATCTTTATTACTAAAAAGTGAAACAAAACTTAAAATTGCATTATTTGGACACCTTTTTTGAATATTTTGAAAATGTCCATTTTTTTAATCTGAAAAATACAATAAAATAATATTTCATACAAAAAGGTTCATTGGCATTTTATTTCCCTGTCCTCCCAGTAAAAACCACCTACATAGTAGTTCCACAAATCATATGAGCACAGACAGAAATATCCAAAACATACTTCTGCACTAATTACAGCCCAAAATAATTTGGGGTTTGACAAACCCCACGCGAGGGATGGTGTTAAGAAATTCCGCGCGAGTGACGGAGGGTTAAAGTAAAGAATGTACACAGGCCTATATGTGCAACTAGGCCTATAAGCTGATTTCAGCTTATAAATACATTTCTTCTTCAAAATTAACCGCTCCCTCCAAGCTCTAATTAGATTTGAAGTCTGAACATCAACTTCTTTTTACTGTGTTCAGCTTTGAGGACT
>JAMZAV010002126.1:0-94529 GCA_024449915.1 Sweltsa coloradensis
TGACCAACTAGACCCCGGCAAAATAGTAAAACACCAATCAATCAAGCTGGTCACCATTGCACCCACGGATAGCGCCAGAATCAAGCAGGCTAAATCGGCACAACCTTTAGAATTTTTATTTGCTTCTTACTGGCGGCTCCAAAGTCACGTTTACAAATTCCAAAACCCAAAAACTGATAAACTTGTCCTATAACGGGAAATCGAACCCTGGACCTTCCGCACTGGAAGCAGAGACGCTAACCACAAGACCAACGAACCACACATATACAGTGAGAGCTAGGCTCTATAGTTGTTCCTTCCTGATGGTTGTAGCCCTAACATATTAGGCCTATAAAGTTTTACATGAAGTTTTCGTGAAGCATTGTAGGTTAGGTAACACCAGTGGGACCAAATAAATACGGAAACAGAAAATGTTCGAGATAAAGGGTAGCTATTTTGAAAAACTTTTTTTGATGACATGGCGTACCCAGCCCCAAACAGTAGGCCTGGATAAAACCCTGAACAGGGGGTAGAAAAATCAAAATATAAATATTTTTTAATTTTTTTTTTTAATTTTTTTTTAGAAACAAAGGGGTGGGCCTAGGCCTAGACGGGGGCCCAAAAAAAAGAAATACGCTAGGCCACCCCAAGGGCCCTACCCCCAAGCACAAAAGGGGGTGAGGTGTCCTAAGTCTTAAAGGGGACCTGGGCCTAGGCCACAAGGGGAAAAACAATGCACAAATGAAACACTAGGCTTGAGAGATGGATAAAAAGGGAACTCAGGAAAGACGCTGGGATAGGGAAACCCCCAAAGCAAAAACCAGGGGGTTGCAGTCAGAGGTGTGAAAGGGTGGTGGCCATTTCTGCACATCGCAGGAAATCAATGGGTTGTAAAGGTAAAAGACGAGTTAAAGAAGAAAAAATGTGAAATGCAGAAAACAATTGATGCCAATTGCAAGGGGGAAAGAGCTTCAAATGAGGGTGAAAACGTTGGGAAAAACAAATAAAGGGGCCCCAAAAGATTAAAGGAAAAAGAAAACAGAGATTCATGAGAAGACTGAAATACTGTGGAAGAAAGTTGGCCTAAAACCACTAATTTTCTGTCCTTTTTTTATTTATTTATTTTTTTTTATTTTGGGCCAAAAAAAAACAATAAAAGTACAATTAAAGTTTTTAACGTTTTCACCGTTATTCCATTTTTGCTAAAAATAGACTGTTGTACATAAAATATTAATTAATATAAAATAGGTTCGTATTTTACAAAAAAGTATAGGCCTATAGCCTATTTATGGTACCTCCTACTAAAAATAAAATATAGCAATTTTTTAGGTGTTCTTCTGTTAAAGGGCTTTTATGCTGTAGTATGCCTTTTGTATTAGGAATTTAGTTGTTCTTTTTGAATTTATGTGTTCTGTTAGTTTTTTTTGATTGGGGAGTTTATTGAAAAGAGTTTTATTCAAAAAATCCAAATTTTTTTGACCTGGTTTGTACATATGGTTAAGATGGGGTTTTTTTGTTCCTTGTGTTGGGGTTGTATCCACTGTTGGGGTGAGAGTGGGATTTTTTTCTTAGGGCTAAAATTGACTTGAGAATGTAAGGCATTAACGGAAAGAATGTTTAGTGTAAAAAAAATTGGGGGTTTTGCTTTTGCCCCTCGGCTTAAGGGTACATAATGCCCTTTCTCTTTTTTTTGCGTATGAATACCTTGTCGATATGAGTCGATATTCCCCAAAATTCGATTCCATATCTCATGCATTCAATAGAGAAAAGTAAATATTTTAGCAGTTGATATGTTGCTTATTTGTTTGATGCTCTTTTGCAAAACAAGCTGAGCTGATTTTTTTGGTATTAGGGTTTGATTGGGCATCCCGGGTTAATTTTATTATTGTTATTCCCAAAAATTTTGCTTGGTAGATGATTCTACTGTGGTTTATCATGTGAATTTTGAAATGCAAGGTTTTTGGTTGAGTGATTTTTTTTTTTGGAAGAATGAATTGAAAAATTTTTTGGTTTTTGATGATTTAGCATTTTTTTTCACCGAAAACCCATTCGGGGGATTCGTAATTCTTTTATCTGCCTTCTCTTAAAGTTGATTGTCTCATTAGGGGAAATTTCTTGTAGTGGTCGTCTCAAAAACTCTCCCTCCTCGATGTTATCAGGTGATCTTTAAAAAGATGAAAAAAATATGGGCCAAATGTGAAAAAATTGACAAAATGACTAGGATTACACCGGTGCCGATGACCCAACAGATCTAAAAATTGGAAAAGGGAAGAATACATAAAAGCAGAAATGTTGGCACAAGACTAGGCCTTCCAGAAAGCTGGGCCAAAGGACGTGATAAATGCCCAAGACTAAGCCAAAACGGGGATAGGTGAATTGAAGGGTCAAAAAAGAAATGTAAAGGCGACTCATAGGCGTATCCGGGAGGTATTACTCAGGAATTTTGCAAAAAAAAGGGATCCCGGGCCCAAAGGCATATCCTGGAAAAAAAATTTGGATTTACCCGTCAAATTGAAAATTATTGGAAGGGACACGGTGGGCCACCCGAACATTCTTACACGGGGAATCGCGACGAGGGAAATCGAGAAAGCAAAAGAGTTATCGTAGAAGAATAAGAGGCCTACTGAGGGGGTTAAGGAAAAATATCCTAAGCATTGTCAATATGTGTGGGGAAACCACCAGCGCTGGCCAATAGTCAATCGAAATCAACAAGTGTGCGACAACAAGGGGAAAATTTTTGTTGACATAGGAAAGAGGCATAGACGACAGAGACCTCAAAAAAAATGGGAAAGTGAAGAAAAAATTGGGGAAAACTAAGGAGTTTAGAAATAAAACGAGGCCTGGGGACTGGGCCCTTGCCCACACAAAAGCCATGTGGGAGGGCAATTGAGATACAAAAACTGATGGGCCTAAAATGAAGGATTTTTTCCCCAACCCCGGGGGACCCGAAGTATTTAGTGAAGGTAAAAGAAAAGAAGGAAATAAAAACAAGGGAAAAGAAATGTGAAATGCATAGCTCCCTTTAATATCGTCCACTTAAGGGGAAGATGGAAGAGGTGATAGATACAATGCGGCAAGGAAGTGGACATTTGGGGCTTGGTAAAACAAAATGGAAAGGAGTGGGCTAAAAGGAGCTTAGAGATGGGTAAAAAATTTGGGTGGTCAGGGGAAAATAAAGGTAAAAATGGTTTGGGTTTTGTTGTGACCCAGAGATAAAGGAAGACATTGTTGAAAAAAAAAATTGTAGTGACAGAATGATAAAGGGATAAAGTGCTGATGGGAAAGAGAGAACCGAGATAATTCGGGTAATGCTCCTAAATTGGGAAAGTCCATGGTAAAAGGGCATCTTTTAGACTTGATGGAAAAGGGAAAAAATACCACCGGAAGTTTTTATCAGGGAGATATAATCCCCAAGGTGGGGGAAACCAAAAGGATATGATGGCGTACGGGCCCCCGGGTATGGGAGAAGAATAAGGGGGGAGAAATGTTTTGGGAGTGTGCCCCGAAATTTCTAGTCATTAAAATAGTACCCTTTAAGAAAAAAATGAACACAGATCATAGATTGGGGGGATGGGGAGACTGAGAGTGTGTAGCTATTCATGCCCAAAAAGAACTGATGCGGGATTTAGGGACGTTAAGGTTATTCCTAGCATTGCATTGGAGGGAGACCACAGCTACGGGTAGCAAAAAAAAGAAAAAAGACGAGGAAAATTCAAAAAAACCGGGACTAAAAAGCTGAAGTGTGGCAACTATACAAAAGACAAACTAAGGGAGTTGTTCAGGAAGAAAGTAAAAGAAAATACCTCAAGGAAGCTGAAGAAGTAAAAGAAAATGGGTGGCTTTAGAAACACGTAGTGGGGATTACAAAAGATATGGGCGAGTGAGGGGGAAAAAGAAAGCAAAAAAGAACCCAGGGTGGAAGAAAGGTAAAAGCTGCAGAAAAACAGAAAAAGAAACATGGAAAAAAGAAGGGGGAAAACCCTCCATAAAAATATTTTGAAATATGAACAGGCAAAAAAGGGGTAAAAGATTGTAAAACTGGAAAAACAAAAATCAAGGTGAAGTTGCAAAAAAGCTAAAAGTTGACTTTGAAGAAACAAAAAGATGTTGTACGGTAGATAAAAAATAAACACAGATATGAGCGTCCAAAATTTCCCTTTAAAAACACGACGGAAAACAAAACACGAACCAAATGAAATACACCTTGTGGGAAAAAGCATTTCTCACCTACTCAATGACCCCAACACTCGGGGCTGTGATGAAGCGATCAAACCCTACTGTGGAAATATTGAAAAAAGATAAAAAGGGGAGGGAGAATACGAAGAAAAAAGTAAGGCAGCTTAAAAATGGAAGAGCAGCAGGGGTGGATAAGTTATATAAGATATCAAAGCAGCGGGACCAGTGGGGTGTAATGGATGCACCGTGTGGTAAAGCACTTGGGAACAAAAAAAAAGTTCCCAGGACTGGCGGAAGGGAGTGATTGTCCCACTTTTTAAAAAGGGTGAAGGAAGGAAGTAAAAAACTACAGGGCATCCCCAATGACCAAAGGGGCTAAGATATATGAAAAAATAATACAAGCAATTAAATGAATAATAGAAACCCCAGCTAAGGGGAAAAGCATATGGGTTTTTGGAGTGGAAGGTCAACCACTGATTTATTTCGCGTTAACAAAACTGGAAACTAGATGGGAGGGAGGACAAAAGGTGCACCTATATTTTTTTGACCTAGAAAAAGCTATGATCCAAACCCCAAGGGAAAGTTGGGATTTCCTAAAAAAAAGGGTTTAACCACGGCATTACGAAAATAAAAAGTTTACCAAAAATGCACTGTTGTGTTCAAAAAAACCATGGAAATACTGAGTGGTTTTAACCTAAATCTGGCCTAAGGCAAGGGAGTGTAAAATCCCCCCTTCTATTAGTAATGGGCGAAATATTAAATAAGGGGGGAACCAGAGACGGGCCCGGCACAAGGACAATGATTTATGGGATACATCCTGTGTGGGAGAGACAAACTGAAGAAGTGCAGACAAATAAGAAGTGGATCTTGTAAAAGAAAATTTTGGACTAAAAGATCATGTAGGAAAAAAAAAAACTATTGTGATGGAAAAAAACTAGAAAAAAAGGGAAAAAGTAAAGTAACTCGAGAGAAAAATTTAAAAATTTAAAAAAGAGGAACTGGAAAAGGGAAAGAGTTTTTCTACGTAGGGAGCTTATCACAAAGGAGGCAAAGATGGGGAAATGAGATCAGTAAAAGGTGGCCCCGGCAGAATCCTTTTTTTCAGAAGTAAGGAATTACTTTGGGAAAGAGGTTTCCCTAATGAATGCAAGGTGTTTTTGTACAAGGTATATATCTCCCCCTCCTTCATATGCTTCAGTGACCTGGCACTAGGACCGTAATGCAAGTAGGATTCAAGCAGCTGAAATGAAGTTTGTAAGAACATAGCCGGAATATCGAAGTTAGAAAAAAATTAAAGCCAAAAATCAGGACAAAAATTGGAGTTGAAAGCTATTATTCAAAATTGGACGAAAAGGTTGAGATGGTATGGGCATTCAAAGAATGGGAAAAAAGATTCCCAAAGGCAGAATTTGAAGTGGGGGAAAAATTAAAAGACGATCGGTAACAAGAGAGAAGTGGAAAAAATCAAAAAAATGATATACAGGAAAGAGGGGGAGAAGTGGGAAAAGTTTAAGCAAGGGAACTGTGGGAAGACGAAGTGGGTGGCGTGAACTGGGGGGAAGAATGCGATGAACCTGAAGAGGACATACAGGGCCCGGCAAGCCGGTGTTAACAACTCATAAATGCCCCAGAAATTGGTGGCTATAGCCACCCCTGACCTAATTAAAATTGGAAACAGGAGTCAGATATATATATATTATATATATTTTTGGGGGCTGGTGTTGTTAAAGGGGCCACACTAAAACCTGATTTAGACGGTTTAAAAGTTTCCAACAATCCCTTGATTTCAAGGGGTTAAAATTTAAAACCCATCCTTGTAGAAAACTTGAACTATTTTTCACTGTTATGCATGGGTTTAAAATTTAATCTAGTTACAGCCACTTAAACGCACTGGAAAAGGCGTCAGTTTTCCCAAAAAATTGGAAACGTCATTGTGACCTAGGAACGATTCCCAAGAAAAAAAATTTTTCATTGAATGCACAGTTTTTTGGTGGTCATTTTCCGCAAACCCGTGATACCGCGATTTCCCGCAGTTTTTTCCGCGAGCCCATAAGGCGTGTCCGCTTAAGACGGAAAAATGTATTTTTAACTTGCATCGTCGACGTCCATGTACCGCCCCCAAAAAAAACGACATGCAAAAAGTTTAAACTGCATGAGTTTTCGATACCTGCATTTAAATTTCCATGTCATCCCCACGAGACACCCAAAAATATCAAAACAACATGCCAGCCCATGTTTTCTTAACTTTTTTTTCACTCTACAGTAATCCCATGGGGTGGAGCAGTGTGTCATGATGATAAAGAGCTCTGTAGGGCTGCCCCCAAAAATAAAAAATCAAATCGATATCAAAAGGGGATAATCGATATCGTGACTCAAACAAAATTTTCAAATCGAGTAGGCCTACCTATCGTATTGTTCATATCGTACTTTTTTTGCTTATTAAGTTTCCGGGCGTGGCCAAAGGGCCGGCCCAGGCAATGCAAAGCCGCTGTCGGTCCCCAAACGAAGCGCAGATTCAAGGTTTAAAATATGGGGTGAAAAATGAGAAAAATAATAAAAACACATATTACAAAAATATTGTCTTACAAAAAGGGCCCTGAGGGTTATGTTGCATCTGGGAAAAAGGGTTCATGCCGACCTATTTAAAGAAAAAAAAATCCTTACGGTGGCAGCCTTACAGATGGGGGTTAAAGTTTGTACATGATTTCCCAACAATTTTATTGCAAATGATGGGCTTCACAGATTCAAAACAAAAGGTAGACTCAACCTACACCGGGTGGGACATAGACTTAAGTTGCTAGATAACGATCCAGTCCATATGGGAGTTTAAAGTATTCAATAAACTGCCGATGACATAAAACAAGTTATGCACACTTGTAGCAGAGAGACATTTAAGCTCAAAGTAAAATCATTTTTTCTGGAACATGGATTTTATAAATGTAACAAATATTTTAATCATGTATAAAAAGGTTTAAAATACTATTCTTTATTTTTTACTTTATTTTTAACTAGTGACTTATCCATATATGGAACACATAAGTTTGGTTTGGAAAACTAGATGTTCAGTGGTTTGAATCTCTGATTATTACTAGGGTTGCCGTTCGATGTGAAAATCGTGATCGATAATCGGAGGCATCGAATCGATTATCATATCGAAATATATCGATATCATAGACCCAAATCGTTCATCATAACAAATTCCAAATTGAGCCTAGGAACAGAAACACGGAAGAAACATCACAAATTCAAAATAATTGGGCAGACTGACGCTAGAGAAGTTCACGCCACAACGTCGAGCCGTACTGAATACATCGCAATCGGGCCCCGGGGGATGTTTTTTGGGATCGCCTTGTATCGCGCTGCGAGCGCATGCGCACTGGCGGCGGTGGGCGTGGCATTATACTTGACAGCGATTGGCTACTCCGAAAACCATCGGGCGCTTATACGACAGCGGGCATTTTTAAGCATGGTAAACCGAAAAAACATCGTGTCACTATTTAAATCGTAATCATTCTTTCAAATAAAAATACTTGAATCGTTATCTTCATATTACTGATATCGATAATCGTCGATTTTCGATTATCAACGGCAACCCTAATTATTACCAATAATTTTGTCTCCCATCCCCATCAGGCACTACTTATATTGTATAACCCCCTATGTCCCCTAGTTTAAGTTATTTTTTTAGCTTGACCTATAGGGGATAACTTTCAATACTCAAAATTTTCTTAAATGCTTTATTATGAGTGCAATAAAAACTTATAAAAATTTAAACAGCTCAAATGTTAATATAAGATAAAATAAAAAAAAACGTAAAAAAGGTAAGTAACCTGATAGTGATTTTTACGTAACTGACAACGATTGGCCTAAGCCTACATGTCGGCCGCGCAAACTATTTCTCCCCCAAAAAAAATCAAATTGATTTCTTTGCTATCTATAAAACAATAAATAATCAAAAAAAGGGCCAGGCCAATCGAATCTACCTACATTAAATATTGGTCCCCGGTGGGGGCCTCTTAAAATAAACAAACTTTTGGGGGAAAAAAAAAAACTTTGCTAATCCTATACATAAAAAAACCTAAAAATTTAAACCCCTGCTCACTCACCGGGGCTGAACGTAAGATGCAGACGCTGAGGATGCAAGGTCTTCCTGGATCTTGAAAAAAGTGCGAGCTCACTACTGTGTAGACCTTGCAGCCCCGGGGGCTTAGGAAGTGTAAAATAAGTAAATTGTCTTAACGTTGACGGTCGTCGTTCACGTCACTCCGAAAATTAAAACAGAACTTTAAAATGGTTGTAAATGAGTAATTATTAGTAGGCCTATGCAATCTTGTCGTTTTTTGATGTTTTTTTGGGGTTAAGGGGAAGGGGGCGCGAATTACATTGGGGGTTAATGAGGATAATACCAAGTAGGCCTAGTAAGGCCTATATTAAAACATATTAGGCCTCAACAGCTTAACTTTCAAGAACATGTAAATTACATACGGTCAGTACACACAGATTACCGGTATAGAAATTGGCTACTTGGGCAGGATAAGTAGACTAAGTTCCCTATCATATACACAAGACTGCGAGTATAGAAGAGAATAACTAGTGCCACAATTTTTGAGTGTGTGCAAATATATTATACCAAGGTTGGTAGTGAAATAAAACGATTGCAAATACTGGCAAACACTGGGTAACAAAAAAAACAATGAGATGAGATAATATTGAAGTGTAATTTTTTTACTTTTGGAATTGTAGTAAAAATTGTAACCACTATAGCCTACTCAAGTAGCCGGTAGTAGATATATGTTAGAAGTTCTGGATGGCTTGAACCGTATTGCAGAATTGGTTTAACAGTTGAAAGGATTGATACTTTATTTATACTCATTCAGAACCACGTGGTCCATTTAATGGCATAACAATTTTGGGGAATTTTTTTTATAATATGAACCTTAAAGTTTTTCATTTGCAACCAACCAATTCAAAAATGGGGAATTCAACATTCACATTGTTTTTACCGCCTGGGGGGAATAGAGACGATAGTACGCGTTTTAGAGCAGATTGAAAATTGTGTAAATGTTTAACAAACGAGCAAAAAAAGTGTTTTTGGTTTTTTTCCCTGGAAATTTTAAAATATTAATAGTTTTTTGCCAGTACTTTGAGATACAGAAAATCCAAATATGCAACAAAATTCGCGAAAATCTAGCTTTTAGAAATGCCTTAAAATTTACATTTGAACTCAACGTTGCTTTTTTATTCCGAAATCCCAAAATTGCCATAATTCCTTAAATATTACAAAGAAAAATATAAAAAAAATACTAAAAATATCAGAAAAAATCACAAAATGTTAATTTTTAGCTTAAAATATCCTAATTCTTGCCAATTTAATTATGGTCTGAATGAGTTAAGTAAAAAATGGAACTACCTTGGTAGCAAATTAATAAAAATTGACTCGGTTCATAGACATAAAACAAGGCAATGCAAGGCAGATAATAACTAACTAGCCAGCACCAATAAACTTACAGGGGTGCCAATCTATTTTTACACGGTTATACGACAGTACAATTACCTACGGTAGGCTACTTATGAATATCAGGAGGCAAAACTGTTGTAGAGTTCAAAAATTGTGTTGTGAACATCAACTTGTAAATATGCTTAACTTAGTGTAATGTTTCATACTTTGCTTTTTATTATATTTTATTGATGATGATTTTATTGATTTGATGTATTTTATGTATGATCTATACCGTCTGCTTAGTGGAAGATAGCTCTTGAGCTAAATAAAAGATGATTTGATTGATTTGACAAGATCATGTACCTCACGAAAGAGCGTAGGGAGGGGTAAACCCATAAATAATTTTTGCCACCACTGATAAAAAGTAAAAACACATAAATATCTAGGGCCAAATAGAGCCGGTAAAGAAGTTTCCCTGTTGGGGAAGTCCTCCTCCTAAGTCAAAACAGTAACTATTGATCAGAGCGCTGAACGGGCGGCTTAAATGCGAAACTACTGCCTACAACTTCACATTCAGGGGCCAAGTCGCTTGAAGCGCAGTAGGGTACAGGCCTGGCGTCCTGTGTGGTCGTCATTGACGTTCCTTCCTTAGCATCTACCGGTACTCTTTCAGTTGGGGTCACTCAACTTTTTAACAATGCAATTTTAGGGGAAAAGCATAGGTTGTGGGGGGGGGGGGGGCGAGAAGCACGTATGTTTTAATACCGGTACCTAATAATAATAATAATGATAATATTGTAAAACATACACGCTTTGCCCCCCCCCCCCCAACCTATGCTTTTCCCAGTTGACTGACCCCAACCGAAAGAGTAGGCCTACCCATCTAGGTGTACGATCTACCGTATTGTCCTGAATATAAGCCTACCGTACCCTTTTTTCATTATTTCAAGTCTCAAAAGTCCCTTGGCTTACCTATGCATATTTATTTATTTATTCATTTCAGCGTCACATGTTACATTCAATATTGGTGCACAGAGTGGCACCTGAAAATGTTTTTTTTATATTTCAACAAGTAAAGTTAGGGGGTCGGCTTATATTCAGGTTCGGCTTATATTCGGCACAATACGGTAGGCTACGCCTACGTGGTTAATGTCCAATGCGGCCATTTTCCCCGTCCCAACCAAGTTAAGCACGAGAAACTCATAGTCATGGACCAGATTAAAATCTAGGCAGGTCAAGGAAACCAGCAGTGGGATTTTATATAACGTGAATGTCGTTATGGATATAATACCCCGTGTGTATTGATATGTTGGACGTACGAAAACGCAAATAAATTCATAAATAAAATAATAAAAAATAAATTGTATTAAGAGTCTACCCGCTCAGTTATATAACTGATTTTCAGTGGGGGACAGTAAATCAAAGCGACCAAGCCAACCCTGTAGGCCCCGAGCCAATCGACGAGTGAGCGATAACCAACCAAAGATCGATGTTTTTTTTAATAGGAAATAGCAATCAGTGGTATGGACAGTGCAAACACCCGCGGATCAATGCCAGAATCAACAAGGCTGATTCAGAACAACTCTGAATTTATTATGTGCTTCGTTGCCAAAGTCACAGTTTACAAACTTCTAAGACAAGAAGTTAAAAAACTTCGGACTTTGGCGGTAATCGAACTCTGGACCTTCTGCATTGGAAGCAGATACGCTAACCAAAAGACCAACGAGCCACACAATACGTTGGATACTTGCAATTGGTCGGGTTTTCAACGTTTTCGCCTACCATTTGTGGGCATCCGCATAGGCCTATGAGTGTTGAATTGAATGGAATGATAATAAAATAAATAAATAAATAATAAATAAAAATAAATAAATAAATAAAAGTGTAGGCCTATACAAAGACTTTATAGGGAACCCCAAGTCGAACGCGGAATCGAGCTCAGTGCATTGGAAGAGAATTTCCCATAAGAATAGCATTGGGCAATTTTTAAAACGCTTGTAGGCCTATCGTTTGAGCGAGAAGGATTTAAGAAATATAATTCACATTACGTTAACACCATTCTTTTCTTGACACATTTGACGTATTTAATTTATAAAAGTCGCAATAGAATTTGAATAAACGTTGTGGAAACACATGTATGTTTCGCGTTTTGGAGCGATTCAATAGAAAGAGACGCACAGTAGAAAAGAGAGAGAGAACCAACGCATGCGCACGGCCGACTAGCGAGGAGCAGCTTTGCATGTACAGCATCCAAGTGCACGGCGAGCTCGGCTGTCCGACATGTTTGTTTCTTCGATTCAACAGCCAATCACAGAAGATCGGCGCGCGTCGCAGATGAAAAATGCAAACATCTTCTTGTTAAACTCGAACTCATTTAAATTCTAAACATGGTATTAGAATTCTACTATATGTGATAGTTGAAGAAACGAATGGCTAATGACGTAATGTGAATGATATTTCTTAAATACTCCTCGTTCAAAAGATACAAGCGTTTTAAAAATTGCCCAATGCTATTCTTATGGGGACATTCTCTTCTAATGCACTGAACTCGCTTCCCGCGTTAGACTTGTGGTTCCCTATAGTATAGAGTATACCTACGTTGGGAACAAAATCAAATCATAATTTCTTTCATTAAAATAGCCTAGGCTACCGTACTTCAAAATACACCTTTTGAAGTAAAAATATAAAATAATTAGGGCTGTGCGAGCAGGGAATTTTTTAAGTCGAGCGAGAATTCGAAAAAAATCTTGAATCTTGAGCGAGATCCGAGGCCGAGCGAACGAAATATAATTTTTGTTTCTAACTTTATTAGTTTAATCACATTAATTTGGGTACTTGTTCATTAACGGGACCTCCCCCCTCAATTTTTTGTTAATTGATCCCCCCATCGTCGTTTTTTTACTTATTTCTGTTTACAATAAATAATTACAACTTGTGAAGAGTTGAATATGACCCAAATAGTGAACTTGACTCACACGTTCAACGTGACTCAGGCGAGTACAGTCCACTGGAACGCGTAGGCCTACATGAGAGCAGTCGTCGCCATGCAGCTGACATTGACGTTCACAGACACCAAATGAACCTTCAAAACCTTTAACGTCGCTATTTTAAATGAAAGTACTTTTCCATTGAAAGTCCTTTAAATATTAAAATCACGACGTTAAAGGTTTTGTAGTGTGAAGTATGTTGGCGTAGGCCGTGTCACTCCTGGCACAAAGTTTGTAGCCGGAAAGGATGTTTTCGAGGCTTTGTTCGAAATAATTGTGTTTTCCTGGCCTCCCCAAACTCAGATGGAGTAGATGTAGTAGTTATGATTGTCTAATGAAATGTTTTTACTGAATTTTTACATTTTTTAGAGGGGGTCCCGTTAATGAACAAGTACCTTAATTTGGTACCTACCTAGTGAAAATATTTAATAAGTAACAACACCATATAAAACATACCCTTTAACTCTTCAAGTGTGCAAAAACCATTAAAATCGACGTGTTCATTCCTGTTCACAATTCAGAACGAAAGGATCACCCACCGTACCTTGCATTAATCGATTCGACATTCGATTGCTGCCATCGCAACGAGATAGGAATGTCGCAAGAAAAACCGATAAAGTAGTTTCTCCGTTGGAGTCGATAACGAGTCGATAAAGCGCTCTCTGCTCTCTACCGCCAACTTCACAAATCACGCTTCAGTTCAGTAGCTCGCACGATAGAGTGCGCTACCAGTCAAAATGCACGATCTGTGCGCGTCGACAGACGCATGCGCGTTGGCAACGAATTTGTGAAATTTCGACTAGCCTAAAATAAAATGTAGATGGATGTCTTGTTGTCACTTATTGGGTGAAGTATGCTAGTGCTAGAAGTACCTAGCCTAGCTTTCGTTCTGTAGAACTTCTCTAGAGGAAAGTGTTTTAAAGTGAAGCCTATTTTATGCGTCATTTGTTAGTAGGCCCTAGGCCTCCGATCTTCGGGTTTATCAAAGCTCCGATCACGGAATGGAACCGGGACTCTGTTAGGCCATTCTTTATTCAATGGTTAGGCCTAGGCTTATAGCCTTTAGCCTAGCTCATCTAGGCCTAGAGATTTCTCGACAATGTGGCATGGCAATATGAAATTATTACGCAAAAATCGGGGAATAAATATTACTTCACGTCGCATAACTCCCGCATAATTAGGACCACCGTGGTCCGTGACGGAGATATCTCGAGACTAGATTTTTCGAGCAATAAGTCGAGACTCGCACAGCCCTCAAAATAATACAAAACTTTTAACGTTTCTATTTTAAATAGGCCCCTATAGGCCTAAAGGACTTTCAACAGAAAGGGAGTTTTGCCAAAATTAGTAAAAGCGGGGAGATTGGCCGCGCCGAACATACGATTTACGGTTACACAGCGAATATTTACGGTCAGGGTACCCTGTAACTTAACCAAAGATCCAACGTACGAATAGGCCTAGGCCTACACTCCGAATGGATCAATCGATATCACCGAAAATAACATGGCTAACTGCTTGATAGCGATTGATAGGCCTATGTTAGGATTGCCATTTGACAATCAATAGCCTATATCGATCGATAGGCCTAGCCTACAATTATTTCCTGAAACGAACGATAATTGATTCAGTCTTCCCGATTGATATTATCGATACCTAATCGAAAAGCTCGCCCATCCGAAATTTTGTAATTAACCACTCGCTCAGCAGAACTTCATAAAATATTTCCAGTCAAGACATTAATCGCTTTATTCTGTGAAAAATGTGTCCACTGCGAGATCTACAAAACGCGTAAGGTGTGAAGTCCGAAGCGCAACACATCGCCCCTGCCCTGCTGCAGTGTAGGCAACTTGCATGGCGTGCGTGTGTTGCCAGGCGGCTGCACTCCCGTGCCGATTACGCAACCTCTCCGCGTCACAGCCGATATTGTAGTACATCGTTCAAGGTCAACAAGTATTTTATCATGATGCATTCCTCCCCACTCCGCGCCAACTCGGTAGTGCTTTACTTAATTCCGTAGTGCTACGATAATATTAGGTACCGTATCTCAGGTAGGCCTCCGCCTATCAGTTTTCTCTGACCAATTAGGCTAGGCCCCTAGGCCCTACATGTCTCCCAAAGAAATGTTGAATATTATTCATCTAGTCACGTAATAAATATCGGAGCATTAAACACATAGCATGGCTAACTGATAATATCTTGTAAATGAAAGATTAAATGAACGACAATCACAACAAGCTAAAATGAAACTTCCCAGAACTAAGATTTCCGAGAAGCACGACCTTCACAAAGAACACACGAGCCAGCATCGGACGAGCCGGTCCGGTCGACCACATGTGTGGGGGGGGGGGGACCTAGAGAAAGACGCTGCTTGAGTGAAAAAAAACCGTTTTGAGCAAATAGAAGGAACAAAAGGATGCACTCACAAGAGGTCCACGGTCCGCGTCGGTATGCGAGAAAGTATACCTAGGCCTAGGCCTAATTTTTATTTGATTAGGCCTATGAATCGATGTAAAAAATATTGATATAGGGCAAGGCTAATCGATTGATTGCACATGCTCGTTTACTGATATGTAAATTCCTATCGGACGGCAACCCTACTATACATCCATAGCGACATACACGCTATCCTTATAGAATCGCACTGCAGACGCCAGCTAGCCTAGGCCCTAGGCCCGAGCCAGCAACGACCTTATGCCCAGTTCACATAAAGTCGTAGTAGTCGTAGTCGTAGTCCTAGTCACAAGCAATGGTAAAGTATAGGGAACATGTCGTATGGTTTAGTCTTAGTCACAGTCGTAAGAAAGATGAAAATTAAAAATACAACTAACGACTAAACAACAAATTCTTACGACGAGCAAATCAGAGCTTGAAACGTCACTTACAAGTACAACCGACCAATGAGATGATACCTACTCGAGTCAGTTGCGCTACTATGTTGAGAGTCAATTGAGAGACTATTTCCGGTTCCCGTTTCTATCAAGGTTTTACGTGGATGACGTCACATAAAAATGCCAAAGAGCTTCGGACAATAAATGTCGCATCTTTACGCGAAGTTCTTTGTTAAAACCATTGCTTGTGACAGCTTGTGACTACGACTAGGCCTACAACTTTATGTGAATTGGGCATTAGCTAAGAGTGGAATGGTGCATAGGCCTAAGTCTCCCTAACTATACCTAGGGCTAAGCTAGGCCCTATAGGTCATGCGTCACTTAGAGGCCTACCGGAAATTACAATGCTTTAAAATTAAGATTTTAATTGATAAATATAAAGTTAAAGATTGTAGGCCCACAATCGTCACAACTTACAGGAAAGAGGGCTATGGAGTTGCCTTGCTAGGTGGACTTGGCCCATCGGGTCTGGAAAACAGCATTACGGCCATTCCATAGCAAAGTGAGCCTGACAAGTGAAAAATAATTTTTATCCAATAGTTTATTGATGGGTCAAAAATTAAAGTCAAAACTCCACTGAATTTAAAAATGTCTTTACTTTCTTTGTGGGTAGTCAATTATGTGTTTTACAGTGCTTCAAAGTCGGTGTAAAGTTATTGTTTTTATTTTAGTGCCACATCCCCTAAATTGTAAGCCCTCCAATTTCTTTTAGGTCAGCTGTGTGAAGTTCTTTATTTTGTATATGAACACTTAATGATGTTGTGAAGTATTTTAGTTGTAAAAACTGAACACAAAGCAAGTTTTACTTAAATTTGGTATCATTAAAGATGTTATGAATACATGTCACACCCGCAACACAAAACTACAATAAACTATGATAGTGTTAAGATTATGGCTAACAAAAGTTGGAGAGTACTTTATTTTAAGGTTAGGTTATATGCCTTATCATATCCAACAGAGAAAACTGAGATGCACTGACTAGAAGTGGTTGAAATTGTGTTGCGGGTGTGACACACAGTTATGTTGCGGGTGTGACATGAATATTGAATTGCATGATAATGCCAGGGCTACAGTCAAATAGGTAAAGAAAATTGCCCCATTAGGCCTACCTAGTTTAGGTAGCGTAAATAATGCACATATAACAAACGCAAAGCAAACGTATTTTGAAAATGCAAAAGAGAGATTACCTGAAAACAAATTTGTTCTTCAAGGCGACTTTGCTGAAAAATTTTCAGCGATCATGCAAGACGAGATTCAGAGCACTCATTGGAGCCATGATCAAATTACTGTTTTTACAGCCTGCGCTTGATTAAAAGATGACGTTAAGAGGTCCTTCGCGGTTGTGACGATTTGATACATAACAAACATGCAGTGTGGGCATTCCTTAAAAAGAAATTTGCTGAACTAAAATCCTAGTTTCCTAAATTAACAAAAGTGATTATTTTTTCGGAACAGACGGGGGAAAAAAAAAAAAACACCCGAGCTAAATTTTTTGGGGGGTCGGTGAAATTGAAGTCTTCGCTTCGCTCATCCAATCATATTTAGTCATGCATATTTGTTAACTTACATTTTAGTATTGAGTATTCATGAATTATGTAAGAAAACTGCCAACCAAATTCAAATCAACATACGAAAACTCGTATTTAATGTTATATTTGTGCACTGCGTCACACCCGCAACATTTCCTTGTCACACCCGCAACATATTCAAACCATCATAAATCGTCTTCTAAATTATTTGAGCCACTATTCCTTATATATTTTTTTAAGGGTGTTCTATGATGCTTTAGGAAAAAAATAGTTGCCTATCCAATGGGTCCTATATTCACAGACTTTTGCACATGTTCATGTAAGGGTGTAAATACAGTGGCAAAAAGTGTCACACCCGCAACACCTGTTTTAATTTTAATTTACTGATTTCTTAAAGTCACAGAACGATGAAATTTGGTGTATTTCTACATCTTATGGCAACAATGATGTATACAATGTCTTGAGTTTTAATTTGTAATTTATAAACACTTGACAGGTGTTGTAAGTGTGTAATTTGTCACACCCGCAACTATGGAATGGCCGTTTAGACGACTCCAACCTAAAACAGTTTAAACAATGTTAATTAGTGGAAGAAGTACATAAATGCCTCCCAGAGACACCTCTAGCAGCTAGGGCTAGCTAGGCCTAGGCTAGCCAATGCCCCATGCCTAGGCTAGGCCTAGGCCTAGGCAAGGCGTCACTTGAAGGCCTAAGGGCCTACAATAATTAAAATGCTTAAGATTTTTAAAAAATTGATAAATAATAAATATAAAGTAAAAGATTGAAGGCCCACAATCGTCATAACTTACAGGATCCTTCTGAAAGAGGTCCATGGATGGAGTTGCCTTGCTCGGTGACTTGGCCCAGCAACCTGCATGGGCCAGCTTATCATCGGGTCTAGAAAACACTATTTAGATCACTTCAAGAGACCTAAAACAGTTTTAAAATGATAATTAGTGGACAAAGTACACATTACAACAAAATATTACACTAGATAAGTAATCTGCATTAATACATTTACCTTAATATTGCAGGAACATTTACGCTGGCCATTACGTCACGAATTTCGTGATTGAGGTTATGTTCGTCGTTTTTTTCTTTTTCTTCTTCTGCGCCGCGAGAACGGATAGGATCCCTAGACCAAGCATCGGCCAGCTGCGAATAGCGGGTTTTAGAAAGGGACTGACAAGACAAACAGACATATATTATTATTATTGTGTGCCTTATTTATTATTTATTACCACAGGACTAATCTTTGATTATACCATGGAGTTATAAATTATACATTGTAAAATCATTATCTCTCATACCTTTTTCCATCTGAGCTGTTTGTTGTGTTTTTAATAATTTAAATTAAGAAGCCCTCACGCACAGGCCGCAAGGCCCATGTGAGGATTCATTTTCTTAGAACTGTTATTTTTGTCGGTACATATTAATGTATTTTCTTTAAATGTGTTAAATATGTTCTCCTCATATTGTAATGTGTTTGTTTTAAACGAAAAAAATGAATAAAGCTTATATTGAATCTGAATCTGAACATTTAAATTTAATGTCCCCCACTGAAAATCAGTTCTGTGACTATGGGTCAAAGGTTGGTAGACTATTGTATTTATTTATTTATGGACAGACATACAAACAGATAGACAAGTAGATGTAGGTAGACAGACAGACAGATAGAGAGATGGATGGATGGATGGATGGATGGATGGATGGATGGATGGATGGATGGATGGATGGATGGATGGATGGATGGACGGACGGACGGACGGACGGATGGATGGATGGATGGATGGATGGATGGATGGGTCTAACGTGCAACGTCTTCACGCAGGCGGCAGGAATGAGCTTCACGACCTCGTTTCGCGTCCACGAGCCTTCAGGCCTCGCCCCCGCTTCAAAGTACCCTTCCCCCTATTGCCTTTCTCGTCAACCAACTCTATAAATGAATTCTCTTGATGTTTTTGTTGTAATGTTAATCTGAACTTGTAACTCTGTAATCACTGTGTCAGGCTACAGAAGGCCACACGACGAAACAAGTAACCGCACTTTCCTTATTTAGGGGTGGGGGGAAGGGGGGTGAGCGAGCCTGACAAGTCGTATTTTTTCGTTTGATTTTTTATAGACGATTTTGGGCTGTTAAAATAGGATATGAATAATTAAACTAAAACATTTGTGAGTTATTTTATTACACCCTAATTTACAAAAACAACAACATTGCAAGCAGTAGCATAGATATCCAGGAATTGACAATTGGCTGGAGAAAGGTGGGGGACCGGCCTTGCAAAACTAATATGGGTGTGCTGGAGTAATGTTTCAGTTCTCCAATTAAAAGTTATGACCGAAAACGAAAAAATTCAAATTTGCTAATTTTAAACGACTAAAAACAAGTTTAAAAATGATTTCTTTAAATTATGGAAGAAACTTTTACAACTCATACATCGCAGTTTTGTAAATAAGCATTGTAATTGTATCAAATGTATCAAATGTCCCCTACTGAAAATCAGTAATATGGCTAATTGAGTAGACTCTAAATACAAATTTATTTATTTATTTTTTTATAGAAAATTTCGAAAAGTAAGTGGGCGGACGCGTTCGCCCTGAAACTAACCACTGATTGTAACGCGGCTCTGCTGTATGAACTGTATGCTTTAATAAATAAATCAATCAATGGGAATAAGCCACATGAATGAATCTTAGAGTAATCGCACTATAGCTGTACAGTGCCTTACAGTGGTCGCACTGTAGGGAAGGAACCAATCAGGCTAATGGAGGCTCCAGGTGTCGCCTTACAGTGGTCGCACTATAGCTGTACTGTGCCTTACAGTGGTCGCACTGTAGGGTAGGAACCAATCAGGCTAATGGAGGCTCCAGGTGTCGCCTAGCGGGGAACTCGTGTACTAACAAACAACGAGCAGGGCTGTAGACAAATGTGACTTTAGTTTACATAAGTGATTTGCTACGAGAAAAGTTTAGACCAAAACAACGGCAGCTTTCAAAGTTCGTTCAAATGAGCTTTTGTTAAGACACTTAGGAATATTACACGTTTGAATTATTTTCATGTTGGCAAGCTTCGTCTATTGTTCGAGATAAATTTAAATTTTCCGCAGATGTGAGTTTGTTGTGTTGGCAATGCATCTTTGTATCCTCAAGTTGGCTGCAGTAGCTCATGGATAAAGTAATTACTATCGTCAACCCAAGGCTTTGGGTGTTTTATTTATGTATTTATTTTTCAAACAAATTATAATTATATAACATAAGCAAACTTTTTCAACTTTTTCTTACAAAAGGAACTACATCACCTTTGTGTTTCCCATCCCTTGGGGGGGGGGGGGGGGGGTTATTCAATGACATCACTATAACCTTAATGTCCATGTAAAATATGAACGTTGTGGCCCCACCCGTTTGGTCAGAATCGCTGCCAATTGAAACTGACGAATAAGACAGTAGTAGTTATTATAGTCAGTAACTAACATCCATAAAGTGATTTTGAGCATGTTTCAAGTCATTTTTTCACCAAGAAGGAATGCTCGTACACCAATCATATTTGGCATGTGTTGTCAGGTACCTAAATCCCCTCGATTTTGATAATTTTTAAGTTCACATCACGCTTCATGACGGCTGGGTGACACCTCGAAATCACCCAACTCTGCTTGCTGTATAAGGTGCCTGAACGTGTAGCGCACCGCAACTTGGCTGCGGCGCCCTAACGGGCACCTAGATGTTACTATTTCAAACTTTTTAAACTATAAGTAGTTTATTATTGTGTCTGCCTTTGTGTAACTAGTTTTCTTTAGTTGTCCTACTTTGTAAACGAGTTTTTATATAACTGAAGAGGATAAACGGTAAATAAATAAATAAATAAATAAATAAATAAATAATATAACAAGTTAAATAAAATAAATAAAAAAGTTTCGTTGCACTTTCAGTAGGTGATACTTTCAGTTGAATCAAATCACGTGGCAAAGGAAGTAATTCAACAATAAGTAGGGCCTAACTACGCTTTTTTTTATTTCGATTATCGACTTAGAAAATGAGCATCGAACAGCAATCAATAAAACTCTGTATCGAGGTCCTTATCTCCAGTTCAGGGTTAGCCCGATCGATCAACACCTGGCTGGGCTAATCTTCGCAGATAAGGACGTCGTGATTCTTCTCTTATCAGTCCCGTGTCTTCATTGAGGTGTGGTCAGTGGACGCGACACATTTCATTAAACACATTTAGTGCAGTTAATAATGTTCATATCCCAGTTTTTATTGTAAATAACTCAATACTGTTGAGTGCAATACATTGTAATATATAAACGATTGCTATTTCTAAAACTTCATAAATCTTAGTCCTGGCAGTTGGCGAGGTCTGCGAGGATTTCTTTCAGTGAACCGGTTTATCTCGCAGATAAGAAGATAAACCAACAGATCGGCGTTCATATAGAAATGTTTAAGAGTACGAGAAACTAACCGTGCGATGATTCCTCATTAACCAGGTAAGTCCACCATCTTGTTAACTACTTCAAGTATTGTTAAGGTGACCATATTTTGAAAGTTACAAACCGGGACAACTAAAGTGAAAGAATATGTACTTTGTACTTTATGGACCATTTTGGGGTCTGGGGTAGAGCCCCAGCCGCTGTAGGCAAATTTGATTTCGATACATATTTTGTCAAATGCCCAGAAAACAGCGTTCTGATGAAATATGAATTTAAAATGGTTTTAATGTGTACATTTTTTCGTAGTCATAAAATCTTTATCTAGTGGTTTAAAAATGATAGTACAAAATAAAATACAAGCACTGCAGAAAATAATGCGTGTAATGTATTGCAGTTTTGATGGAGGCATCATACTAATGAATGAATGAAAAACTCAATTACAATAAAGATAATTGAATTTGTATAATATGCATGTTTTAACTTTTAATACATTTTGTCTTCACAACGAAATAATTAGTGTAGGTGTGTAATTAATCAAAAATGTAGTCCAGTTGCATCTTGCATGATTATTACATTTTGATTTTTCAATATCTATAAACAAAATCAAAGCAAATAATGAATGAGAAAATTAAGGGGGTACAAGGCTTGATTTTTTATTCGAGGCGACTCGAGTCCGAGTACTTCCGTCATTTTTAAATTTCACTATTACTCTTTGACCATTTTCTGTTTTTACAATTATGTTCAATATTAATTTAATTTATTGATATGTCTAGGCCTATATGTTGGTCCCAAAAGTAAAAGAATAACATCTAATTGATTAAAAATGTAATCTCTCTCGAGATCATTTTAATGTTCAAGCACAAATGTTATTAGGGCTAGGCTGTGACATAATTCAGTAGTAATTGGTATATCATGAAAATGTTGATACAAACATTACAGTGATATTTTTTTTATTATTTGTGCCAAAAAAAGTTCAGAACTTCCAAAGAGAACATGAATTTGTATCAAAAGACCGAGGTTAGTATTATGGATATTCCCGGTTGGTTAAGGTATTAAAACGCCAAGATGGCAAGAATAGATAACGATATTTACGTTTTCACACTCGAGCGCGACCCGGCACCTCCACCAAAATCATTGAATAATACTTGCACACCCCTAAAGAAAATAAATTATCTTCTTGGAAGTGAAAGAACTATTTTTATGTTATTACTATTAGCATAAGGTAGTATTTTATCAGAGTGTATTTTTTCACGTAAAACAATATCCTTCCACACGGTACAGTTGACTGAATACCGGGACATTTCCCCTCCGAAATTGCAAACCGGTACAAATACGTCATTTTAACGAGTCTCTCTGGACACCGGCACAAGTGTTCTGAAAACGGTACTGTACCGGTCAAACAAGTACGTCTGGTCACCCTAAGTATTGTTAGCGGGCGGCCTAGTGGTTGAGCCCAAGCGTCCAATGCAGCAGGTCCGGGTTCGACTCCCGCTTCAGGTAGAAGTGTTTTAACTTAGACTCAAATCCATCAATACTTGGGAAGTGAAGTTAGCCAAAGCTGAAATGTAATTTTACAACTGTGACGTTTGTGCACGCATTCATTTTGTCTGTTTACAAACGATGTAGTTGCAATAGAAAAAATCAGAGGGCGTCACTTGAAGTTTGAAAGAAGAATTAAATTAAATTCCCGGGGTGGAAGAAGGAAGGCTAACTTCCTGTGCAGATAGCCCCCCCCCCCCCAAACCCCGGAATTTTATTTAATTGCGGCTACATCCTTTAAGCACAAACGAAATAAATGATTGTACAAACGCGCTCAAACGATACATGTGTAAAAATGTGACATTTCCACATTGAGGTGTGGGATGGGGGTGGGGGTCTAACTTCCTGTGAGCTAGCCCCCCCCCCCCCCCCCCCCCCCCCTTAAGAATTTTATTTAATTGCGGCTACATCGTTTAAGCACAAACGAAATAAATGATTGTACAAACGCGCTCAAACGATACATGTGTAAAAATGTGACATTTCCTCATAAAGGTGTCGGGGGAGGGTGTGTGGCTTACTTCACGTGACCACCCCTCCGATTTTTTTCAATTTAATCTAAATCGTTTGTGAACAGACGAAATGCATTCGTGTACAAACGTGCACAAACGATGCACAATCACTACAGGTGTGAAAATTTTGACATTTCGGCATGGGGTTGCGGGGGGGGCTACCTTCCTGTAAAGCTAACCACCTCCCCCCCCCCTGAATTTTTTTCTTTTGTGGCGACATTGTTTGTGTCAAACGATACAGGTGTTACAATGGTGATATTTCCGCATTGTGAAGGGGGGGGGGCTAACTTCACGTACCTTAGTTGAACAGCTGTAAAATAGCGTTTAGTAGATAGAAGCTACAAAGCGCTTTGTCCACTCATATTTAATTTAATTTAACTGAGGCCCCTAGTATTTATAATTAGTTTATGAACATTGTAATTCAGTTTCTATTTATTCAAACTTAATAATATAATATAATTTAAAATATAAATAAGAAAATTAACTCTACTCAAGTTTTGAAGGTGGGCAAAATAATAGATGCTACAAATTGTAAAATAATAAAATGGCACTTGAAAATAAAGTGCAGTCACTTCTTGTTGTGAAGAGGACTACAGAATATATTGGGCGGTATAGTTACCCCACTGTCCCCAAGGAACTATATTATCGACCCTTTTCCACAGTTTACAACAATGTGATGAGTTTCGTGAAAAGTGACCTCTGGGTTAAAATGGTCGATTTGAAGGTTTTGTGTGCATGTAAAGAGAATAAAATTACGGGTAAAAAATGGTACAAATTTTATGTAAATCGGACTTTATTGTAGAAATGACGTTTTGATATTTATTATTTGAAAAACCCATAATGATGAAAAAAATGATTTAAAAAAGGCCTAAGATTAAACCCAGGTTTTGACATAAATTACTATTTAAAATCGAAACTTTGGAGAAGAAAAAAATAAATTCAAATTTTCTTCTCCTTTTCGGAAATTGTATCGGATCTTATCCCACATTGATGATTGACATTTAAGCGAACTAGTTACTACAAATTGATCCCTGTTCACGAAACACATCACACATAATATGTAAAGCTAGTACATTATATTATACTACTGGTATATCTAGCATTTTTTTTTAGAAATGTTATTATAATTATTATTTGCAATTTTTACAGCTACAAAAACTAGAATATCTCTCTACAATGGAAGCTGATGACGGTGGGGAGCAATCACTGGGAGGGGAGGGGGAGGCCAGGACGGCCGCGCCTGCGCAGGTGAGTCTGAGTAACTATCATTATTATACATAACTACATAATATTACACATTATAATAACTAGGAAAACGCTTAAGTCCCGCCGCGTTGTTGGATGAGCGTAAATGGTGCATTGAGCTACCATGTGTTATGCGAATTTTCTGTTGTTCTGTGGAAAAATCATTACTTAGTTGAATTTTTTGTAAATTTAATTAAATTAAATTAAATTAAATTAAAAATTAACTTTAATTTTTTAATTTATTAATCGTAATTGTTTAAAAAAACGTAAAATTGCGATTTTTATAAGAAATAATTTCTCGATTGCGCTCAAATTTAAAACTAATATATAAATTCATAAAATTAAGGTTCTGCGAAAAAATCATTACAATCGGATAAAGCATGTAGGTGTTATAAGTCAAAGAATTGTTTAAAAAAAGAAAAAAACCGTAAAATTTCGATTTTTATGATAAATATTTTTTCAATTGTGCTCAAATTTCACAAGAATATCTAAATTCATAAAATAAAGGTTCTGTGCAAAAATCATTAAAATCGGATAAAGCATGTAGGTGTTATAAGTCATAGAAATTTTTAAAAAATTGAAAAAAATCGTAAAATTGCGATTTTCATGAGAAATAATTTTCCGATTACGCTCAAAAACGTGGCAGTTCTAAGTTCAGAGATTTCGAAGGCCTCCATAAAATTTCATCTCAATCGGAGTATCGGTTTAGCCGGAATCGTGCGGACAAACAGACAAAAATACAAAAAGAAAAAAAAAAAAAAGAAAAAAAAAAAAAACATTCCGGATTTTTTTCTCCAGTGTAGTAGAATGGAATCTTCGCTTCGCTCGCTACGCTCGCTACGCTCATCCAATTACACATCCCTCAGCAAACTGAAGTAATGTCGAATGAAGAGTTCTAGGATTCAGGACCTGCGAATATAACGTGTAGCCTAGTCCCACTACCTGCTTCCCATGCAGAAGGTCCCGGGTTCGAACCTCGTTTCAGGCGGATGTTTGTTTAAAAAAAGTTGGCCCGAGCTTGGCAAACAGTCTTGAAGTTTGATTATCGTTAGATGAAAACCTTTGTTTGAATTCTTAATCGCGAAGGTTGGCTTATTAAGTAACGAATGACACTTATGTTTCATGTCGTGTTTCTAGGAAGCTGCGAGGAAAGATGGAAGTACTGGCGTTCAGTGTTCTGCAGACGAACAGGGGCAAACTAGGTGAGTTCAAGTATTACACGCCCCATAAGGATGCACACGATAATCGATATTATCGATCGATAATCTGAATATAATTTCGATAATCGATATCATTATTTTGTTAACTATAATCGACATATTAAATTATTGGTCAAATAGTGACACGAACGAAAACTTTAAATCCGTAGATTATTTGAGGTTATGCCATGTACTGGCTTTGTTGGTGATATCGATATTATCGATAATGGCATTACCATTTTGATAATCGATAATGAGAAATGTATCGATGTGCACCCCTTACACAATACACAGTATTGATAATTCGAAAGCACAAGTTGTGCACTTAGTAGTAATTATTAGAATAAGTGCTCTTGTGTGTGTGTGTGTGTGTGTGTGTGTGTGTGTGTGTGTGTTTGGGGTGAAATAGGAGGCTGAGGATATCTATAGTGAAAATAATAAACTGATGTACAAGTAGAAGCAGATTAATTGTTGTAGCAAAATATGAAAAAGTACTATAATAGATTATGAATATTGACTGACAGTACGTAGTTTAACATAGCACAATACAGAACTGATGTTGTTTAAATGAAATGTAACTGTACTGGCTAAATGAGCCATCAAATAAATAAATTCAATACGGTACGATAAGTAGTAGTTTTGTGCAAGATCCACAAAATTACAGAATAATATTATAACTCGTTTTCGAACGATGTAAATAGACAAACTATAGAGGCAGTATTGATTGTTATGTTCGTAACAATAAGTTTACTATTTCTAGCGCGTCCATCTCGACACCAGTAGCAGAGACATACAAAAAGATGAAAGGTTTTGCCGACATGAAGGGGCAGAACTATGAACTCAAGTTGGCAGCCTTGTTGTTCCTGCGCCTAAAGAACTGCGAGACTATCCACGCGTTCCAGCTCGCTTCCAACGTGGAGGGGGCGGGGGCACTGGACGACATTGCAGTTACCTATTCAACCAAACAAGATCCCAAGGTAAAGATAAGTTGTTTTATCCAGCTAAAACATAAAGAGACAAAAGAGTTAACTACAAACGAATTCACAAATGAGAAGGGAGCCTTTGCTTTACAAAAGTATTTAGATGCCTACCGTAAAATTAAAGAAAGTATGTCAAAGGATGACCGGTCAGTTCTTTTCAATGGTGGTTTGAAAAACTGTAGTACTGCAATCTTCACCAACGCACAAGCAGAGAAGAATATAAGAGCTTGCTTAAGAAATGGCAGCCCATTGTTGCGATCCACAAGTCCCACAGGCATTCGACTAAAGGATTGCAATGTTTCAGCTGACAGAAGTTTTCTCCAGAAACTTATCAGTGGGAATAAGTCTGGACACAATAAGGAATCGATTTTCATGTTAAGAAAAGACGGTAACAACAAGATCCATTCACTTAACAAAGTGAAAGCGAAATCATCACAAAAAAACAACAGAAACCCATCAGAAACCAATCAGAATACATCAGAAAACACCATCGGAAATCAATCCCCATCAGAAAGAAAACAATTCCTGAAGTCACTAACTGTGTACTCGGGACAACCGTCTGAAAGCCAGTTGGATGACATCATCAAGGATGAACTGGGACACCAGTCCTGGAAAAAAAATTTCAAAGTGACCTTTTTTACCCATTTTACGTGAAAACTTCATGTTTGGTGGGTGAGAGCAACATCTTCTCGATCACACGCAAGTTTCGGGACGCAATCGAAAACTAAAACTTGACATGTTCTCTTTCGAAAAAAAAAGACTTCTGCTCGACCGGGGATTCCAAAATACTAGTGTTTTTTCAGATGCACTTATAAGGATCCTTACTCATATATTTCCTTTAAAAGTATTGTGCGAAACTTTTTGTACAAAACTCGCCCAGTCAGCAGAAGTAAAGGGAAGATACATATTACTGGCCTGAAGTTTCTTGCTAAAAACATCAAGCTGCGATGTTGGCCGGGAATAACGGGAAAACACTCACAGTCTGTTTTATAAGCAGTCCAATGAGGGAATAAAAAGAGGGGAGGGGATGGAAGTTTGGGGGTTGATGTGTGTAAACTTTGGAAGATAATGCAGGGAATGCAAAAAGAAGAAAATTTTCTTTGCTGCAGAGGATAAAATTTTTATTTTGGAAAACTGAAAAAGAAAAAAAATAAAAAGTGAAAAACAGACAAACATTTTTTGAAATTACAAAACTAGTCTAAATCAAAAAAAAAGATTCAGAGAAGGGTTGTTCTCTTCCAAAGGGGAGTCTTTTAAAATTTTGGGTGATCTTCAAAGGAAGGACTGATTCAATTTGGTGTTTTAACGATGACTTCATACAGAAACCCGGGGTGCGACATAATATATCTAGGCCCCAACTCGCGATCCCTTTTTGTACTAGTCCCCGTTTTGGGGGACTTGATATATTGAAAAAGAATTCACTTATGCAGAGAAGTCAACATGGTGTATTCATTGTTTGTAACGTTACCGTCGGTTTTAGGGAAATTTGGGTTCCTTCGGGTGAAAGTGGGAAGGTATAGACCCCAAAAAAAAACCCCGCATCTGTGAGGGGTCGGCCAGGCTGAAGACGTCCCCAAAAAGTTGGAGAAAAAAAGAATGTTCATAACTGGAGATTTATCTGACGGCAAACTAAGATGGATCAAAACAAAAGGGGAACATTGACACATAAAAAGTTCATTGATACAACAAAAGAGACTCCAAAAAAACCCAGCACAAGCGAAAACTTTGGAAAAAATCGCTGATCGCGGTGACCCGGGAAAGGGCAAAGCTCATTTGTTACCCACATTGCTAACGAGACCAAGAAAATGATCTACAAAAGGGGTTTAAGAGTCAACTCAGCCAGCCATGAAACTGTTGAAAAATTAAAGACGAAAAGAGTTTTTAAAAAAAGCTGTGGGGTTGATAAACTGTAACCATGAGAAGGCTTGTTCCAACACAGCTCGGGGCTAAAGGGAACATTGTTATATTTCTAGACGGTTTTGATGAAATCGCCCCTAAATTTTTAAGACAAATGTTGACTCGATTACAACATTGTTAAACACCAAGGGAAAAAATATCATGATTTCCCAAGGCATTCGATGAGACTGAAGTAGAATCTTATTTTGTCGACACTGACATTTTCATTTCTTCCATTACCCAAACCCAACCCGAAGATTTTTTATCAAGTTTTGGAACAAAGAAGGCACATCCTTAAATTAACCGAAGATGCAAAAAACAATAATTAAAAAACTGTTGGATATGTTGGCCAGTTCCTTCATGCAGGAAAAAAACTTCTTTGGAATTCCTCTCATGCCATGATATTACTGAAAAATTTTAACCCTAACCTTCAACTTTACCTGATAAAATTGACCCGCAAGTTTTTTTCAGCAGTCATTGTAAAAAAGTTTAAAAAAATTTTCAAAAAGGAATATCCGGAAACGATAAAATGTTACAAAGGCTTTGGAAACAAATTTTCAAAAATTATAGTGTGTTCCCTTGTCCCTTTTTTTCAAACGTAAGAAAAATTCAAAATTTTAAAGAGGCGAGTAAGATTTCAAAAAAGAAAAACTCGTTTTTTTAAAGAAAGTAGAAAACGCCAGAAATAAAACCGGAATGTTTATGCACACTCAGACTTTAGGGAAAATTTTTTTCACGGATGTTTGCTGAGTATTTTGCTGCGCTATGGTTTTTCCCTAACAACAACATAAAAAAAAATCGAATTTTTTTAGGGGGGGAACTTGTTACAGTGGAGTTAAAAATTGTTCGAAATTTTTTCGACCTATTGCTAATAAAGGAAAACAAGTTTCTCAAAGCAATCGTAACAAAAACATACCATGTTCTGAATCAGTAACAAGAAGTCTGATAAGGTGGCCGGGCACGTTTAATTTGGCTTTACCCCGGGGTTCGACTGTAAAAACTTTAACCCGGTGGTTGCGCCTTGGGAAAAAGAAGAGCTAGTTTGCCCCCTTTAGAGAAGGGGGGTGACGTGAGAGAAGAGACGAGGTATTCGAGGGCTGCGAGGAAGCATAAAACAGAATCATGGGATGCTTTGGGTACTCTGGAACATGACTCTAAGACATGATTCCCGAAAAAACCGCCGATAGAAGGAAACGCTTGGTTTCCCCCCGACCTAAACCCACAAAACCCAAAAGGTATTGGCATGGGGTGGCAATTGAAAATCCACGCTCGTCCACCAGGGTGCAGCTTAGGACAAAAAAAGTCATTCAACTCTTCCTATTACAAAAAAACCATCGTCTTTTTTTTCGGACAAGAAACAGAAACCCTTGCACGAGGCGTGTATTCGGGGTCAAGTTCGCGTTGTCGACACTCTCATTAAAAGCTTGAGGGAAAACAAAGAACCTGTCAAGGAATATTTACCTAATTTTGCTCTTAAATCTGCTGCTCTTCACCACACTGCAATGAACACTTGTAAGGTGGAGACTGCTAGCGGTCTCATTGATAGCCTGGGGGCGGAGTCAGAGAAAGTAGCTGAATACATCAACACACCGGACTCTAACGGTGACTGCGCTCTACATGCAGCCTCTAATGGAGGACACTCAGAGTTAGTGGGCTTGCTTATCTCACAGGGCGGGGACATCTGGGCACGTGGTTACGATAGTCAGACGCCGTTGTATATGGCCTGTAGAGAGGGTAAGGTGGAGGCTGCCCGCGTTCTCATTGATAGCCTGGGGACGGACTCGGAGAAAGTAGCTGAATACATCAACACACCGGACCTCTGACGGTAACTGCGCTCTACATGCAGCCTCTTATGGAGGACACTCAGAGTTAGTGGGCTTGCTTATCTCACAGGGTGGGGACATCTGGGCACGTGGTTACGATAGTCAGACGCCGTTGTATAGGCCTGTATACAGGGTAAGGTGGAGGCTGCCCGCGTTCTCATTGATAGCCTGGGGACGGACTCTGAGAAAGTAGCTGAATACATCAACACACCGGACTCTGACGGTAACTGCGCTCTACATGCAGCCTCATATGGAGGATACTCAGAGTTAGTGGCTTGCTTATCTCAAAGGGTGGGAACATCTGGGCACGTGGTAAGGATAGTCAGACTCCGTTGTATACGGCCTGTAAACAGGGTAAGGTGGAGACTGCCAGCGTTCTCATTGATAGCCTGGGGACGGACTCTGAGAAAGTAGCTGGATACATTAACACACTGGACTATAACGGTGACTGCGCTCTACATGAGGCCTCACATGGAGGACACTCAGAGTTAGTAGGCTTGCTTATCTCACAGGGTGGGAACATCTGGGCACGTGGTAAGGATAGCCAGACGCCGTTGTATAGGGCCTGTGAAGAGGGTGAGGTGGAGGCTGCCCGCGTTCTCATTGATAGCCTGGGGACGGACTCGGAGAAAGTAGCTGAATACATCAACACACCGGACTCTGACGGTAACTGCGCTCTACATGCAGCCTCTTATATTGGACACTCAGAGTTAGTGGGCTTGCTTATCTCACTGGGTGGGGACATCTGGGCACGTGGTCAGTACAGCCACACACCGTTGTATAGGGCCTGTATAGAGGGTAAGGTGGAGGCTGCCCGCGCTCTCATTGATAGCCTGGGGACGGACTCGGAGAAAGTAGCTGAATACATCAACACACCGGACTCTGACGGTGACTGCGCTCTACATGAGGCCTCTTATTGGGGACACTCAGAGTTAGTGGGCTTGCTTATCTCATTGGGCGGGGACATCTGGGCACGTGGTCAGTACAGCCACACACCGTTGTTTAGGGCCTGTATAGATGGTAAGGTGGAGGCTGCACGCGCTCTCATTGATAGCCTGGGGACGGACTCGGAGAAAGTAGCTGAATACATCAACACACCGGACTCTGACGGTGACTGCGCTCTACATGCAGCCTCTTATGGAGGACACTCAGAGTTAGTGGGCTTGCTTATCTCACAGGGTGGGGACATCTGGGCACGTGGTAGGGATAGCCAGACGCCGTTGTATAGGGCCTGTAGAGAGGGTAAGGTGGAGGCTGCCCGCGTTCTCATTGATAGCCTGGGGACGGACTCGGAGAAAGTAGCTGAATACATCAACACACCGGCTCTGACGGTAACTGCGCTCTACATGCAGCCTCTTATGGAGGACACTCAGAGTTAGTGGGCTTGCTTATCTCACAGGGTGGGGACATCTGGGCACGTGGTAAGGATAGCCAGACGCCGTTGTATATGGCCTGTAGAGAGGGTAAGGTGGAGGCTGCCCGCGCTCTCATTGATAGCCTGGGGACGGACTCGGAGAAAAGTAGCTGAATACATCACACACACCGGACCTTCTGGTGACTGCGCTCTACATGCAGCCTCTTATTGGAGGACACTCAGAGTTAGTGGGCTTGCTTATCTCACTGGGCGGGGACATCTGGGCACGTGGTAAGGATAGCCAGACGCCGTTGTATAGGGCCTGTGTACTGGGCAAGGTGGAGGCTGCCCGCGTTCTCATTGATAGCCTGGGGACGGACTCGGAGAAAGTAGCTGAATACATCAACACACCGGACTCTGACGGTGACTGCGCTCTACATGCAGCCTCTTATTGGGGACACTCAGAGTTAGTGGGCTTGCTTATCTCACAGGGTGGGGACATCTGGGCACGTGGTAAGGATAGCACCACACCGTTGTTTGTGGCCTGTAGAGAGGGTAAGGTGGAGGCTGCCCGCGTTCTCATTGATAGCCTGGGGACGGACTCGGAGAAAGTAGCTGAATACATCAACACACCGGACTCTAATGGAGAATCCGCTCTATCATATAGTGTTGAACACCCTGATTTGCTTCATTTGCTCTCTTCATTTCTTGAATGACGGGGAAATCTAAATACGTTATCATATTGGATTATAGTTTCTGGCCTCTTGGCTCGCCCTATAATCCCATGGCAGTCAGGAGGAATGTGGGTGCATCTGTGTCCCTCTTCGACCTGACTCTATGGGTCACGAGTTGCAAGTGGTTTAACATTATATTCATTTAAAGAAAAATCCTTGCCTTGTAGGAATATTTTGGGCAAACGCATTTGGTCAAGAACTTTACCCATATTTTGACGTTTTTCGAAAGATGATTAGCAGAGAAATGGGATTGGTTATGATTTTAAATACACACTAACTGATGGTGAGCCTTTGTACTCCATCTTACATTGACGCACTTAAAAGTTTAAGTAGGCAAAGATAGCCAAAGATATAGATTGTGATAGGTAAATGTTACATTAAAATGTTTATATGAATAGCAAGAAACCCAGTCATATGCTCATATTACTTATCACGAGGTTAATTGCTATTGGTTGATGTTATAACAATACATCAATCAACAAAAATATCGTCTTAATCTCTGGGATGTTTTATTGAACGTATGTTTCATTGATATAATATTTTGTATCTCCAACAGAGAGTGTTGATTCTCTCTGATTGCAATCATTTTAAAAATGTTTGGAAAACATTTATATTAAAACTGCTTCTAAATATTTTGATTTCAATACCTGTGTAACATTAGAATAATTCCATTGGTAATTTGTCAAACTGATAACGCACACTTGCTGAGTCTGTTTCACACATGAGATGATGTATGATCACAACACACAAGCAACATTGTAGTTGTCACTTAAGGTGGGTGGATTATATGTGCATTACTTTGCAACATATTTCACATTTATAATAACACTGCTTCTAAATATTTTGATTTTAATACCCATGTAACATTAGAATAATTCCATTGATAATTTGTAAAACTGATAACGCACACTTGCTGAGTCTGTTTCACACATGAGATGATGTATGATCACAACACACAAGCAACATTGTAGTTGTCACTTAAGGTGGGTGGATTATATGTGCATTACTGTGCAACATATTAAACATTTATAATAACACTGCTTCTAAATATTTTGATTTTAATACCCATGTAACATTAGAATAATTCCATTGGTAATTTGTCAAACTGATAACGCACACTTGCTGAGTCTGTTTCACACATGAGATGATGTATGATCACAACACACAAGCAACATTGTAGTTGTCACTTAAGGTGGGTGGATTATATGTGCATTACTGTGCAACATATTAAACATTTATAATAACACTGCTTCTAAATATTTTGATTTTAATACCCATGTAACATTAGAATAATTCCATTGGTAATTTGTCAAACTGATAACGCACACTTGCTGAGTCTGTTTTACACATGAGATGATGTATGGTCACAACACACAAGCAACATTGTAGTTGTCTCTTAAGGTGGGTGGATTATATGTGCATTACTGTGCAACATATTAAACATTTATAATAACACTGCTTCTAAATATTTTGATTTTAATACCTATGTAACATTAGAATAATTCCATTGGTAATGTCAAACTGATAACGCACACTTGCTGAGTCTGTTTCACACATGAGATTATGTATGATCACAACACACAAGCAACATTGTAGTTGTCACTTAAGGTGGGTGGATTATATGTGCATTACTGTGCAACATATTAAACATTTATAATAACACTGCTTCTAAATATTTTGATTTTAATACCCATGTAACATTAGAATAATTCCATTGATAATTTGTAAAACTGATAACGCACACTTGCTGAGTCTGTTTCACACATGAGATGATGTATGATCACAACACACAAGCAACATTGTAGTTGTACTTAAGGTGGGTGGATTATATGTGCATTACTTTGCAACATATTTCACATTTATAATAACACTGCTTCTAAATATTTTGATTTTAATACCCATGTAACATTAGAATAATTCCATTGATAATTTGTAAAACTGATAACGCACACTTGCTGAGTCTGTTTCACACATGATATGAGGTATGATCACAACACACAAGCAACATTGTAGTTGTCACTTAAGGTGGGTGGATAATATGTGCATTACTGTGCAACATATTAAACATTTATAATAATACTGCTTCTAAGTATTTTGATTTTAATACCAATGTAACACTAGAATAATTCCATTGATAATTTGTAAAACTGATAACGCACACTTGCTGAGTCTGTTTCACACATGAGATGATGTATGATCACAACACACAAGCAACATTGTAGTTGTCACTTAAGGTGGGTGGATTATATGTGCATAACTGTGGCAACACATCAAACATTTATAATAACACTGCTTCTAAGTATTTTGATTTTAATACCAATGTAACACAAGAATAATTCCATTGGTAATTTGTCAAACTGATAACGCACATTTGCTGAGTCTGTTTCACACATGAGATTATGTATGATCACAACACACAAGCAACATTGTAGTTGTCACTTAAGGTGGGTGGATTATATGTGCATTACTGTGCAACATATTAAACATTTATAATAACACTGCTTCTAAATATTTTGATTTTAATACCATTAACACTTAGAATAATTCCATTGGTAATTTGTAAAACTGATAACGCACACTTGCTGAGTCTGTTTCACACATGAGATGATGTATGATCACAACACACAAGCAACATTGTAGTTGTCACTTAAGGTGGGTGGATTATATGTGCATTACTGTGCAACATATTAAACATTTATAATAACACTGCTTCTAAATATTTAGATTTTAATACCAATGTAACACTAGAATAATTCCATTGGTAATCTGTCAAACTGATAACGCACACTTGCTGAGTCTGTTTCTCACATGAGATGATGTATGATCACAACACACAAGCAACATTGTAGTTGTCACTTAAGGTGGGTGGATTATATGTGCATTACTGTGCAACATATTAAACATTTATAATAACACTGCTTCTAAATATTTTGATTTTAATACCCATGTAACATTAGAATAATTCCATTGGTAATTTGTCAAACTGATAACGCACACTTGCTGAGTCTGTTTCACACATGAGATGATGTATGATCACAACACCCAAGCAACATTGTAGTTGTGACTTAAGGTGGGTGGATTATATGTGCATTACTTTGCAACATATTTCACATTTATAATAACACTGCTTCTAAATATTTTGATTTTAATACCCATGTAACATTAGAATAATTCCATTGATAATTTGTAAAACTGATAACGCACACTTGCTGAGTCTGTTTCACACATGAGATGATGTATGATCACAACACACAAGCAACATTGTAGTTGTCACTTAAGGTGGGTGGATTATATGTGCATTACTGTGCAACATATTAAACATTTATAATTACACTGCTTCTAAATAGTTTGATTTTAATACCTATGTAACATAAGAATAATTCCATTGGTAATTTGTCAAACTGATAACGCACATTTGCTGAGTCTGTTTCACACATGAGATGATGTATGATCACAACACACAAGCAACATTGTAGTTGTCACTTAAGGTGGGTGGATTATATGTGCATTACTGTGCAACATATTAAACATTTATAATAACACTGCTTCTAAATATTTTGATTTTAATACCCATGTAACATTAGAATAATTCCATTGATAATTTGTAAAACTGATAACGCACACTTGCTGAGTCTGTTTCACACATGAGATGATGTATGATCACAACACACAAGCAACATTGTAGTTGTCACTTAAGGTGGGTGGATTATATGTGCATTACTGTGCAACATATTAAACATTTATAATAATACTGCTTCTAAATATTTTGATTTTAATACCTATGTAACATTAGAATAATTCCATTGGTAATTTGTCAAACTGATAACGCACACTTGCTGAGTCTGTTTCACACATGAGATGATGTATGATCACAACACACAAGCAACATTGTAGTTGTCACTTAAGGTGGGTGGATTATATGTGCATTACTGTGCAACATATTAAACATTTATAATAACACTGCTTCTAAATACTTTGATTTTAATACCTATGTAACATTAGAATAATTCCATTGTTAATGTGTCAAACTGATAACGCACACTTGCTGAGTCTGTTTCACACATGAGATGATGTATGATCACAACACACAAGCAACATTGTAGTTGTCACTTTAAGGGTGTGGATTATATGTGCATTACTGTGCAACATATTAAACATTTATAATAATACTGCTTCTAAATACTTTGATTTTAATACCTGTGTAACACTAGAATAATTCCATTGGTAATGTCAAACTGATAACGCACACTTGCTGAGTCTGTTTCACACATGTGATGATGTATGATCACAACACACAAGCAACATTGTAGTTGTCACTTATTGTGGGTGGATTATATGTGCATTACTGTGCAACATATTAAACATTTATAATAACACTGCTTCTAAATATTTTGATTTTAATACCTATGTAACATTAGAATAATTCCATTGGTAATTTGTCAAACTGATAACGCACACTTGCTGAGTCTGTTTCACACATGAGATTATGTATGATCACAACACACAAGCTACATTGTAGTTGTCACTGAACAACAGAGGAAAAAATGAGAATAATACGCAACATAAAAACATTTATAATAATACTGCTTCTAAATAGTTTGATTTTAATACCAATGTAACACTAGAATAATTCCATTGGTAATTTGTCAAACTGATAACGCACACTTGCTGAGTCTGTTTCACACATGAGATGATGTATGATCACAACACACAAGCAACATTGTAGTTGTGACTTAGGTGGGTGGATTATATGTGCATTACTGTGCAACGTATTAAACATTTATAATAATACTGCTTCTAAATACTTTGATTTTAATACCTATGTAACATTAGAATAATTCCATTGGTAATTTGTCAAACTGATAACGCACACTTGCTGAGTCTGTTTCACACATGAGATGATGTATGATCACAACACACAAGCAACATTGTAGTTGTCACGGATTATATGTGCATAACTGTGCAACATATTAAACATTTATAATAATACTGCTTCTAAATATTTTGATTTTAATACCTATGTAACATTAGAATAATTCCATTGGTAATTTGTCAAACTGATAACGCACATTTGCTGAGTCTGTTTCACACATGAGATGATGTATGATCACAACACACAAGCAACATTGTAGTTGTCACTTAAGGTGGGTGGATTATATGTGCATTACTGTGCAACATATTAAACATTTATAATAATACTGCTTCTAAATATTTTGATTTTAATACCTATGTAACATTAGAATAATTCCATTGGTAATTTGTCAAACTGATAACGCACACTTGCTGAGTCCGTTTCACACATGAGATTATGTATGTATGATCACAACACACAAGCAACATTGTAGTTGTCACTTAAGGAGGGGTGGATTATATGTGCATTACTGTGCAACATATTAAACATTTATAATAATACTGCTTCTAAATATTTTGATTTTAATACCTATGTAACATTAGAATAATTCCATTGGTAATTTGTCAAACTGATAACGCACACTTGCTGAGTCTGTTTCACACATGAGATTATGTATGATCACAACACACAAGCAACATTGTAGTTGTCACTTAAGGTGGGTGGATTATATGTGCATACTGTGCAACATAAAAACATTTATAGTAATACTGCTTCTAAATAGTTTGATTTGAATACCAATGTAACATTAGAAAAATTCCATTGGTAATTGTCAAACTGATAACGCACACTTGCTGAGTCTGTTTCACACATGAGATGATGTATGATCACAACACACAAGCAACATTCTAGTTGTCACTTAAGGTGGGTGGATTATATGTGCATTACTGTGCAACATATTAAACATTTATAATAACACTGCTTCTAAATAGTTTGATTTTAATACCTATGTAACATAAGAATAATTCCATTGGTAATTTGTCAAACTGATAACGCACACTTGCTGAGTCTGTTTCACACATGAGATTATGTATGATCACAACACACAAGCAACATTGTAGTTGTCACTTAAGGTGGGTGGATTATATGTGCATAACTGTGCAACATATTAAACATTTATAATAATACTGCTTCTAAATATTTTGATTTTAATACCTATGTAACATTAGAATAATTCCATTGGTAATTTGTCAAACTGATAACGCACACTTGCTGAGTCTGTTTCACACATGAGATCATGTATGATCACAACACACAAGCAACATTGTAGTTGTCACTTAAGACGAGTGGATTATATGTGCATTACTGTGCAACATATTAAACATTTATAATAATAGTGCTTCTAAATACTTTGATTTTAATACCTGTGTAACACTAGAATAATTTCGTGGTATTTTGTCAAACTGATAACGCACACTTGCTGAGTCTGTTTCTCACATGAGATTATGTATGATCACAACACACAAGCAACATTGTAATTGTCACTAAAGACGAGTGGATTATATGTGCATAACTGTGCAACATATTAAACATTTATAATAATACTGCTTCTAAATACTTTGATTTTAATACCTGTGTAACACTAGAATAATTCCATTGGTAATGTCAAACTGATAACGCACACTTGCTGAGTCTGTTTCACACATGAGATGATGTATGATCACAACACACAAGCAACATTGTAGTTGTTACTAAAGGTGGGTGGATTATATGTGCATAACTGTGCAACATATTAAACATTTATAATAATACTGCTTCTAAATACTTTGATTTTAATACCTGTGTAACACTAGAATAATTCCATTGGTAATGTCAAACTGATAACGCACACTTGCTGAGTCTGTTTCACACATGAGATGATGTATGATCACAACACACAAGCAACATTGTAGTTGTCACTTAAGGTGGGTGGATTATATGTGCATTACTGTGCAACATATTAAACATTTATAATAATACTGCTACTAAATAGTTTGATTTTAATACCTATGTAACACTAGAATAATTCCATTGGTAATTTGTCAAACTGATAACGCACACTTGCTGAGTCTGTTTCACACATGAGATGATGTATGATCACAACACACAAGAAACATTGTAATTGTCACTTAAGACGAATGGATTATATGTGCATCACTGTGCAACATATTAAACATTTATAATAATACTGCTTCTAAATACTTTGATTTTAATACCTGTGTAACACTAGAATAATTCCATTGGTAATTGTCAAACTGATAACGCACACTTGCTGAGTCTGTTTTTCACATGAGATTATGTATGATCACAACACACAAGCAACATTGTTGTTGTCACTTCAGGTGGGTGGATTATATGTGCATTACTGTGCAACATATTAAACATTTATAATAATACTGCTTCTAAATAGTTTGATTTTAATACCTATGTAACATTAGAATAATTCCATGGTATTTTGTCAAACTGATAACGCACACTTGCTGAGTCTGTTTCACACATGAGATGATGTATGATCACAACACACAAGCAACATTGTAGTTGTCACTTAAGGTGGGTTGATTATAAGTGCATTACTGTGCAACATATTAAACATTTATTAATAATACTGCTTCTATATATTTTGATTTTAATACCTAAGTAACATTAGAATAATTCCATTGGTAATTTGTCAAACTGATAACGCACACTTGCTGAGTCTGTTTCACACAAGAGATGATGTATGATCACAACACACAAGCAACATTGTAGTTGTTAAGGTAGGTGGATTATATGAGCATTACTGTGCAACATATTAAACATTTATAATAACACTGCTTCCAATAGTATCCTTGACTGCTTCTAAATATTTTGATTTTAATACCTATGTAACATTAGAATAATTCCATTTGAAATGTGTCAAACTGATAACGCACACTTGCTGAGTCTGTTTCACACATGAGATAATGTATGATCACAACACACAAGCAACATTGTAGTTGTCACTTAAGGTGGGTGGATTATATGTGCACTACTGTGCAACATATTAAACATTTATAATAATACTGCTTGTTAATATTTTGATTTTAATACCTTTGTAACATTAGAATAATTCCTTTGGAAATGTCAAACTGATAACGCACACTTGCTGAGTCTGTTTTACACATGAGATGATGTATGATCACAACACACAAGCAACATTGTAGTTGTCACTTAAGGTGGGTGGATTATATGTGCATTACTGTGCAACATATTAAACATTTATAATAATACTGCTTCTAAATATTTTGATTTTAATACCCATGTAACATTAGAATAATTCCATTGGTAATTTGTCAAACTGATAACGCACACTTGCTGAGTCTGTTTCACACATGAGATTATGTATGATCGCAACATTCTAGTTGCTTTTAATTTAAAGTAGATCTAGATGTAAGTTTTGTTTAATATTGATTGTCTTTTTATACTTGACATCTTATACAGTTGAATGTAGATTAACTATTTCAAATTGACCATGTTAAGTTAAAGCCTTTCTTTTAGCTGAATATATTTATGATTGGCTACATTTTTTACTTTTAAATTTAAAGTAGACCTATATTTAATTTTTTTAATTGATTGACTTTTTATACTTGACATCTTATACAGTTGAATGTAGATTTACTATTTTTAAATTGATCATGTCAAATGTCACTTTTACAAATACTTTTTAAAAATGTGATCTACTAACAATAAAATATGAATTGAATTGAATTGACTTAAGGTTGGGTGGATTATATGTACATAACTGTGCAACATATTGAACATGTTCAATAAACTACGAAATTGAAATGTATGATTGATGTTATGTCAAAATGTTATTCATGAACTACCTTTATTCCCCCTTACACCCCCAACCTTTGCATGCCACATTAAAAGTCGTTCCGATTGACAAAATTGTAGTCTCAAACGGGGTGGCAAAGGTTCAAGCATATCGCTGAATGGAAACTCATTTACAAACTCTTGTAATTTAGAATTGATCCATATTTTCTTGACTCTTAAATATTAAGTTTGTTTTTCAGGTTCTCTTTTTAAATTAATTAATTAATTATGATTTATAATTAATTAATTAATATAATTTTATTAATTAGAGAATTTTGTGGTCTACCGACATTTGAGCTAGCATTATTTTTCATTGTATATTTTCGATTTACCACTTCCGGGCATTGAACGGGTTTCAAGGTTTCGAGTTTCCACCCAGCGATTTAGCCGCGGTCGTTTAACCAGTTCCCACTCGAACACTGAAGTTAAGCGACATCGGGCGTGGTCAGGAGTCGAGTGGGTCGCCGCTCTACCCTGAAACACACGTATATCGCTGGCTAGAGCAGACTAGGGTTCGTAAGCTTGTGTGACAGCTTCGTTCTCCTTGGCGCCGTCTGCTCGGCAGTCCGGGTTAGTGGAGGAAACTATATGACTGTCAAAAGTTACACCGTCCTTTCGGATGGGACGTAAAGCCGTTGGTCCCCTTGGTACTTTTCGGTAGGAGTAGGCTATGTGCCGGTACCGAGTTTCCCCTCCTCCCTTCTATATTAAATTTGCACTAGTGGGCTACATTGCCTGTTGCAAATAGAGACATAAATAAAATAAATAAATATCATTCGATTCCCAACACCCACGGCTAACATTTTAATGTTGATTTAATCAACATTTCGTTCGCCTTCATAGCATTGCGACGCTATGAATGCGACCGACGCTCAATTTTTTCGTCCGCACACTGACAAATTAAATGTGAAATTTCTTTGTAACAAATGTACTTACAGACATCATCTTCATGTCCATGTTTTCAGCATTAACCACGTTTTAATAACATAGTGTACTTGTTGTACATCCAAATACATAAATACAATCTCTGGCATGAAATAGACCTCAAGAGACGCCGGTCCCAATATACTTGTGCACATATTGTTGGAGCTGTAATGAATGAGTAAGTGTCCTATGCAACTATAATCACTTCAGTTCTTGTCTTAACGCAGACTCTTCCACCAGCCCAGCTGGAAACAACGAACAAGAAAGTTTCGACCGAACTAAACAGTTCCTGCCCTGTCCCCCGTACCGCCTGTCCCCAATGTGCCTGAGTGCGGCTTGGCTGCGGCGCCCTAACAGGCACCTATTAATAAAAGTGCATTGTTCCGTTGTATGAACTTAGAGTGGTAGTTAAGTTTGTTACTTCATGGATGGTGTGCGAGCCTTACTATCCAGTCAACATTGTGTAAAAAGAATTCTTATCAATTCCAACCAAAGGACGAAAATACTCCGCCTGGAATTCTGGCAGTCACAATTACTGTTGCCGATCCTCAGCTACTGTCAGTGGCATCCAGGACATAATCAGGAACTTCTTCGGTTCAGGGGCCCCAAAAGAAGTTTTGCTGGGAAAAGAAGGTTGGGGGGGAGGGCAACAAGCGCCGTGGCGAGGTTGGTACACCAGTTTTGAAAGCTTTAGTAGGTATAATTATAGTTTTACGCGATACAAAAAAGCATGAAAAAACAAATTTTCGATTTTTGGGGTCCTCGAACCGAAAAAGTACCCATAATTATGGGGGGGGGGGATTCGCGTGTTCATGAACATTCGCGGAAAAGGAACGGGAAGTACGGGGGTCGGAGCCCCCACACCCCCCCGATAATTGCACCGCTTCTGAAATTTTTTGAAAATCAGATTTATAAAGTGCATTTGGTGCGTTAAAAAAAGTGGTGGGCTAAATGAAATACCGAAACATTGTAGTTTGTGTGCGTCAATTTGTTTTGTCGTCATGTCGAGCTTAGAATTCACAGCATGCATGCTGAAACCTAGCAGATCATGTAGTTCAACAGGCAGAGCCCTGCTGTAGTGTGCACAATCACATCCCGATGTAACTTCACTATTGTACCAACTCTGGCCGATAATTTGAAAGTCGAAGAAACATGTCTGAAAAGTTTGCTGAATGAAAGAAGGCCTTTAAAATAACAGAAAAAAATGTGAATTTTTTTGGGCGGACATAACCTCACTTTTGGAATTTAGATTTAGATTTTTGGACAAAAGTGTAATTATACAAATCTAGTTCAAAATTAAATTTTGAGAAACGGTTTTCTTCACATAGTTTCTAAACTCCTTTAGCTATAACTTGACAATAGCTAAAATAGTTTTTTGAAAATAACAGTTGGTGTACGAATTTTTTTGTCAAACAGTCATCCATACAACATTGAATAATTCAGTAATTCTTTATCAAGCCATAGATAAATACATACACGTACACATTTAATTAGGCTGTTACAAGACAGTCTCTTTTTAAAAGACAAATAAAACTAGGAAAACGCTCAGTTGGACGCGTTGTTGAGCGAGCACCGGTACTTGCAACATGACCCGAGTACGACATTCCCATAAGGCCCACCACACAGTGTAGGCCTAACTGGATATTGACATTGTACACTGAGTGCGTTCCGATAACTGCTGGCTCTACTGGGAGCACAGTTAACACCAGTGCTAGCCTGCGCTGTCAGTAGGCCTAGAAAACGGAATGGTTCCCAGTAAAAGCATCCAGCACAAACACTGCAGCTGTCAGAAAAATAATCGTTCAGTCAATTTAAAACATGATATTAATTATTTAGGGTAAACTTGAAGAGAAATGAAAAGATTTCAAGTTTATTCTCGGTTATCGGTTTAATAAATAAATTATTCTCTTGGCGGAATATTTAAAGCCGTCATCTAGCCTAGGCCTAGGCCTAGAGTCATCGGCCCATTAATTGCAAGCTATGAATTAAAAAAGAAGTGTAACCTCGCAAATAAATATTCTTAGCTCATTCCGAATTATTATTGTCATTTTCAGTCCACTACAATATCGTATATCTCATTTTTTCTGGACAAATAAAGCAATTTATTAACTTTGGAAGCAAACTGACATTTCAACGCCGCCATGACACTAGCTGGTTTACTGGCGATACTGAGCGAAAAACCTCCAGCACTTTCAGTTACTGAAGGCGCTGGGCCAGCAATTTACGGGACGCTCAGCACACTGCTGACAGCAGTTAACGGAACGGGTCCAGTAAAGTTGGCTACTGGTTCAGTACGTCCAGCAGGTAACGGAACGCACTCACTGTTTACTATTCCAACATCTTTGCGTTGTACTGATTCACGTCATGCCTTCTAAAGTGTATCTTTGTATCTTCACTGCCTCCTTCATTTTTTAGCATCATTTTTCGAATTATGATTACCAATAAGTCTTTAACGTCTTGACCGATTTATCTGAAAATTTGTAAAATAGGAGAGAATGGTGCACTTATTGACCCTGCAAAATTTCATACCGATCGGAACATTTTTTATTTTTTTATTTTTTTATTTATTTTTTTTATTTTTTATAACCAACGATCGGATTTTGTTCAAAAACTATACAGCAACCCGCCTAGGTGGTATGTACATGTGTGAAAAATTTCAGGTCGATCAGAGAAACGGTGCGACCTGTATCGAAGCAGTAACAGAAAAAAAAAAAACAAACAAACAAACAAACAAACAAACAAACAAACAAAAAAACAGACATTCGAGCCATAAGAGTCAAGTGGAGACGCTCGCTTCGCTCGCTCAAAAATATTAGATCTTACAACCTAATAAAAAACTATACAACTAGGTATAAATGATGCTGGTTTAAATGGTGGCTGAGCCTTTCCTATAATCTTATCAATTTAATTTTAATATAAATTAATTAATTTTAATTTTAATAAATTTAATCTTATCAAATGTTAATGAACCTATCGCTTGTCAGTATCCCTATCTCTGTGGCACAAAAACATTATTTAAACTTACGCAATGAGCAGTGGCTAGAATCCAAGAGTTGCAGTGTGGTTGCATATAAGTTGCATAATCCAAGATAAAATACTAGTTTAAAAAATATTTATATACATTTTTTAAAGTGTGTAAGCACTTAATACTTGATAAAGAATTCCCACATAAATACGATTTATATACAAAAGTTTTTAGTTGAATTGGCCCAGAGCATGGGTCTGAAGTCCATCTCGCAAACATCAGCTAGCAAGAGGTGTAGCAGATTACACCCAGAAACTAGAGGCGAACTATCGCAATCGTCGTCGGGGACACCTCCACCTTCCCCTGACGACCTCCCCGACGACGATGACGATGACACAACGCACGATGCGAAGACGATGACAACCGCGACGTGGACGTCTGACCAGCATGGACCCTCCCCCACCCCCCCCCTTAGGCTAAAGTGGTGCATTATGACCGAACGGTTGACGCGTCCTAATCCAAATAAACCTTTCCCCTGACGACCTCCCCGACGACGATGACAAATACTATGGCGATCGCGATGTGAGAACTGCCCCCCTTTTTTTTCTGGTTCTGACCAACATGTGCACCACCTCCCCATATCACCTAGGCTAGAGTGGCGCATTTTGACCTAATAGTTCCGGGTTCAAATCTCGTCAAGCCCGGCAATCCTGACTGAAGATTTTTCCGAGGTTTTCCTCAGTCGTTAATGCAAATGCAAGGGACTGAGTTCTCAGACATCCTCTATCCAATAATAAGTTCACATTGTCCTCCTTTAATGTACCAGTGGATGACAGCTGAAGGGGGCATGAATTTGGGCAGGCTGGCCCATGAAAAAGTATTTAAAATAAATTTTTTAGTAACCAAGTCGGCTGTAATGTACGATGACCTGGTCTACGGAGTAAGGAAGTGGATTTCATTTTGATGAATGGTTCGAGTTGGTCGTTGTTGTTTACCCATTGCCAAAATGCAAGACGATGAAAGTCCAATGCTAGAAGATAACGCTCGCTAGTCGCTAGACTAGAGGCAACGGCCGAGTGCTGACCTACAGATCAGTGACCAACAAGATGCGTGTGTGGCTGGTGTGGCTCTGGCTGTGGCTTGTGGCAGGGGGGGGCTCGCTGGACGGAAGACCTTCAGGTACAGCACGAACCTGTCTGTGGTAAGTAGAACTAGAGATGGAACCACTGCCTACTAGATAACGCTCGCTAGACTAGAGGCAACGGCCGAGTGCTGACCTACAGATCAGTGACCAACAAGATGCGTGTGTGGCTGGTGTGGCTCTGGCTGTGGCTTGTGGCAGGGGGGGGCCTCGCTGGACGGAAGACCTTCAGGTACAGCACGAACCTGTCTGTGGTAAGTAGAACTAGAGATGGAACCACTGCCTACTAGATAACGCTCGCTAGACTAGAGGCAACGGCCGAGTGCTGACCTACAGATCAGTGACCAACAAGATGCGTGTGTGGCTGGTGTGGCTCTGGCTGTGGCTTGTGGCAGGGGGGGCCTCGCTGGACGGAAGACCTTCAGGTACAGCACGAACCTGTCTGTGGTAAGTAGAACTAGAGATGGAACCACTGCCTACTAGATAACGCTCGCTAGGCTAGAGGCAACGGCCGAGTGCTGACCTACAGATCAGTGACCAACAAGATGCGTGTGTGGCTGGTGTGGCTCTGGCTGTGGCTTGTGGCAGGGGGGGCCTCGCTGGACGGAAGACCTTCAGGTACAGCACGAACCTGTCTGTGGTAAGTAGAACTAGAGATGGAACCACTGCCTACTAGATAACGCTCGCTAGGCTAGAGGCAACGGCCGAGTGCTGACCTACAGATCAGTGACCAACAAGATGCGTGTGTGGCTGGTGTGGCTCTGGCTGTGGCTTGTGGCAGGAGGGGGCCTCGCTGGACGGAAGACCTTCAGGTACAGCACGAACCTGGCTGTGGTAAGTAGAACTAGAGATGGACCACTGCCTACTAGATAACGCTCGCTAGGCTAGAGGCAACGGCCGAGTGCTGACCTACAGATCAGTGACCAACAAGATGCGTGTGTGGCTGGTGTGGCTCTGGCTGTGGCTTGTGGCAGGGGGGGGCCTCGCTGGACGGAAGACCTTCAGGTACAGCACGAACCTGTCTGTGGTAAGTAGAACTAGAGATGGAACCACTGCCTACTAGATAACGCTCGCTAGACTAGAGGCAACGGCCGAGTGCTGACCTACAGATCAGTGACCAACAAGATGCGTGTGTGGCTGGTGTGGCTCTGGCTGTGGCTTGTGGCAGGGGGGGGCCTCGCTGGACGGAAGACCTTCAGGTACAGCACGAACCTGTCTGTGGTAAGTTGAACTAGAGATGGAACCACTGCCTTCTAGATATTTCGGCTAATTCCCTCCCCCCCCCCTGCTTTTATCCCTGCCCGTCCGCGCAACAAGTTTTCATGTTTAAATCAACCTTCACAGAAGCGCTAGTGTATAGAAAACCTTTATCTTTAATATAATATACATGGGCGCCGACAGGATTTTTTCAGGGGGGGGGCAACATGCAACAACACTTCTTATTCTGGAGTAATCGGGTCTCGGGGGCGAGAGCCCCCCAATAAGCCTTGCATGGCCTTTTTTTAAATGTTTTGTCAATACTTTCTAACTGATTTTGTGTTGTTAAAATAGATTATGGAAAATGTAAATTCAAACATTATCCTGGTTTAAGGAGGGTTCGGGAACGAACAGATATCCCAAAATAGCACCGCAGGACTTTTGTTTTTTGTATTTTTTCACCACTTTTTATCAGATTTTGGGTTGTTAAAATAAGTTATAATAAATTAAAATGAAACATATTTATCCTGGTGCAAATTGACAATTTTTCCTAAAATCCAGGGGGGCAAGGGCCCCCTTTCCCCCTCTCCCGGCGCTCATGCTAGTGTACCTACACCCCCAAATTGCCTTGGTTTATGTAACTTTATTTTAAAATGAGTAAATACTTAAATACTTATGATAATACAGTCTTTTATTTTGGGTACCCAACGAGGTAGAGGTATAGTATAGTAAATCATAGAGAGGCTGTGGATTAGAGAGCCTGGTAAGACTACAAGAGACTAGAGAGTGGCCACTGTCCACACAGTGATAAAGACCGCCTTTTTAACCAACCATCTTGTCAATACCGTAAGTAACGCATGTGGCTTGAGACGACATGAAGAACAAAATGTGTGGACTACAAGTTACTTGTTGATGTCTGTTTTAACTTGCAAGCCACATTTGTTTACTTTACGGCAGTTGACGCAGCTAAAAATTGATTTGGAAAAACATCGCAGCCTTTATCTCTGTACGGTCATTCTGGTGGTAGGTTATCCACTGCTCTCAGCGCTGCCAAACTGTTACAAATCAAACTACTGGATACATTATTTAAAGGGGTTATTTACTCAAAAAAATATTTTTTACCACATGATCTATAGCACAATACTACACTAAAATGACAGTTTTAAAAAATTATGTCTTCTAACTGTGATTTATCACGAATTTTTCAATTTTTTCGATCCTGACATTTGCGAAAATTTGTGTTTTGGAAAATTTCTTAAATCGGCTTTAACCTGCTTCTTTTTTGGTCCACATAGATACTAAAGCATAGTACCAATTTAAAATGCCCATTTTTTACATCGTGTCTTGAAACTGTGAATAAATATACCATCAAACTCTCAAAAATATGCATTTCAAAATCACACCCCATCCTGGTAATCAGCATAATTTGACCGAACTACTTGTCCAAATTACAAAACAAAATATAGAGAATTTACAGAAAAAGCTGTAGAGTACATCAATAATGGCCAATATTTTTTTGGATCAAAATCCTCCAAGGTCACGTGGCATAAAGATCGTCCCCATGTTATTTCTTATGGGAGATTTTTGTCGCTGGGACCTAGCTCGAAAAATGTCTTGTTTGACAATTTTTTGGGAAGTCATGGTGGCCCCAATACTTTTTCTGTTGATTGCTAAATTCGTTACTAGTTAGCCTGAATGAAATATTTTTTTAGTTTAGCGGTTAGGCCTATATACCCCTTTAACAGTGGCGTAACTGAAAATTACGTGGCCCGTATGTAAGTTGGAATTAGACCCCCTCTACATTTCTATTTAGTGCTCTAATTATTATATTTATCTCTACTAAGCGGCCCAGTATAAATTAAACGATAATATCATTCACTCGTTCCAGCCCGAGCTGATCAGCAAGTACGGCTACAGAGTGGAGGTGCACACGTTGTGACGGAAGATGGCTACATCCTAGAGCTTCACAGACTGCCCGCTAGAGGCGCTACCAACACTCCGGCCCCAGTAGCTCTGCTGCAACACGCCATGCTCGGCAGCTCCGGCACCTGGATTCTAGCAGGACCTAAAGTAGGCCTAGGTTAGTGAGTATGCTACAGAGTGGAGGTGCACACAGTTGTGACGGAAGATGGCTACATCCTAGAGCTTCACAGACTGCCCGCTAGAGGTGCTACCAACACTCCGGCCCCAGTAGCTCTGCTGCAACATGCCATGCTCGGCAGCTCCGGCACCTGGATTCTAGCAGGACCTAAAGTAGGCCTAGGTTAGTGACCACAAGTCACCACCAGGATTCACCAGACAAAGTATATGAAACAATACATCAATTGGAGATAAATCAACTTGTAAATGGCTTACAAGCTTTGACCTAAGTTTTATTAAGAGCCTCATGTTAGGTTTAAAGGATTCCGCTTTATAGTTTTTTTTAAGACCTTCTTTACGAGGGCATACTATGGACAAATAACTTAGAAAAAATAGACAAACGTACTTTTATGGAAACTGTGCAATGTTTTCATCAACTGGATTGGTATCTAAGCAAACATGAATTGACTAGGCTTAAAGGCGTTTGGTTTACCCTCTTAAAATACGATTTGTCTAACTTTTTACTATTTATAAAAGTATTACTCTGTCCTTGCAGCCTACATGCTGGTGGACCGAGGCTACGACGTGTGGCTCGGAAACTCCCGAGGAACTCACGGAAACACACGAAGCTCTCTCCGGACGACGAGGGCGGGGCCTACTGGAAGTTCAGCTGGCACGAGATGGGCGTGTTTGACCTCCCGGCCACCATAGACTACATCCTCGGCGCCACCGGTCAGACAGGTCTCTTCTATGTCGGCCACTGCCAGGTACTGTATATCGGGGACACTAGTTATATGTTAGTTAATGTTGTTTTAGGGCACTCAACAGTAGAGTTATCAGTGCCCATTTCAAGTGTATTGGAATCTTTCAAAAAAAATTTCCCATAATTGTTGATTACCACCATCTTTTCTTCCCTCCAAAGGGAGGAACGAAAGGGAAGACACGGGGGGTTAATGGGAAGGAGTGAGGATGTCGGATAGGATGGGTAAACTGGGTGGGAACGGAGGAGTGCTCGTTGCAGAGAGGGCCGGCAAGTATGGAGAAGAAAAAAGTGAAAGAAGAAAATAAATATGAGTAAGGCTGTGTGAATGAAAAAGGTGTGATAAAAAGTTGGAAATCAATCCAGAAATTACAAAATACATCGTGGGGTATCGAACACCGATCTCCCAATTTCTGGTCTGATAGCTGAGATGGATGTTAAATATAATACTCATGGGTGTAGCCAGGATTTTGATTTTTTTTTTTTTTGGGGGGGGGGGTGAATTCCGGGGGGTTTACGTCACTATCACGTTGGGAAAAGTACGTATCCTGACGCCCCCAGCTAGTGCGAGTCTGAGGCGTACAGCCCAAAAAAAGTTATGATTTTTAACATGCAAATAGTGACAGTTAAGTAGTTTTTAGAGTGCTTTTGTAGATAATTTTAGAATTGTGAAGATCAACATACTGTCAGTTTATAAAATCTTTCCATATGTAGAGCCAACATATGTTTGCTACATAGCTCAGAGTGCTATTTAATATTATTATAACCCTTCTTCTGATTTCGAGGTGGGGTGGGGGGATCGGACATCTTGAACCCCCTCGCTACGCCCCTGATAATACTGCAATTGTATTGAACACAGTGCATAAATCAAACAATCAATCTTTATTTCTAGGGTTGCACCCAACTGTTTGTGATGCTCTCGGAGCGACCAGAGTACAACAGAAAGATCCGAGCTGCGTTCAACTTGGCTCCTGCCGTCTTTTTCAAACATTCGACCAGTGCTTTCCTGAACGGGGGCGTCATCAAGGTGAGTCTTGTGACTCCAGAACTACCAGAATCTAAAGATTGGGCGTATAAGGCGGTGGTTAGACCTGTCCTAGAGTATATAGGCTGGGGGAGGTTTTGGAGGTAGAGAAGGTTCAACGTAGGGCGGCTAGAAGGGTTACGGGGAAGGTTAGGCGGTGGCGGTGGGCGGAGGATGATAAGGGGAATGTAGAGAGGGTATATGAAAGTGTCTCTGCAATGTTGGGGGAGTTGGGTTGGGAGTCACTAGAGGGAAGAAGAAACTTAGTGGATCAGATGAACACTGCCCCTTCAAAAACAGTAACTGTTGGCTTCTTTAAACTTCACAGTTAAAATTAAAGTTTTATCAATTGCAAGTTTCTTCTTCTAGAAAAACTCATGTTGCAGAATGTGTTCAAAGTTTTATCTAGTGTTGAAGTCAGTCCCAGTCGTAAGTGTCAACATTTTATGGTTTGGCCAAGTTAGAAACATTTTGATGTATATTTGAGAAAAAGTAAGCTGTAAAGTTTGAGATTGTGCGAAAAGGGTATTGAAAATGCGTCCATCTTATTCCGCAGGTATTTGAGAAGCTACGAGGCCAGAACGAGCTGATCTCGAAGACTAGTTTCATAAAGAAGACGGCCAACAAACTGTGCAGAGATGGGTCTTCATTCTATCGTCCGCTCTGCCTCGCCTTCCTGTTCGTTAATGGAGGGTTCGACAGCGAACAACTGGACGAGGTGAGTTAACCAGAGCAAACGTTATCTAGGTGCCCGTTAGGGCGCCGCAGCCAAGCCGCGGTGCGCTACACACTCAAGCACCTTATACACCAAGCAGAGTTGGGGTGATTTCGAGGTGTTACCCAGCCGTCATGTAACGTGATGTGAACTTGAAAACTATCACAATCGAGGGGATTTAGGTACCTGACAACACATGCCAAATTTTATTGGGGTACGACCATTCCTTCTTGGTGAAAAATGTCTTCAAACATGCTCAAAATCACTTTAAGGATGTTAGCTACTGCTAGCTACTGCTAGCTACTGCTAACATCTAATACGTCGGCCCGCGATTCTGACCAGACGGGTGGGGCTACAATGTTCATATTTTACATGGACATTAAGGTTATAGAAATATAGTCTCTTTTGAAAAAAAAAGTTGAAAAAGTTTGTTGGAAGGCTTCCAAATAAAGGTTTTAAAATAAGCCTTAAACACTTGGCATATAATCAACAAGTAACCATAGTTACTTGACACTTGTTGACGGTATAAGCAGAGTTAGGCGGGAAAGTGCGATACGTAAACAAATGGCGGACATTTAAAATTTTTCTTCTTTGTGTGGAACGAGAAAAGGTGTCATTATACTCTCATAAAACAAATCAGAAACCGTCCCTGGCCTAGGCCCAGATGTAGAAAATTATTTATAATACAACAGTGTAGGTCTAAAGTTCCATTAGGCTATAGGACTAGATAAATAAATACTTACACTACATGTTTGACAAGCCCTAGGCCTTTCTTAGCCAACCCTAGGCCAGCACAACCTTGTTTTGACACTTCCCGCACAAATAACTAGTTTTGATTACTACAAGCCTAATGCAGATAAACAATGGTATGATAGTCCTAGGCTATTCCAAAATTTACGGCAATAATAAGCTTTTTCTTTACTTTTAATCAACTCACGCAATCTCCTGTCACTTTTAATAAAAATGTAAAACAAAAGATGGTGAAAATTTTCAATATTCTTCTGATTATCTGATGATTTACATGGCTGTGGGTCAAGGCCGTCTAGATATATCGCTTCCCTCGTGTGGGTGCAGTGAAATAGGTGTAAAATACATTAGTTGTGCGTTTGTTGTTACATGGGAAAGTTTTAATAGGATGTGAGTTGCCTAGACTTAACCAGTCCTTATACCGTCGTTATACCATGGTTATACCACCTATACCCAGGATGTACATGAATCTGGGCCTAGATATTTTACATCCTATTGTTATTGCTAATACCATAAAAATTAAATCAACTTTGATAAAAATATTATATTTTAACAAATAATTTTGTAATGGAACTTGAAAAAGTAATAAGATCACACACATAACAAAAACTTGTAGAAATACAGCCAAACCTTACACACTCAAAAGGAATGAGATCTAAAAAAGGGGCCAAGCTCATCTACCCTTCCACATTTGCGCATTCTTAATTCATAAACGTACAGTGTCCCATAACAGCATCCTCGAAAAGCTTGGCAAAATAGAATTTGCATGTTTACGTTTAAATTAATTACAAAAAAAGAACTTGGATAAACTACTACGTTAAATTAATAATCGCAAATTCTATTTTGCCAAGCTTTTCGAGGATGCTGTTATGGGACACTGTACGTTTATGAATTAAGAATGCGCAAATGTGAAAGGGTAGATGAGCTTGGCCCCTTTTTTTAGATCTCATTCCTTTTGAGTGTGTAAGGTTTGGCTGTATTTCTACAAGTTTTTGTTATGTGTGTGTAATTATAATCAAAACTCAATTTCAACAATGTCAGGTTGAGTGGTGTTCTTCACACCGATATAAAGCACGAAACAATTATTTTTCGAGATTGCCTGGCTCAGCGTTTCTTCATCATCAACATCTCCACCGTCATCTTCATCCTGCATCTGCTTCTCTACCAGTCTACCCCACTCCCCCCTGTCCCCCCACAGCTTCACTTCCATCACCTAGGTTCCACGGTTCACCTCGCTCTATAACGTCTCCTTCGATCAATCTTCCCCATCTTTCTCTCGGTCTTCCTACTTTTCTTTTACCTTCACCCTCTGCTCTAAAGTCTCGTCTTGTGATCCTGTCCATTTCCATCCTTTTCAATGCCCAAACCATCTAAAACGTTCCCGTCCTAATTTAAACCTCAATTTCGCCAGACCTAATTCCTTTCTTATAAAGTCGCTTCTAATCCTGTCCAGTTTTCCCCCTCTTGATACTCTTTAAAAACTTCATCTCTGCTGCCGCTTCCAACTGACTCTTCCTTTGCTCCAACTATCCAGGTTACTGCACCATATGTAAATATAGGTATAAAGTATGCTTTATAGAAAAGAACTTTACATCTCTGTGGAAACAGCTCGTTCCAAAGCAACTTTCGCACCAGTTGATAAAATCCTTCGGCTTTTTGTACCCTAGCTGTCACTTCTCTATTAACTTTAGCATCTTTTGTCAAGATACTTCCTAAGTACTTAAATTCTTCCTTTTCTTCTAAAACTTTTCCACGAAGTCTTAACTTTTCTTGATTCGTAGGCATGCCTTTTATATCTTTTTTCATAACTATTTTTTTAATTATAATTCATAACGTTATTTCAGAAAAATTATTTTCCCTTATACCTACTCGTAGCGGAGACAAAAGTGTGTTGAAACAATAAAAAAAATCATAGCATAAAAAGTTATAATTAAGTATTGCACCAAGAACTAACATTTTCTTATTGACCCAAAATTACATACTTCTTATTCAAGGGTACTAAATTTGTTGACTTTTCCAAATTGAAAACCGTACTTTACCAGGCTGTTAATATGGCACTATTGAGAATATAAAAAACTAATGTTTCCCTTCGACGTTAAGATTGCTAATGCTTTCATAACGAAATGGGGGTCTGGGGACTTGCCCTCGGTAATTTTAAGATTGTATAGCTTTTCTTTGGTGAGTTTTAGAAATATTAAGGGAAAATATGGAAACTTTAGAAATATAACACGACGGTAAACACCACGGTCAACAACAAATTTACAACTATAATAGCAAAAAGTAGGAAAACACCAAAGTCAACCGTTCAACCGGGGAAAAGGTGGTGATACGCGTATAACTGCGTACCACAACTTGGAACCCACCCTTATTCATAAAGATGGTTAAGTTATTATTTGTGTTTCATCTTCAGAGGTTGGTGCCAATGATCTTCGCTCACATCCCGGCCAGCTCGTCCATGCGTCAGTGCGAGCACTACTACCAGAACCACGAGACAAACAGGTTCGCCCAGTTCGACCACGGAACCCTGGAGAACCTAGCCCGGTACGGCTCCCCCAGACCTCCCGAGTATAGCCTAGGCAACGCCACGTGTCCAGTGGCGGTGTACTACGGGCTCAACGACCCCTACTGTTCGGACAAGGTCAGTGAGAAAAAATAATAATAAAAATTAATTAATTTATAAAAATTATTTATATAAAAAATATAAAAACTAATAAAAATAAAAAAATTGGTTTTTAGAGTCTATACTCAGTCACAGAACTGATTTTTAGTGGGGGACATTAAATTTAAAGCCAACCCTGTAGGCGCCGACATCATCGACAAGCGATCAATGACCAACTAGAGACTGGCATATTTAATAATTATGAAACACCGATCAATCAAGATGGACACGATTCCACCCGCGGACAATGCAAGAATCAACAAAGGCAGAATCGAACGCCAAAGTCGTTGTTAGACGAGTGAGCGAGCCATGTGTTGAGTATTCAAGAACAGTTGCATTTAAATTGATTGATATAAAAATATCGTATAAAAATGATAGATTGTTTGTTTAGTTGGTAAAAGGGCGCGTCAACTGAAAAGGCCATAATGCGCCATTCTAGCCTATTATAGGCAAGGGATAAAAGAACCTTGCTGGATCCAGCCTTATTCCTAGTGTTTACCCCAGTATTTAACATAGAATATTTTTATCTACTTTTTATCTTCTTTTGTGAGTCTTGCAGAGTCTAATGCAGAACCCTAAACATGATACAGATACTATGATGCGTGTACTATTTTTGACAAAGAATTTTTTTTATATTACAAGTGTAACAAGCCAATGACAAGCCATGACAGAAACGCTTGCTTAGGTACAGCCGTACAGCCCATAAATTCTATGTATCTACAGAGGCTACAGCCTGCGAGGATCGGCTGTAATATTTATTCCATTCTTTTTTTAACGTCTATCATATTCTTAGCTTATGCCACAATAAGCCAACATCTAAATATTTTACATAACTGTTGATATTAGTATACCTTTTGACATGTATGAACCATAAAAATACTCTCATATTATGAGAGTCTTTTTTGCCACTTGTATATCACATGCAGCGTTTTCTTTCTGCGTTTAGTCAATTTATTAATTATTTAGTTAATATATCGGCCTACATTAATTTAAATGTGCATTTTACTTTTTGAAAATTCTAACGATCATAAGAATTAATTATAAGGGTGATTGTAGAATAATTGGCCAATCCGCCCTCACCCTTATACTAATGACCGTTACAAGGTTCAAAAAGTGAAATGCATGTTAGATTAATGTAGGCCGATATAGAAACTAACTAATACATAAAAAGACTAAACGCAGAAAGAAACTGCTGCATGTGATATTCAAGTGGTAAAAAACACTCTCGTGGCTCATTCATGTCCAATGTCTATATTATTTATTCTTATGGTAAAAGCTTTACGTTTTTTTTTTAACTGGTCTTAAGTCTTAATCTCAAATAATTTTGCCTATAAATAATTGAACATAAATAGGAAAACGCCAAAGTCGTTGCTAGACGAGTGAGCGAGCCATAATTGTGTTGAGTACCCGGTAACATTCCATATTTTAGTCCCCCTACCTAAGGCTGGATCAAGCAAGGATCTTTCCTCCCTAGCCTATCATAGGGTAGAGTGACGCATTGTGGCCTTACAGTTGAAGTGCCCTTGTACCAACTCAACTCAAAATCCTATCATTAATACCTTATAATATATCAATCAACTTAAATACAAATGTTCCAGGTACTCCACACATGACTCGCTCACCCATCTAATAACAACTTTGGCGTTATCCTAGTTACATAAATGCAGTCATAATAATGAACATTCAATTCCCCAGTCTCGTCGGCAAATCCAAATACTTTGGGTTCTCATACCCTACTAGCGTATGATCGGCAGGCAACCACCATGAACCATCTCTCACAATATCAAGTCTATGTCACCGAATAACAAATTTAAATTTGTTAACAAAATTATTGTCTCGTTTGTTGTAATATTACAATTTCAAACATAACTTGACTATAGTTCATTATCATGTCTGTATGTATGTAATTAATTTCGTTTAGTTGACCTTCGTACGTTTTTATATTGAATATGATAGATATTCAATCAATCGATTAATCAATCGATTGATCAATAGATAGATAAAGAAAGAAAGAAAGAAAAGAAAGAAAGAAAGAAAGAAAGAAAGAAAGAAAAGAAGAAAGAAAGAAAGAAAGAAAGAAAGAAAGGAATTAATGAATAAATGAGTGAATGAATAAATAAATTAATTGTGGCTCGTTGGTCTTGTAGTTAGCGTATCTGCTCCCAATGCAGAAGGTCCAGGGTTCGATTCCGCTAAAGTCAGAAGTTTTTTAACTTCTGATTTGGACTTAAGTCCATCAGTTCTAGTCTTAGGAGTTTTGTAAAACGGTGACTTTGGAGCCGTCCTAGCAACGAAGCACATAATAAATTTCAGAGTTGTTCTGAATCGGCCTTGTTGATTCTGGCGTTGATTCGCGGGTGTTCGCACTGTCCATACCACTGATTGCTATATTTCCTATTAAAAATATCGATCTTTGGTTGGTTATCGCTCACTCGTCGATTGCGTCGGGGCCTGCAGGGTTGGCTTGGTCGCTTTGATTTAAAGTCCCCCACTGAAAATCAGTTATATAACTGAGTGGGTAGACTCTAAATAAAATTTATTTATTTATTATTTATTTATTAATAAATTAATTAATTAATAAATAAATAAAAAAACATGTAACTACTACTGACGACTTTTACCTTTTGTTTTGTCACTCTCAGGACATGGACTTCCTCTATAGTCAGCTCCCGAACCCGCTAGAGAAGTACATCGTGTCTAATCCGAAGTGGAACCACATAGACTTTCTGTGGGGCCGAGACGCCAAACTGTTTGCCCATGACCATCTCATGGATTCCATGGACAGACTGTCAGGACAGCAAGGGAGGTCCTAGTATGAGGGTTACTACACGAAGCATTGAGTGCATAGTTTGGTTAGAGAACCAAGCCAGTGATCTCTGAAAAAAACACTACTAATCTTAAGCGCCCGATTTTATATAATATATACCTGTATATACATTGTCAAACCTTGGTTTTATAGTAGGCGACTATGGCGCTGTTAAAAGTTTCTCCGCCGGGGATTGGCTGTCCGGCCCGATAATAACCAAGAAATAGACAGCATTTAATCTGTTGTCTTTGGTATTTGGTAAGAGCAATGTCGCAGGTGGAGTCCATAATATGTTACATCAGGATATGCTGCTTAGATTATAGAATGAATAGCCACTGTAGAAAAGATGTGTCCCGACCGGGGATCGAACCCGGGTCCTCCGGCTCAACATAGCGATGCTTTATACCAAGTATCATGAATCAGGATCATTGTAATATCAATATTTGACATCTTTTGAACTTAAAGCTTATGCTGTTAATTACTGAGAACGTTTGGCGTATATAATATTTACATTTAATGCACATATGTTAAATAAAATATGTACATTTAATTTTCGAAGATAGCAATTTTTTATCGTGAAATGCAAACTTTCCATTGTCAAAGAAAACTATATATTTGTTACAAAATGTTTTTTTTAGGGTGTCGGTATTGTATGAAAGCAAGAACACATACTTTGTTCATTGCATAATTCTAAGCTAAGCTAAGCTACCTGTCTGCGACGTAACCTTATTTATTTTAAAACTTTAAACCACTGCCTCCTAGATGCTCGTCGTGGCTCCAACGAGGAGTCTACGACAAACATCTAGGAGGCAGTGCTTTAAAACATTTTATGTCACTTTGAAATCTGCTCTTTAATTGTGGTGAGTGTAAATAATAATAATTTTTTAATGTACCTTTATTTATCTGAACTATTATGTTATGCAATGTTTGCAAAAGTAAACATTATTGAATTTCAAGATTAAGAAAGTAAGAGATTTGAACAGATTGTATTTTATCATTTCTTTATATTTATATATGTATCTGTTATGTGTGAATATTCCTTTCTATCTGATTAAAATACATTAATCATGTTTTTTTACGAGAACAAAATAAATTAATCTTTATTAACCGTGTGTGTATTTGTTTATTTATTTATGTATTTATTTATATTTGATTTATGTAACGTTTATCCTAAAAATAATTTTAAAAAAACTGATTTGCGAAGGAGGATAGCTACATAAAACTAAAACTGATCACATAAAATATAGACAAAATAAACTGTAGTTAAAATATTACAAAAGTGTTTAGTAAGATAATAATTTTGACAACCGATTTAAATTAGATATTAAATTGTTAACTTATTTCTGCTGGCGATTTAAAATAAAAGTGGACTCAACCAATCATGTCAACAATATTTTACTCCCTGTAAGTACAGGCGAAGACCCGGGTTCGATCCCCGGCTCTAGCTTGGTCGCTCTAATCAACTGTGACCTCGTCCACACAGCCGGGGACGTCACGTGACCCCCTCCCCCTCCCGAGGTCAGCGAGCCACCGAGGCCGGAACTTTGGAAACTTTTCTAATGAGAAAAACACAAGGTGGGTACAAACGTGGGCGCGATTTCTCCGCTACCGAAACAAACTGTTATACCTGTTTGAGGGCGCGTCAACCGTTATTTCATGGCCTTACTTAAGGATGTCGGGAGAACAGGTATGAATTGAAACATTATATAGCCTTTGACACGTCAATGTCTTATCGCCTCCCCCTTTTTAGCTTCTTGTTTATTTGATTAAGGGTGCGCAACCGTAGGTCATAATTCTCCACTTGGGATATGGGAGGTACCCGACGACGATTGCCAGAGCTCGCCACTTGTTTCGGGAAGTAAAAATACTCCCTTACATACTAGGCCTAGCTGATGTTTGCGAGATGGACATTATCTCTTGAATCGCCTTTTACGATTATAGCAGAGCTATGCTCTGGGCCAAATTCTACCCCGGGCCCAGACGTTTTTTCTTACCTTCATACATACGTTAAGTTATTGTTTTATGCATGTTTCTGCGTATAAACTTCTTTTGGCAGTCAAATATATCACTCATGCAAGTTGAATGTAATAATATGTATTATATTATAAAACCATTTAACTGAACTTTAACCTGGTTACTTACTTTTATTAGCAATATTTCGGTGACTCCGTCTGCTTCCTCAAGCATCGTCCATGCCCGATGTTGCTTGAGGAAGCAGACGGAGTCTCCGAAATATCGCGAATAAAAGTAAGTAACCAGGTTAAAGTTCAGTTGAGTGGTTTTCTAATATACGTTTTCGGGTTAATGAGTTGTTGTGATAATTTTAAAATGTGTATTATAATATGAAAGGGATGTCCGAGGGGTGTTTAAGAGAACTTCATCCCTTGCACTCGCATTAACGACTGAGGAAAACCTTACAGGATCTTTCAGTCATCACGTGACTCTACGCTTGAGCTACATGTTCTGTGCAAGTTACAAGTTTTACAAGGGCGCGTCAACCGTAAGCTCCTAATGCGCCACTCTAGCCAAGGGGATGTACCGTGCTGCACATAACCAGAATGAGTAGTTCCTCACGCCAGAGCTCGACCGATACTCTCCTAGTTACAACCTGATGTTTGCGAGATGGACTGTCCTCTATCCTCGCCTTTACTATAAGCAGAGCCATTCTGTTCTATTCTAGCTACGGCGGTGCAAGAGCGAGTTACAAACAAATAAATTCATCACAAAATTAATATCCTCGTCAGTTATAAAAAAAAAAAAAATGATTTACGAAGGACAACTAAATAAAATAAATAGAATTAAATGCAGACACAATAATAAAGTAACAACTTACTAATTTACGTGATATTTTTATGTAATATGCAATGTTTGTTTGTGTAGTATGAAGGCCTATAATTTATGTAATGCCTTGGTACAACTTCCAGTACTACTAGTACCTAAACTACGTGTATATAATACACATGCTAATTTCATTTTAATTTGGTTATGTAGTATGTTATTATACTATGTATGGCAGTTTGTAAATGTTAATAAAATGCTAGTGCTGGGACTTTGGACTCTTGGACTTTGGAGGTTACACCGTCGTTTCGGATGGGACATAAAACCGTTGGTGCCCTTGGTACTTTTCGAAAGGAGTAGGCTACGTGCCGGTACCAGGTTTCCCCTCCTCCCTTCTTGATCATCATGCATCGTTGTTAATCATCAGTTGTTATACTGGTCACTGTCAAATGGCATAAGATGCTGTGTGTGGCCAACAAACAACAATTTAACAAATGTGTAGCATGAAAAACAGCTCAATTAAACGAACTAAACTCGTCCTGAGTTTAGTGGTTCACTTGTTTTATCCATGATTAACCCCGAGGACATGAGTTGTATTATCAGCCAAATAAAACCAAAGTCTAGTTTAATATCTGTATAAATCTAAATGTTAGCCCTTCTACTCTTCTTATCGGCCAGTGAATTGTCTCCGTGCAAAGAGGCGCCCAAAAGCCACCGTTAAAGCGAATCATAAAACTGATAACGCTGCAAGTTGAAATTAGTTTAGGAACAACCCCCCCCCCCCCCGACCCTTATTGGCGTCCAACAATAAAGCAATAACCCCTCCCCCCCTAGACAGTTAGCACCCCCCAGAGACAGCTCAGATCCCGACAAGTCTGGTAACTTTCAGATTAAGAGGAGACAAAATCGTAGAGGTCGTAAAATTGTCAATAGGCCTTGGCAACTGTTATTATTTGTGATTCTCTTCTATTTATTTTAGCATGTTACTTTACAACTTGAGAACGAAAACAATGAAATCTCTTTTGAAGATAAAGCTCAACGTGGCCTGCCAGAAGCTTGAACTTGGAATCACAACAGTTTGCTGAATGGACTTATGCCCTTTCTGAAACTTGACATAGTAAGATGACCCCATATGTTTTGCGAGCTTTAACCCTGCATTAGGGTTTAGGGCCTACACGCATCGGGTATTTATTACCCCAGTGCTACAAAAAACTATCTCCTTTTATGTATTCTCAAGTTGTTTCTATCTTCGATGTTTTATTACAACTATGTTAGTCGGAATTCTTAGTTTTAGTTGGAAAAAATATTAAAGTTGGATCGGTGAAGTAATTATTTTCTTTTTCAAATGGTAATTTTTACCTGAATAATAGTACAACATATGTCAACAAATTGAAATCAAAACGTATTTTTTTAAATGTATCGTACTAAGAAAATTTAAAATTTTTCATTAGGAGTACCTATCTACATAATTTCCTAGCGAATTGTGTAAGTTTCAATGTAATACCGAATCATTCCTTAATTGGTGTTTCTATATTCAAACAGTAGCTAAGTACATTAAAATAAACTCTACATCCAAACACCATCACAACTCCAAAATACAGATATGTGGGGTTAAATATAGCCAACCTCACGCAAGTACTGACGTTAAACAACGCGCGAGTAATGCAGGGTTAATAAATCAACGAAATACATTTTAAATTTTAATGTATGATGGTAGAATCGTGCCCAGCTTGATTGTTCGGTGTTTCCTAATTACATATGCCGGTCTTTAGTTGGTCATTGTCTACTCGTCGATGGTTATGGCGCATACGGTGTTGACTTAGTCCCTTTAAATTTATATCCTCCATTGAAAATCAGTGGGAAGACTACAAACGAATTTATTTATTTAATTGTTTTTTGGATGAGCGAAGGGACGCATGATGATGAAGAAGGGATGAGGGGAAACCCGGTACTGGCACGTAGCCTACTCCTATCGTTCCCTGTCTGGGCCCGGGGTAGAATTGGGCCAGAGCATGGCTCTGCTAATCGTAGAAGGCGATTCAAGAGAAACAGTCCACCTCGCAAACATCAGCTAGTAATTGAGGAGAGTATTATTAAAACTAGAGGCGAGCTCTGGCAATCGTCGTCGGGGACACCTTTCACTTCCCTTGACGACCTCCCCGACGATGATGACAATGACTCTAAATACAATTTATTTTTATTTATTTATTTAAAGACGATGACGACCGCGACGTGAGAAACCACCTTCCTCCCCTTACCCGTGGCTGGTTATGACCAGCATAGGCCCCTCCTATCATATCCCCTAGGCTAGTGTGGTGCATTATGACCTAAAGGTTGACGCGTCCTTTATCCAAATAAACCAAACCTACTCCTATCGAAACGAACCAAGGGGACCAACTGCTTTACGTCCCATCCGAAAAGACGGTGTAACCTTGACAGTGATTCCTCCACTTACCCGGACTGCCGAGGAGACGTCGAGGAGAACGAAGTTGTTACACTAGCTCTCGAACCCTCCGTCTACTCTAACCAGCGGTATACCCACTCAACCCCTGACCTCGCCCGAGGTTGCTTAACTTCGGTGTACGAGTGGGAACCGGCTAAACGACCGCGGCTAAACCACAGTTTTGTTTCAAACTAAACCTAAACAAACTAAGGTCGAGTGCACGTTTCTATTCTTCCATTGTAGACCCTCCCCTCTTCTCGCGATATTGACCTTGACTCTCCCCCTCCACCACCCCTCGTGGCACTTGGCACCAGGTGGCCATCACCCCACCCCCACCCCCTGCCCCTAGATACGTGACCTGATTTTGAAAGCACCTTTATTCTTTAATACGATATTGCTATCGAAATTACTTTTTAACGAATAAGAATGCGCTGTACGTTTACACCAATGTAAGATTCATTTCACCGGAAAACCCCACCAAATATATGTTTCTGTTCTTTAGCGACGTGAGCGGAATCTCTAAGGGTGATATTAACAAGTGACTTGTACCTTACAATGTCTATACAAGGACAGTAGATACGTTAGATGGTCTACTCTAAGACGAGAGTTTCGTAGTACATCACAAGTACCCCAACAGGATTCGGTGGGCAAAAAAATTGCTAGACACCTCGATTTTATTAAAGAATATTATTTCTCATAGATAACTGGTGTCAAAATGGTAATGACCTAGTTAACATGGGTATAAAACTATATAATAAATTACCAATGGACTTAAAAAATATTACATAGTTTTTATTCCACAAATGAATATCTATTATTGTAAATTTTAATACCTGTGTGAAAAAATGTTATATTTAAGAAGTTTTTAATTGTTTTAAATTTTTGATATCGACAAATAGTTTTATCTGTTAAAATATAATTGGATGAGCGTAGCGAGCGAAGCAAAGACTCCATTCTACTACACTGGAGAAAAAAATCCGGAATGTTTCTCGCAAGGTTGTAATGCGCAGCTTGTCGACGACGACGTGAGAAACTAGGGCGCTTCAACCGGTTAGGTCATATTGCGCCGCCTATGAATGAAAGTAAATTAGAAGAATTAATGCAGGTATGTTTGATGATTAGAATGTTTTCTAAGTGTATAAATAACAAAATAAATTGAAGATGAAGAAAGTAATAGCAAAATAAAAGTTATGTATGTAAATGAAAAGAAAGAAAAGAAAGAAATGTGTATGAAGTTAATTAATGTTTGTTAAATAGATTACTTTGGATGAGAAATTTGGAAAGTTTGTCGCCGTTATCATATGATAGAAGATTCACATTCTTAACTTTTTCAGCAAAAAATATTTAACTTAGGATTGCGCGAACTGTATGTTAGTGGCAAACTCTCACGAATTCCTTTAAATCCTTGTAGACTAGGCCGCTTCACGAGCAATGAGCAATTAACAATAATAATAATAATAATAATAATAATAATAATAATAATAATAATAATAATAATAATAATAATAATAATAATAATAATAATACATGGGAAAGTTTCAATTAACAAACAGACAGAAAAACAAACAAACCAAAAAAACGAACTATTTTTTTTTTTTTTTTTTTGGGGGGGGGGGGGCGGGGAAATTGAAGTCAATATCTCAATATAACAAAAAAAGCGTAAAATTGCGATTTTCATGAGAAATTATTTAAATGACTTGAATTTCCACTTCTACTCCAATGGTCCAAACATATGTAATGAGGCAATAGAAACTGTCACTGGCTCTCGTTCTAATAGGTTATGGAGTTGTTGTAATGAGTAGACTGATTTGATATAGCTTAAATGAAAAGCTAAAAAACTTTTAAAAAAGCATCCTAAAAATGGATTTTGAAAATAATCTAAATATCACGAAAACTATTAGGCTAATTTTCAATGCGGTCTTGGATTTATACACCTGTTTGTTGGACAAAACTAGCGATTAACATTATTTTAATCTAGGCCTTACATTTAACTACCAATCCATCATTATCGTCCAAACATCCATCCCACAACTTAAGAAGCCAAAGCGATACCGAAAGCAATATGATCATCAACGATCGGTCTCAAACAGTGAAACCAGGAGGGAGTTGCATATAGGTATTGGAGTTGTTGTAATGAGTAGACTGATTTGATATAGCTTAAATGAAAAGCTAAAAATCTTTAAAAAAAGTATCCTAAAAATGGATTTTTATTATAAGGCCTACAGATTATAAACAAAAAAAGATAAAATCCCATGCTGGTCAGAACCAGCCACGGCGCAGCTTGTGAAGTATCCTGTATATAAATGTAAATATTTCGAATGTGTAAATATTGTAAATAATCGACAATGTTTTAATACTCGCATGTCTAAGTGACATGCTTAGAGGTGTACAAAAAGAATGCAATAAAATGAAAATGAAATGAAAAAATGAAAAAAAATATTACTTTGAAGAAGAAAATCAACAAAAAAAACAATGGTTATCACTAGAGGTCTTTAAATTGATATTAAATGGCTGATAAATAAACGGAATTAAGCCTGTATAGCCATTTTGTAGGACGGGTTTCGTAATAATAGTGAAATGAGTCTCAAAGTCGCAACAGAGGATAGAGATAGTGAAACAACTGTTTACTATTACCTATATTCCAAAAAATTGGATGATAATTAGATTTTTCGTTGCACAACATAGCATAGAGATTGTGAAACAAATAGGTTTATTCATGTATATACCGAATTTTATTTAATTGTCGATGAAGAAGTTTCTTTTGGATAAGTTTCCTCATCTCGTTAAACAATGTTTATTTATGGCTATAAAGAAGTTTATTTTTGTCTTTAAGTTTCCTTATCAATCTTCTGTTTTGGGGAATGGTCTTTGGGCTCGAAGCCTCTCCCCTGATATTTTTAGTGCCTGGTGCGAAGCACCTATAACTAAAAATCTAATGTGTGCCAGAGTTGGGCGATGGACAGCGTCCTTGCGCTGCATGGTAATTGGTGACAGGCACCGTTGATTTCGGTAAAATACCGCCGGAATTTGAAAATGGCAACAAACTTCTAGGTTTTGCATCCGTGGCAGAAAAAGTCCCACAAGAGACATCCAAGGAGAGTTATTTTTATCGTCATGGAGGTCTTAGTCGTGGGTCCACTACACCCACTCGACGACGACCGGCGATGAGACGTTGACGAGCCCGCAGAAGCCGTGCCTGACGACGTGGAGGCAAGAAACGAGGTCCAAGAGCTGCAATGGGGCGCGGGAATACGTCGCTTCTTCTCGGAATAATGTGGGCAAGTGCAGAAACCTGGGGATTTGGTACCGCTTCTAGAGATGCGTAAAATCTGGCAGCTTGTGCAGCAATGCATTGGTTGACGGTTTGCAGACCGAGGTCAGCATGAACCTCCGACATTCGTGTCCAGCGAGGGAGAGAAAGGGACACACGAAGAATCTTGTTTTGCACCACTTGTAGTCGGTTGCGGTGGGATGCTGCACATCCTCCCCAGACAGGAGATGCGTATAACGCCGCTGAACGGATTACAGACGTGTAGAGGCGGAGCTTGGCCGATACCGAGAGCTGTGCATTCCGCAGAAGGGGGTACAGAGAGACGAGTTTACCGGTTGCCTTCTGAGTTGCTGACCGGATATGTGGGCCCCACGTTAGTTTACGGTCTAAAGTTATGCCCAGGCATCTATTGGTAGGTGCCCATGGTATGGCGACACCATCGAGACGTAACCGAGGAGGAGGCCGTTTTCTAGACCATGAGAAGAGAGTACTTGAAGTCTTCTCCACATTGAGGGCCATGCGTGAATTTGCGTACCAGTCGGAAATAGTGTCAAGGTAGCGTTGTCCAACGCGAACTGCCGATAAAAGAAGTCTCATTAATGCCTTATGCCTTATGTCGACCAAAAAGTCTTCTTAAGTCGATAAAGATGTAAAATAAAGAAGTAACCGCATGCTTTTTGGCAACTGTTATTTGTTCGTCATTCTTGCCATATGTTATTCCGAGATCTGTTCTGACCTACCAATAGCACAGCGACTTCTTCACTATCAGTGTCGTATCTGAAACAACAAACACAAGAAGGTAAAGCTTAATCTATTATATTATAATCATTAATACATCAAACAGAACACCCTGGAAACTCTGCACCAATGCCGTGCGCCCCGCCAGAACTCCGAAGAGAACGGCGACACTTTTACATGCCATGACGAGACAACCAATGCGATGCCCAATAGATATTCGAGATCGTACTTACTGCTAACTGTCTGGTGTAAGCTCTGTGATAGCAACACTCACCTATCTGCCTTGGAAGCCCCAGCTGGTTGTAGCGCTGCCTCGTAGCTAGGTTTAGAGAGGCGAGAAAGAGTGGCATGGCAGCCATTTTGCATACAAATACACATTGATGATAAAGAAGTTTCCTTTTGTCGATTAAGAAGTTTCTATATGCCGATAAAGAAGTTTATTTTTGCCGATAAGAAAGTTTAATTAAGTCGGTGAAGAAAATGACCACCCTCTTTCTCGCGTGTAGGCTCTCTGGACAGCTTGCCTTCTCCGATATCATCCACGCGTATAGTGTTTATTGCTGTTGAGTCATTGGCCATGAAGCCATGTTCATCCCACTATGTATTGTTGTTCGTTATACAACCCAGTCGTCCTATTTATGCATCTCATCAAGAATGATTCAACAATTTAGGAGAAAATGTTGATTGATGATAATAGTTAGTGGACAACAATATAAAAAGCTCTAAGGGAAGTTCTCACAGCCACCTTAACAGCTGTAGAAGGCAGATATTGGCCCAAGAAGGGAGGAATATTTCCCCGCATTCCCCCCACTCTTCTCCACTTCGAGCAACGGCGAGTAAAGCCACTCGTTGACAACGGACAATGTTTGGGCTCAGGTTATCTCGCCAAGACCGACCATCATCACTCCTCCCACAATTATTAGTGTCTCGTGGAATTAATTGGATGAGCGAAGCAAAGACTTCAATTTCACTGACCCCCCAAAAGAATTTGATCGGGTGTTTTTTTTTCTTTTTTTCTGTCTGGTTGTTCGCTTTCTACCGGGCAAACGGCATATTATGCGATCTTGATGAAAATTGAAGGGGACCTTCGATATCTTTAAACTTAAATATGCTACGTTTTTGGGTACAATCGAGGAAGTATTTCTCATGAATATCGTACTTTTACGATGTTTTTCGATTTATATTATGTATTTTCGTGATATTTTGACCGATTCTGACCAAACGGTTGGGGCTACAACGTTCAAATTTCACATGTACATTAAGGTAATGGTAATGTATTGCCTTTTGAAAGAAAAAGTTCAAAAAGTTTGCCAGAATCTATAGAAATAAAGGTTTAAATATGATTTTTTTAAAAGGTATATAACAATTAACAAGTAACTATAGAAACTTGACAACAATCGCCTACAATGCGTTCCAAAAGCAAATCTTCGGGCCTCCAGATATTTTACATTCCGTTAATTGGTATTACCATAGCGATGATACTACTTTATAAAAATTATCTTAATTTAACAAAAATGATTTTGTAATGGAACTTAAAGAAGTAAAAAGATCCCATGCATACTAGACACTTAAAAAATAGCTCATCCATCAACGCGACTAAAAAAGCGTTTAAGAAACGGACTAGTGAAGTAAATAAATAATAAGTTCAAGAATGACAAAGTGAATAGAAATTAAAATACATAGCACTAAATAAAGATTCCCCAATATACAAAAATGTGTTTATATTCATATAAAGATCTCTATTAACAGGTATTTACCCACAAGTGTCAGGTTACTACAACTAAACAATACAAAGACATTATACAAATTAATAAATTCGTGTGCGTGTGCGTGTGCGTGTGCGTGTGCGTGTGCGTGTGCGTGTGCGTGTACTTGTCCCCCCCAAAGCGTCGCCTCCTCCTGACGTATGTTCGTAATCTGGCGTTTGTCCCAGCGACAATATGTTCCACTTCCACTCTATGTGAGCCCAGAGGAAAGCCATTATTTTCAATTTCCCAGCTTCTCCGTATTTCCCTAGGCCAGGGCTGTATTGTCGCGGGGGGAAGGGGGGGCTCTCCCTCAGGATGACAGGGGAGCGGGGTTCTACTACTCCCATGTGGATTCTCACGACCACAGAACTAGGGTATTTAATGTTATTAATTTTTTGCATTCAGTCTTTCATATCAACATAAAACATGACAATATTATAGTAATGAAAATATTATATGAATGCAAGAGCAACGGAAAGAGCATCTGCCCTGTAATACTTTATACGATTGTTAATACTTTTTCTTTTTTCTTTGCTATTTCAAAATATATTTAATTGAGCGAGCGTAGCGAGCGTCTCCACTTGACTTTTATGGCTCGAATGTCTGTTTTTTTTTGTTTTTTTTCTGTTACTGCTTCGGTACAGGTCGCACCGTTTCTCTGATCGACCTGAAATTTTGCACACATGTACATACCACCTATGCGGGTTGCTGTATAGTTTTTGAACAAAATCCAAACGTTGGTTATAAAAAAAAAATTTAAAAAAATAAATGTTCCGATCGTTATGAAATTTTGCAGGGTCAATAAGTACAACATTCTCTCCTATTTTACAAATTTTCAGCTAAATCGGTCAAGACCTTGAAGACTTTATGGTATGTAACATTATGGGAATGTCGTACTCGGGTCGTGTTGCACGTACCGGTGCTCGCTCAACAACGCGACGGGACTTTAGCGTTTTCCTAGTACTATTTGTACGGTGGTTGTACACCCGGCATCGGAAGTAAATCAAGGGGTCTCGTTGTATCTACAATACCCAGCCCTTGATTTACTTCTGACGCCGGCTGTACACTTATTAACAATAGGAAACAATCAATGGAATTATATATAATAAGATTTTACTCTTGTTTTCACGGGTTTAATGTGACATAACAATGTGATTCGTCTACTCCAAGTGCTATTTAAACTCCTAACGTGTCGTGCTTTCTTTCTACCCTTTTCAAGGTTTAAAAGTTTAAAACATGCAAATATAAAAGTTAACACAAAAAGTACTTAAGTTTAAATAAAAGTGCAAGGAGTAATCCGATATATATGTGATGGTGTTTTACACAAAGTTAAAAAATGCCTACGCCGGGGATTGAACCCGGGGCCTGTGCTTTCCGGTCAGATATTATGAACAACATTCGCCAGGAGTTGATATTTTGGTGGAGGTGTCGGGTTATTTCGAACTTTCTGGGGGGCTAGCTCCTCCCCCCTCACCCTCTGGGGTCACTCAGAACATTCTATCATCCAAGCTGAAGAACAATGCCAACATAACCAGTGAGTCAGGTGTTAGACGTCTAGCTATTCAGATTCTTACTCTTCAAGGAACCTTATTATAGACACAACATATAATACTTCATTATAGACACAGACATTGATAATACTTCATTATAGACACAGACACATAATACTTCATTATAGACACAGACATATGATAATACTTCATTATAGACACAGACATATTATACGGTTTGACCCGAAAACAATATTACATACATGAAACAAATTGCATTGTGTAAACAAATAAACCATAAATAATCTAGCAGAAGTAGGCAAAATACGGAAAAGGGGAAAGACGCTCTATGAAGGGTAGGAGTCAATATTTCAAGACGTAGCAGTAAAAGTGTAGGATGCGTCTTTCCCCAAGTCCGATTTTCGCCTACTTTGGCTCAGTAATTCATAAATAATTTTTTACACAATGTAATTTGTTTCATCTTTGTCCTTTTTTTCCCTCAGTTGTATATTTTTCACAGTATATAAATGTGCCAATTATCTATTAGATTTGTAAGTCCTTTAGTATTGATTTTGAAAATCATCGAAATATTCTCCTGGCAATTACTTTCTTTAGACAATCTTAGACTTCGTTACCAGGGAAATAAAAGTAATGCCAACAACAAAAATAGTCGAAAATTTTCTTTAGAGTTGTTTTTATTGTTGGTTGGGTTATCCATTGAGATTATTACCACAGGTTGGCACAACTTCAAAGAATTTTACATGTTAACAATTTCAAAAAATAAACTAATTTAAAAGCATATAATAATTATATAATAATGGAATTTCTGAGGTTTAAGTGATTGTTTGCATTGGTTGTCATCATGCAATAATTAACAAAAATGTTGGTTTTCGGTTTACCACGTATTAGAGACTCTTTATTTTATCTGACGTTTCGACTGGATTTCACCAATCTTTGTCGAAGACAAAGTAACATACATTTTCTTCGGTGTTAATACTTCTATCCCCCCCCCCCCCCAGGGAAAACCACCCCCCAAAAGGAATGAAATGATTATAATTTCGTTTTCTCTACAGTCGTGAGGAAGTATGAGCAGCCATGGCAATACTGTCACAATACGTGTTGGATAATACACACTAACTTGACGTTTGATATATAAACAACACTTCCGTGTGTTTACTTATTCAAAGGCTTCTCTTATCCGCTGGGAAATCGATGACGCCACAGAATGAACGCGCTGGAAAACTCGAATAACTTGGAGGGGAAATATCATTGTACGTTGAGCATTTTCTGGGTGGATTCAACGTTATCCGTGGAGTTCTAGAGTAACTTAGGTCGTACATATCCCGCTGACCGCTAGCCCTACATCGCCCATGTTAATTGCCTTATTTATTTATTTTTATATGTTTGATTGATTAAATAAATAAATTGTATTTAAAGTCTACTTACTCAAGTCATATTACTGATAAACAGTGGGGGACATTAAACCAAAGCGACCAAGCCAACCCTGTAGGCCCGACGAAATCGACGAGTGAGCGATAACCAACCAAAGATCGATGTTTTTTTATAGGAAATATAGCAATCAGTGGTATGGACAGTGCGAACACCCGCGGATCAACGCCAGAATCAACAAGGCCGATTCAGAACAACTTCAATTTTTTTATGTGCCTCGTTGCTTGTACCGTTCACAATTTCCTTTGACAAAAACTGATGGACTTAAGTCCAGATCAGAAGTTTAAAAATTCTGACTTTAGCGGCAATCGAACCCTAGACCTTCTGACCATCTGGAAGCAGAGACGCTAAACACAAGACCAACGAGCCACTCAACAAGACCAACGAGCCACTCAACAAGACCAACGAGCCACTCAACAAGACCAACGAGCCACACGAGACTTTAGTATAGTTATTTATCTATTTATTTACACCGTGATCTATAGGAAATTTAAAAAATCTAGTGAATAGCATAGCATGCAAGTTGTAATTCCTTTTTTTAATGAATGGATTTAACAAAATTTAATGGAGTTACTTTTTAAATGTCGTCAATTCTGCTATGACCTGTATCGTAACTTAATGCCTTCTGCACTTTATATAAATCACTTTCAGATACTCACTTTCAGGTGTACTATGCTCACTTTCAGGTCAAGGATACTCACTTTCAGGTGTAGGATACTCTTTTTCAGGTGTAGGATACTCACTTTCAGGTGTAGGATACTCACTTTCAGGTGTAGGATACTCACTTTCAGGTGTAGGATACTCACTTTTAGGTGTAGGATACTCACTGACAGGTGTAGGATACTCACTTTAGGTGTAGGATACTCACTGACAGGTGTAGGATACTCACTTTCAGGTGTAGGATACTCACTGACAGGTGTAGGATACTCACTTTCAGGATTAGGACACTCACTTTAGGTGTAGGATACTCACTTTTAGGTGTAGGATACTCACTTTATAGGTGTAGGATACTCACTTGTAGGTGTAGGATACTCACTTTTAGGTGAGGATACTACTTTCAGGTGTAGGATACTCACTTTCAGGTGTAGGATACTCACTTTTAGGTGTAGGATACTCACTTTAGGTGTAGGATACTCATATTTAGGTGTAGGATACTCACTTTCGGTGTAGGATACTCACTTTTAGGTGAAGGATTTCCAATTTTTCTTTATTCTATATGAATTCTTAATCTAGTAGGGCATATTTTGCATCTACTCTACTTTACCATAAACACTAATCAATCAATCAATCATCATATATATACTAGACACATTCTCCTATACATCATTGCTGTTTTCTGTGCCATCAGCAATTATTATCACAATACCACATCAAAAATTGCTTATATCCAACTTTTCTTTATTATATATGAGTTCTTAATCTAAAGTAGCGCATGCTATTGTTTTGCATCTACTCTACTTTAACATAAACACTGTGTTTATCATTATTAATCAATTAATGAATCATCATATGATATATATCAATATTATCAATCATCATACATATCAATATCAATATCCATATCAATTATCATTTATGCTTTATATTCAACTATTCTTTCTTCTAACACTGTGTATATCATTATAATTACTATCACTTTTATAATTATTAATTATAGACTATTCACTTTCTCTGCAAAGAGTTATACTTGAACACTGAAATAGTCTAAGTGAATAAAAATATCTATCTATCTATCTATCTTTTAGGTGTAGGATACTCACTTTAGGTGTAGGATACTCACTTTTAGGTGTAGAATACTCACTTTTAGGTGTAGGATACTCACTTTTAGTGTAGAACAGAGACTTCCAGGTGTAGGATACTCACTTTCAGGGATAGGATACTCACTTCAGGTGTAGGATACTCACTTTAAAAGTGAGGATACTCACTTTTTAGGGGTAGGATGCTCACTGTCAGTGTAGGATACAAATTTTTGGGGTAGGATACTCAATTTTAGGTGTAGGATAACTTACTTTTGGTGTAGGATACTAACGTTTTAGGTGTAGGATGCTCACTTTTTTTGGTGTAGGATACTTACTTTTTAGGTGTAGGATTACTTTGTTTCAGGTGAAGGATACTTTGTTTCAGGTGTAGGATACTCACTTTCAGGTGCAAGGGTACTCACTTTTAGGTGTAGAATATTTACTCAGGGGTAGGATACTCACTTTCAGGTATAGGATAATCACTTTCAGTTGTAGGATACTCACTTTCCGGTGTAGGATACTCACTTTCAGGTGTAGGATACTCACTTATAGGTGAAGGATTTCCAATTTTTCTTTATTCTATATGAATTCTTAATCTAGTAGGGCATATTTTGCATCTACTCTACTTTACCAAAAACACTAATCAATCAATCAATCATCATATATATACTAGACACATTCTCCTGTACATCATTGCTGTTTTCTGTGCCATCAGCAATTATTATCACAATACCACATCAAAAATTGCTTTATATCCAACTTTTCATTATTATATATGAGTTCTTAATCTATAGTAGCGCATGCTATTGTTTTGCATCTACTCTACTTTAACATAAACACTGTGTTTATCATTATTAATCAATTAATGAATCATCATATGTATATATATCAATATTATCAATCATCATACATATCAATATCAATATCCATATCAATTATCATTTATGCTTTATATTCAACTATTCTTTCTTCTAACACTGTGTATATCATTATAATTACTATCACTTTTATTATTAATTATTAATTATAGACTATTCACTTTCTCTGCAAAGAGTTATACTTGTACACTGTACTAGTCTAAGTGAATAAAAATATCTATCTATCTATCTATCTTTAAGGTGTAGGATACTCACCTTTTAGGTGTAGGATACTTACTTTTAGGTGTAGAATACTCACTTTCAGGTGTAGGATACTCACTTTTAGGTGTAGGATACTCACTTTCAGGTGTAGGATACTCACTTTTAGGTGTAGGATACTCACTTTCAGGTGTAGGATACTCAATTTAAGGTGTAGGATACTCAATTTCAGGGGTAGGATACTCACTTTTAGGTGTAGGATACTTACTTTTAGGTGTAGGACAAAAACTTTCAGGTGTAGGATACTTACATTCAGGTGTAGGATATCACCTTCAGGTGTAGGATACTCACTTTCAGGTGTATGATACTTACTTTCAGGTGTAGGATACTACTTTCAGGTGTAGGATACTTACTTTCAGGTGTAGGATACTTACTTTCAGGTGTAGGATACTAACTTTCAGGTGCAGGATACTCACTTTTAGGTGTAGAATACTCACTTTCAGGTGTAGGATACTCACTTTTAGATGTAGGATACTCACTTGCAGGTCACTTTAAGGTGTAGGATACTCACTTTCAGGTGTAGGATACTCACTTTTAGGTGTAGGATACTCACTTTTAGGTGTAGGACACTACTTTTAGGTGTAGGATACTCACTTTCAGGTGTAGGATATTCACTTTTAGGTGTAGGATTCCACTTTTAGGTGTAGGATACTCACTTTCAGGTGTAGGATACTCACTTTTAGGTGTAGAATGCTCACTTTTAAGTCTAGGATGCTCACTTTTAGGTGAAGAAAGAGACTTTCAGGTGTAGGATACTCACTTTCAGGTGTAGGATACCATTTCAGGTGTAGGAACTCACTTTTAGGTGTAGGATACTCACATTTAGGTGAAGGATACTCACTTTTCGGTCTAGAATGCTCACTTTCAGGTGTAGGATACTCACTTTCAGGTGTAGGATACTCACTTTTCGGTCTAGAATAATTATTTACAGGTTCAGGATACTCACTTTTAGGTGTAGGATACTCACTTTTAGGTGTAGGATACTCACTTTAGGTGTAGGATACTCACTTTCAGGTGTAGGATGCTCAGTTTCAGGTGTAGGATACTCACTTTCAGGTGTAGGATACTTACTGTTAGGTGTCGGATACTTACAATTAGGTGAACGATACTTACTTTCAGGTGTAGGATTCTCACTTTAGGTTAAGGATACTTACTTTCAGGTGTAGGATACTCACTTAAAGGTGTAGGATACTAACTTTTAGGTGTCGGATACTCACTTTAAGGTGTAAATACTTACTTTCATGTGTAGGATTCTCACTTTTAGATGTAGGATACTCACTTTTAGGTGTAGGATACTAACTTTCAGGTGTAGGATACTCACTTTCAGGTAAAGGATACACACTTTTAGGTGTGGGATACTCACTTTTAGGTGTAGGATACGCACCTTCAGGTGTAGGATACTCACTTTCAAGTGTAGGATACTCACTTTCAGGTGTAGGATGCTCACTTTTAGGTGTAGGATACTCACTTTAAGGTGTAGGATACTTTCTTTCAGGTGTAGGATACTCACTTTCAGGTGTAGGATACTCACTTTTAGGTGAAGGATACTCACTTTTAGGTGTAGGATACTCACTTTTAGGTGTAGGATACTCACTTATAGGAGTGGGATACTCACTTAGGTGTAGGATACTCTTTTTCAGGTGTAGGGAGCTCACTTTCAGGTGTAGGATACTCACTTTCAGGTGTAGGATACTCACTTTGAGGTGTAGGATACTCACCCACAGTTGTAGGATGCTCACTTTCAGGTGTAGGATACTCACTTTCAGGTGAAGGATGCTCAGTTACAGGTGTAGGATACTCACTTACAGGTGTAGGATGCTCACTTACAGGTGTAGGATGCTCAGTTACAGGTGTAGGATGCTCACTTTCAGGTGTAGGATGCTCATTACAGGTGTAGGATGCTCACTTACAGGTGTACGATGCTCACTTTCAGGTGTAGGATGCTCACTTACAGGTGTAGGATACTTACTTACAGGTGTAGTAGGTAAGCTTACACCAGTGAGTGGCCATACAGTACTTCCGGCTGCCATGATTTTGACAAACAATTTTTTTTAGTTTTGTCAGCTGTCGTAAAGTAACGAATGTGGCTTGAAACAGATTTGAAAAACAAATGTGGCCTACAACAGACCAACTTTTTTACGATTGTTTTAAGACAAATTTGTTCACTTTTACGGCAGTTGTCGAAACTAAAAATGATTTGTCAAAAACATGGCAGCCGGAAGTATTGTATGGCCTTTTTAAGGTGTAAGCTTATAGACTGTCGAGGCAAAGTTATTTCTCTGCCTTGCTATCTTCATTGACAAGTGAGACATGAGGCATAGTCCATCTAACAAACATCAGGTATTATAGAAGAGACTGTTTCCCTCTCTGAAACTAGAGGCGAGCTCTGGCCGTCGTCGTCTGGGACATCACCCTCCCCAATCTCAAAGACGACTATCCCGACGATGAAAAAGGCGACGACGACCACGACGTGAGAACCCCTCCCGCCCATTTTAATACTCAAGTCTTTGCTTCCAATGCAGAAGGTTCAAAGTTCGATTCTTGCCATAGGCAGAAGTTTTTAAATTTCGGATTTGGACTTACGTTCATCATTTCTTTGGTAAGGAATTTGTAGACCGTGACTTTGGACATAATAAATTGAAAGTTGTTCTTAATCGGCCTTGTTGATTCTGGCGTTGATCCGCGGGTGTTTGTACTGTCCATACCACTGATTGCTATATTTCCCATAAAAAAATATCGATCTTTGGTTGGTTATCCCTCACTCGTCGGTTGAGTCGGGGCCCACAGGGTTGGCTTGGTAGCTTTGGTTTACTGTCCCCCACTGAAAATCAGTTGTGTGACTGAGTGGTGACGATAGAACACTTATAACACGGAACCGTTCTGTTGGTTTGACGGAATTCCAGTACCAACTTTTTTTTCTTTAAATATATATTTATCGTTTAGGCCTACATCCTATTCAGTTATACATACAGATTTACAAAGGAGAACAACTAAATAAAACTAATATCATAAATGCACACACACACATACACACACATGAACGAATATTATAATAATAATAAATTATTGTCACATTATGCATTGTTGTGATTTTACTTTATCAAACTTGTTTGTGTCTGCATTTATGTCATTAGATTTATTAAGTAGTCCTTCTTTGTAAATCAGTTAGAAAAAAAGAAAAAAGAAATTAATTAATGATTAAGTAAATAAACAAAAAGAAAGAAAGAAAGAAAGAAATATGCTTGGAATATTAAATTTGGTGCAGGTGCCGGGTCAAAATTAATATTTTCAAATCTATTATCTCCATTTTTTAAAGATTCCCTCTTCTTCTGCGTGTGAAGTTTTCGTTTTTATTTTCAAAATTATCCAATTTCATGCCAGCCAAACAGAAACTAAAACAGGTGGATATAACAATTTTGTTCAAATATCTATAAAATGAACAACATATTTCTTCACCGACTTTTCTTTACCAATTTATAAGTCTGACATTAATATATGGAAGAAGGGGGAGGAGGAGGCGGAAAACAAGTTGATTTCAGAGTCAAGAAGACTTTTTGAAAAGCAGACGTTTTATTTTCTGTTTCATGTTTGTAGGTTGGTATGCTGAAGAAACCAATGTTCACTCTTCTAATGTGGCTGTGTTTGACAGCTGTAAGTCCATAAGACAAACACCTCTAGTACATTCAGCCGCGGGGCAGAATGTGCCATTGCAAACAGCTCGCAAGTACGTTCCATACCATTGCAGAATGTGCGTTTTTATTTAGCCCATAACAGTTCACATTAATTTATAGCTGACACATTTCATCTGTTGAGGTTTCACATTTAAATTTTGCGTCATAAATAATTTTTCATACGCAAGACTTGAATATCCCTATAAGTTAACAATATTGACCGATAACAATGAATATTTCAGTCTTTGCGATAGCAGAAGGATGCGCACGATTTTTATCAGGCGCAAGGTAACAGATATGTTTTTCTTGTATAAAATCTTAAATAGTTATGTTGACTCTCCACTTATAAAAAAGCTTATTTTCCATGCTGCACCACGTGTTTCTAGAAATCAGAGCACATTCTATCCCACAAAAAGTAGAATAGACGTTTGTAAATATTCAAAACATTCGTTTCGTCGATGTCGTTGTAGTAGTAGAAGTTTGATGCCAGAAGTTTGTATAAAATGATCGTCTATTCGACCTAGTTGGTCACCACCACACAGGCGCACAGTCTTCCTTCACTGTGTTTTAATTGTGTATTTATAACCTAATCTAAAAATAATATGATATATTATGTTATGAAGGAAGGAAGGAAGCAAGAAATAAATAAAATAAATAAATCACTTATCAAACAAATTAATTCTAGCTACTTTTCACTGAGTCACTTACATAATAATGAATTCGAGTAATATTTATTGAAAAATAATGGTTTTATACTTCTTAACTTCTTTTTAAAGTTTGATAGTTTTGTTGTTGTTATATTGTTATCGATATGCCTTGGGGTTATATTTGCAATATATTAATTGTTATAAGGTTAGCAGTCACCAAGTGTATGTGGAGCTACGCTATTTCCTGCCATCCCTGTGATAAATTTAATTAATAAGTGTGTTGCTGAACATAATATAAATATATATATATATATATGTTGTATATGTTTGAGATATATATATATATATATCTCAAACTAAGCAGACAAGACCCTCAAGCGACAGTCTGTCACCACGCACAATGTACCCACACAGGCGCAAGGGACAGTCTGCCACCGCGCGTAACGTACCCCGAAGATGGGATACCCCCGACTCGGTTTGATCAGCAATAATTTACTTTTAAGTTAGATGTGTCAGAAACTCAATTCAGCGAAGAAAATACGAGGGAAATAGAGGCGAATATTTTCCGAACACTGATTTCATCTCTCACTTCCCCCGTGACAAATACAACCAAAGCGGTTTACATCTCAGGGCGGGAAGTTGGTCGGCGATCGGTGTAACCAGTGATATTAAACATCTATAGTAGGCTAGATCCCCAAGCTTGGTCCACTTCCGTGACAATTTTGAAGCCATCTTGAAATTCTGTTTGCAGAAGATTGGAGCGATTTGTAGACCAAATTTTTTAAAGATGGTTGCAGTTTCACAGGTGAGCATATTATTAGACATTTACACCAAATTATTACTAAATTCCCTTATGCAATAACTTCATATTGTTTATGTGTGTGCATTCCCATGCTGCACAAGCTTAAACCATATCAAACAATCCAGTAAAATGCTTTATTGCATTAAAAAAGCATAAATTAAAACGCCAAATCACCATTTTGAATTGGTTAGATTGACGCTTCAATTTGCTACGCTCGCGCCTGTGCGGAGGTATTGGAGACTGCGGATCTAGCCTACTATGGTGTTTAATATCTATGGGTGTAACACCGACCAATCTAGTTGGCCACCCACAATCAACACGGCTACACTGTAAATCGATAAGGTCGATATTGGTCGAGTTTGGGGTAGATATCGGTAAACAAGGGTTCATTGGCAGCTGAATGAAAAACTTTTTGTAGATGTCAGTAGATGTCAGTCTGTGTAGTTTTTTTTGTTGTTGCAAGAATGGTATTGAAGCGAGCTCCCATTGATCCTTTAAATTTTAGCAATGTTGCCAACTGTTAAAGCAATAGGGAATATTCCACTTACTATTTTATAGTTTATTTTAATTCTTATATATGTCTTAATAGTCACTGCACTTTTTTTATTTAAAAAAAAAATGTAATTTGTGTAATTTAAACAAGAAGTAAATTGGACCCCCAGTTTGCGCGCCAAAAACGAGCGTGCGCCATCTTTGGACGATACTACGTCACACTGCCTCCTAGATGTTCGTCGTGGCTCCTCGTTCCCTGCCTGTCCATGCGCACAGTGTTAATTGTTGTCCAAAGCGCTAGTTACCGTCCCCAAGAGCTTTCTTTTGTTTTTGATGTTGTCATCACATTAAATGTCATCTCCCATGTATTTTACTGTTGAATCCAACTAAATTGAATGTTTTAGATCGTATTTTGTATACGTACATCACTTATCATGGTTTGCAAAATAGTAATATACAAATTTGTCTAGTTATATTATGCTGGTAATTAAACAGAAAGTAGATATTGATAACTTTGTTGTTGATAATATAAGGCAAGGGCTAATAGGCATGTTAATTTTATCTATAGGGCCTATGCCTCCTATTCCTAATCATATTAAAAATCAATAGGCTTAGGTAGCATACTCGGGCCCTAGTCTTGACTAGGCCACGAGCTAAGCAATTACTTTCCATCAAGCAGTGGCGTGTGATAAGGGGGAGTCTGGGGCCCCCCTTATTGCCACCGGGCCTGGGTGGCACAATTTCCTTATTTCCCTGCAGTTCATGCAAAGAAAGGCCTACTTGTTTTAGATAATGGCATCCCGGTATCTTACAACTTCTTGCACGCACCATTGCCTATTATGAAGAAAAACACAGCTCAACACTGGCATTATGACATTTTAATCGTATGCAGATCGTATGTAAACAACGAAAACAAAAGAAAGCTCTTGGGGACGGTAACTAGCGCTTTGGACAACAATTAACACTGTGCGCATGGACAGGCAGGGAACGAGGAGCCACGACGAACATCTAGGAGGCAGTGCTACGTCATAACTGTGTTGAGTCAAGGCCAATTAGAAACTAAATGTACGTATATTTGTACATATTTACATACAGACGGCGGTGCTCGCCCATCCGCTCAACAACAAACACAACTCCACAGCCACTTAAACGATGTACATTTTCACCAATTTTTCTTTTTCTTTTTTCGTACGTGACAGGAGATTTCGCGAGATCATTGTGATAAAGAATTACGAGCATTCTGTCTTGAATTTTTGCACAGCCTAGGACTATCATGCTATTCTTTATCTACACTAGGCTTTAATTAGTGATCAAAGTAAGGTTTTTGTGCGGGATATGTGTCAGAACACAGAAGTGCAGGTTAGGGTTGGCAAGCTTAGCCAAGGGCTTGTCAAGTGAGTACTTTTAGTATTCATACCAAGGCCTATATCCTACAGGAACGATTGGCCTAGACTGTTAAATTATAAATAATTTTCTACGCTTAGGCCTAGACCTAGGACTGTTTCAGTTTTGTTTTTTGATTGCAATGTCAACTTTTCTCGTTTTCTGGCTAGGCGTTAAATGTAAAATGTCCGCCATCTGTTTACATTACTGTAGGTAACGCCAGAGTCGATAAAGAAGTTTCCCCGTTGGGGAGGTCCTCCAACTCCCTATACCGCCCTGGGTTAAATAAGAAGTCGGTTTTTGGCCTTGGTTTTTGGCGTTTGGAATCTAACGTTCCGCGCGACTCTGTGTGATAATTGATGGAACTACTTCAATAAAACTACGTCACTTTTCTACTAGAAGTTAACAGTCGATGACGACAAATGGCGAAAATGTCAAAATATTAAATACGATCGAATGTTGGCGAATGTTTTCGCATTAAGCAAACTCTATTTATTGATGAGGATATTTCTGATGGAGTAGACCTAAGCTTAGGGCCTAGGCCGACAATATGTATTGTTCAAGATTTCGATTTGAGTGCCTAGGGCGTACTTACGTCTGAAAACTGTATTGTGGCCTTGGGCCTAGGCTACACTTACGTCCGTTAGGCTCAAACAAGGCATATCTCGATTAATTTCGCATGAAAATGTCAGTCAGTGACGCCTGCGCAACTTTGTATAGTACAATAATAAATCAAAAGTAAATCGTTTTAAAAGGCTAGGGCCCTGGGCTAATATAATTGAAATAAAATTGAAGTTTGACGTTTCGTCTGTTGTTTTGTTTATTGCAGTGTCACTGCATATCGATAATCTACTAACCGTATTTAGCATGCAGTGCTTTTATTAGTTTCACATTTGAGCCGCCCTCAGCGCACAGAGCGTAAGATTCCGTTTTGACTTGGGAGTAAGGGGAAACTTCTTTATCGACTCTGGTAACGCTAGGCGCTGCTTTGTTTAAAACACCGCCGTCTCGATGTATGTATGTATGTGTATCCAGACGGCGTTGGTTCAACACAGTTCTGACGTCATAGCCGTTTTTGCCGCTCAAAAAAATGCTGTTTTTAAAACGGCTATAAACTAGGGAAACGCCAAAGTCGTTGTTAAACGAGTGAGTGAGCCATGTGTTAAGTACCCGATTACATTACTTTTCTTCCCCCTACCTTGGGCCTACCTAGCCTATCATAGGCTAGAGAGGCGCATTATGACCTTACAGTTGACGCGCCCGTCCCCGTATACCAACTAAACTATAAAAACTATTATTTATACGAATATAATTATCAAACTTAAATGCAAATGTTCCCGGGTACTCACCACATGACTCGCTCACTCGTCTCACTACGACTTTGGCGTTTCCCTATAGTCTAGTTGGCTAAGGCGCCCTTGTAGCCGAAATGTGAAAGAAGTGAGTTCAATTCCCTGGTCGGGAAAGATTTTGTAATTTCTAGATTGTATTTCAAAAATAATTGAACATGATTTGAAATGCATAATATAACGCAGTGTTGTCCATCATCTGTGGCAATAGGGCCTACTATGGTAAACATAGCCAGTACGAAATACGTGAAAATATTGCAAGGTTTACTCAATCTACGAGCGAATTTTGTGGGTACCTTGACGTGCAACATTCGACAGACCTTGCATGGGCACGGCATTTCACGGCCAGGCGAATAATAAACAAAAAATATATTTTCAAATCTAAAACATTGTACCCGATTACATTACTTTTCTTCCCCCTACCTTAGGCCTACCTAGCCTATCATAGGCTAGAGAGGCGCATTATGACCTTACAGTTGACGCGCCCGTCCCCGTATGCCAACTAAACTTTAAAAAACTATTATTTATACGAATATAATTATCAAACTTAAATGCATATGTTCCCGGGTACTCACCACATGACTCTCTCACTCGTCTAACTACGACTTTGGCGTTTCCCTGGTCTAGTTGGCTAAAGCGCCCTTATAGCCGAAATATGGGAGACGTGGGTTCAATCCCCTGGTCGGGAAAGATTTTGTAATTTCGAGATTGTATTTAAAAAATTATTAAAACATGTTTTGAAATGCATATAACGCAGTGAAGTCCATCATCTGTGGCAATAGGGCCTACTATGGTAAACATAGCCAGTACGAAATACGTGAAAACATTGCAAGGTTTACTCAATCTACGAGCGGAATTTGGGGGTACTTTGACTTAAAACATTCGACAGACCTTGAATGGACACGGCATTTCACTGCCAGGTAAATAAAAAACAAAAAATATCTTTTCAAAATCTAAAACATTGTCGTTAAAATAATTTCATAACATTGGAAGTCTATTTTTCAGTTTATTATTTCTTGTATGTTTAAATCGCAATGAATCTTGCTGATTTTGTTAGCAGTTCTCAATAAACTCGTACCGGATGTCCGTTTAAAATTTCAGCGCAATCTGTTCAGCGATTCGGCTGATTTTTAACGTACACACACACACACACACACACGCACGCACGCAGAAAAACAATAAGGGCCGTTTAAGTCGAATGGAAATCACTACGTTCGCTACGCTCACTCGTTCAATTATTGGATTATTATTTTACGAAAAAACAAAGTACATATTTGTAATCGGAACGAAATACTACTTCTAAAAAATCTATTTGAACAGTATTTGACGGAAGTGGAATATTCCCTATTGTTGATGTTACAAAAGTTGTTATTAAATGGTTTAAATTCAAATAATTGTGTAAAGCCTAATAAAATAACTTTTAAAATAATAATTATTTCATTGGAGATTATTAAGCATCACTTCATATGTCGTTTATTAGTTAAGAAGAAGGCTTTCAATAAACCCACCAATTGTGTTGTGTGGTTCACATGCGTAATGGCCGCCGAGAAGTGTCAAAATGTAATTCAAAGTTGTGTGAATTCAACTCTAGCAACCAACGCATCTAGGTTCTCTACACCCCCCCCCCCCCATAAGTCTCACGAGCGAGCGAGCTGTCCAGCTATTCTATCAATTCTTCCGCCAAGTTTTTCCACCCTCTTGTCTGAGCTAAACACGTCAGCTGTCACATTACGCCCGGCCAGTAGAGCTCCAACACTAGGGTGGTATATAGTTCGTCCGTTTACAGTTGACGAATTTGGAGTTCCTCAAAGGGACAAAAGACCAGATTTGTTCACACCTCTTGACAAGATCATCTTTCTCTGGTTCACCGGGAAATAGTCTCGGAGATCCCTAGTGAATCACAATATCTATTATAATGAATAGCAAACCCGTCGCCAAACCAATTAGTTTGGTTTCCATTATTGCGCTTCATTGGTTTGCCAAAGAGGCGCACAATTAAACTACAGCCGGACAACATTGACGAAGGTCAGCGAAGACTGAATTTTAAATTACAACCCTCGTAATTGGTTATAACAAGTGGCTTACATGTTCCCGCTGTGTCGGCGAAAAAGCCGAAATTCGTCAAATGTAAACGGACGAACAGTTACTATACGTGCGGGCTTATATTGCGCCTCGGACAACACATACATGTAAGTAGAAGTACTATATTAACACAACAACAAACAACAAACAACAACAAAGAGCAACAAACAGCGACTGTCAACATTCTGTACAATAAAACACCGACAGTGTTGGCTCGAGCGTTAAGCGCGCGACTCTGATTCGTGAGGTCTCGGGTTCGAATCCCGTCGAGACCGGCAATCCTGACTGAAGGTTTTTCACGAGGTTTTCCTCAGTCGTTTAGGCGAATGCAAGGGATTGAGTCCTCTTAAACAGCCCTCGGACATCCCTTCACAATTGTCCTATCCGCAACATATCTAGTTAGATTCCGACGGCGAAGAAATTGTATTTAATTCGGTTATGAATAAGTAGATATATTATTAAAAAATGCACATGCTTCTTAGTAACTTGTAATTACTCGCTTACTTTGTTGAAAGGAACACTTTAGTTACGCTATGTTATTTTAGTGGAATAAACTATCCCACACACACAAATTCTTGGAAAAAACAGAGCCTTACGCACTCAAAATCTTTGACAAGAAGGGGCAAACTCTTTTACCTTCTTCATATATGTGCACTCTTGATAGATAAATTTACCTTGCCCCGTGACCACATCCTTGCTAATTGATGCTAATAGCTACTATAGAGAGCTGCTAATATTTCGGGCAAATTTATTTTTACAGGCTGTGCCTGTCAATAGTAAATAAATCGATAAATTCGTATTTAGAGTCTACCCTCTCAGTTATATAACTGATTTTCAGTGGGGGACAGTAAACCAAAGCGACCAAGCCAACCCTGTAGGCCCGACGCAATCGACGAGTGAGCGATAACCAACCAAAGATCGAAATTTTTAATAGGAAATATAGCAATCAGTGGTATTGTGCCTCGTTGCTAGGACGGCTCCAAAGTCACCGTTTACAAACTCATGGACTTCAGTCCAAATCAGAAGTTAGAAAACTTCTGACTTAAGCGGGAATCGAACCCTGGACCTTCTGCATTGGATGTAGAGACGCTAACCACAGGACCAACGAGAATGTGTTTAAAATGTTTAAAAATAAAAAAATATTGAAAGTTCCTTTTTAATAACTTTTCACTTTTCAGCTAATTTTGATTAATTGATCTCCTAACTTTTTGTATAATGAACTTTTATTGGTCTCTGCAGCCAGCGCTGTTGCCTTGCGACACAGAATAACAATTAATTGATAAATAATACATTGAAATTAAAAATTAACATTTAACAAACATCTAAAATATAACCTACTTACTATATAAGTGGTTTCTAAAAATACGAATGGACCATCGAAGAACACATAACAATCTCATCCCTTGGACTACTTGTTATACAAAATCTTTTCCTGAAAGTTTACAAAAATACTGGAATTGTCCCTCTTGCTCCCTATCATTAGCCCTGTTGTACTTATTGTGATTAAATAATAATGCTCTTTGTAATAATGTTTTCACAAACCAACCAGCCCAACCTAGATCGTCACGATAACCTTCTAATACGAACTACCCCACCCTGGTTACACGAGTCTTCCAACTCTTGCGCTCGACTGTACCGACCGTTACATTAATAGGATTAGAAACGAGACAATTCTACATTTTCGGTTGCAAATTTCGATGCCATAAAGTTCCGGGGAGCTTTTCGTATTTAAGTAAGCTTAAAATTAATGTTGAATTATACCCCCCCCCCCCCCCTAGTTTCTCAGCAGACCGGGGTTGTTTTTTGAACTGAACTCTGTAACATAGACCGAAACTGATTCTTTGCTTTAGCTGCGCCTAATTAGGATAAACACGGGGAGAAAGACTTCAGAGGGGCTTAAGTCTGTTCATTACGGTCGCAGAGAGAAGACCTGATTTCAATGCGTTTAGAATCTAATATGAAAATGGAAATGATTCTTAAATTGACTAATAATTTCATGGAAGGGGAATAATTTCTATGTCAGCTGGTTCGACTTATTAATGAGAGCTTGATTTGACTACAACAAATAAAACATCTCGGCGTTGTCTCTTTATTCTGTTTGTTCGCTCTCTACCGGACAAACTAAGTATTACTCTAATATTGATTAAAGGGGTCCTCACCAGAAAGACAAAGAAGGCAAACAGAATATAGCCGTAACAACATTGCATGTTGAATAGAATTTTACTTCTCGATTTAGTTGGTCGGGAAAACACTCCCGTAGGTGGAATTGTTAAGTTAAAAAATCAATCCCGATCGGGGTTCGAACCCGAGTCTCCCACATTCCAGGTAGGCGCCTTAGCCAACTAGACCACCGAGACGGTAATTTAACTTCTGAATTGTAGTTGCATTATAGATCTGAATGGATGGAACAGTACTAACGAATATCTGTTGCCTTTTGAACTGACCAAACAAACATTATTTATAATGTCATTACCTTCCGCTTACGCAGGTATGAGCGAGGGTTTATTTCTCAATTCGGTTAGTCGGGAAACACTCCCGTAGAAGGAATTGTTAATATTTAATACGATTCAGAATTCTGGGGTTCGAACCCCGATCGGGATGGATTTTTTAACTTCTGAATTGCATTAAAAATTAAGAATTTTACTTGTGAAGAATCTAGACCATATGATTGATTGAACGGCATTTTGTGTAAAATATAAATTAAAAATGTCTGGACCGGCACCTCCACCATTCCCCAAAATATTTTCACATCTGTTACACCAAGGATTGTGTACAATGCCTCACACTCACTCGATACAACTTAAGGAAGCAACGGTGTAGGTGGCTCAAGATGCAAAGAGGTTCACGCGAAGAGAGGTCTAAGCCGAGCATTGGTGGAATATATTGAGTAAAAGCAAAGATTAAAAGATTCACAACTTTAAGTTCGAAAGCCGGTTGTAATGGTAGGCTAAGCTAGGGGGTGGTTCACTTGTCGCTGCTAAGAGGGGGGGGGGGGGTTATTGCTTCAATCTATTCCGACACAAACAATACGTACAGTTGCTGTTGTTGTTGAAGTGTAGCAATAATACGAGTGTTAAGGATATTCCAGAGTACTCGCACCGATATTTTGAAAGTAAAAGGAAAATGCATGAAATTTGAATAAAAAAGAAAGAAAACAATAACAATTTTTTTCGACGGGACAAAAGCTCAATTTTGTCTATTATATGCAAATTTTGGGTCAGTAAAAAAAAGAAAGTTCAAGGTGCAATATTTAATTTTGAGCTATAATTTTTTTGTAATTGTTTCAATACACCTTTGTCTCCGTACTGACTATAATGGAAAATAATTTTCTGAAATAATGTTCGATGTGCGATTGTTTTGTCACATGGCACAAACAAGAGTTTTGAACCGATGTAAGAAAAAATCGTACACCAAACGTTATTTCAGAAAATGATTTTCCATTATACTCAGTACGGAGATAAAGTTGTGTTGAAAAAAGTATTGCTTAAAGTTAAGTATTGCAACTAGAACTTTTATTTTCTTATTGACCCATTGACCCAAAATTTTCATATAGGGGCCAAAATGGAGATTTTGCCCGATTTTTATTCAAGTTTCTATTTTATTCAACCAATTTCAGCCATTTTCTTTTGACTTTCAAAACACGGTAATTGCAAAGTAAACAAGAGTTAAGTATAAATAAGTTGGAGATAGTTATAAGTGCAATGTTTGCTGTGTAGCAATGAACTATACTTGAGACCCACACATGCAGTGAAGGAGGAATGTGTAACAGTGGCCCGATAGCTTACTTGGTGAAGGCGGAGGTCCCGGGTTCGATCCCCGGTCGGGACACACTTACTAAACATTACTGTAACTTCATAGCATTGAAGCTTTCTGTTATCCGTGTAGTAGTTATTATTTAGTCAACGTTTCGTGCTAGTCTTCCAGCTGGTTGGAAACATCTTTTTAAGTATTGCCATGTTAATCCACCTTTACTACCGACTATTTAGGTGCACGCTAGTGCACCGCAGCCAAGCAAGCGTGCGCTAGAACACTCAAGGCACCTTATACTGCAGACAGAGTTGGGCCGTTTTCGGGGCATCGCACAGGCAACACGGGATGTGACATGAAGTTAAAAACTGTCTTAATCGGGGGGGTTTGGGTACTTGACAACATATATTAAATTTGGTTGGGGTGAGACCATTCTTTCTGGGCGAAAACGTGGGTTGAAACATGCTTAAAATCACTTTCAGTATGTTAGTTACTATAAATCCTCCTCCTCCTCCTCCTCCTACTGTATAATTGCCAATTTAAATAAGCACGATTGTGACGAACGGGGATGACACCATTAAACTTCATGGCTATTAACTACGATTCTTCGCAAACCTTTAGAAAAAGTGTAAATGTTAACGGGAGTCATGCAATGGCATTCATTTAATAATTGTACGTATAATATTGTATATATACGTAAATGAAGATAAAATAGAATACTGCGTGTTAGGTAAGTCTTAAGCCATAGCTGTATTAAACTCTTGTTCTTGTTATATTTCAAGATTAACCGTCAAGTAAAATGTGCACGGAGCCGCGGGGAGTATGCGTGCGTTCGTTTACATCTGTCGTCTCTCTCGCTTGTCTCTCTCTCGCTCTTCTCTCTCTCTCTCTCTCTCCGCTCTTGCTCTCCTCTCCTCCTTAAGGTTCGTAATATTTTAAGAAAGATATACACGAGTGCAGACCATTGCTAGACGGCGAGCCAGGCATCTGTCGAAAGTGTGGGTGTGGTAAACGCTTTATTTCTCTATGGTGGTAAATCCTACGCAAGAAGAGCGTGCGGCAAGGTCGGACCCTAAGAAGAGGTGGTCAATACCGGGGCAAGTACAATATTAAATTTACTTTAACAGCAATAAAAATGACTTTCGGCATTAATTATTGGCGTGTGTCGTGAGTGCTAGGTGGACGAATATTAAATACTAGGAAACGCTAGTCCCGCCGCGTTGTGATGAGCTTTTTTTAAAGTTTTAGTTGCGTGGGAATCTTTACTTTGCGAGTGCTTTGTGCTTGTTTTGCTTCCACGCTTGTGGTGATTGTTGTCAGTTTCTATTGTACTTGTCAATTGTTATTATTTACCGTAAAAACTTATATTAAAACTTTATTCTATGGATTCTGGTAATTTTGTCAACTTTTTCTTCAAAAGGTACTTTATACCATACCTTAATGTCCAGTATAATATACCCTCTCTCCCCCCCTCCTTTCGTCACTTCCCCAAATCCACGAAAATTCGCCAATAAACATAAGCAAAAAACTGAATTAAAGCTTTAAATTTCTATGAATTGAACTAACTTTTCCAAACCTTTTTAGATTAAAAGGTAACATTACATCACCATAACATTTAATTGTCCATGTATAATACGAAAGTTTGTAACCCACCGTTTGGTCAGAAACGGCCAAATGTCAGAAAATATCGCATCTAAAAAATCCCCAAAAAACAAATCGGTTAATGTCTCGTATTCCTGGTATTCTTCTTCGTCTTGTCCTCATCAATCACCTCTAGTTTTTCAAGAGTTTCGAAGGTACCTTCAAATTGTCATCCAAGGATCGTGAAATAAACCTGTTTGCCTGGTGTAAAGCTAACAAACCAAGACCCAGAAAGGGTCAAACACAAGACAAAAAAACAACAAGCAATTAAAAAATGACTCGGCAATATAATATATTGGTGGTCGTGAAATTAGTGTGACGAATATAAATAACAATGCAACCTAAATTTAATTTGCGCGAGTGGCGGAGGAAATATTTAGCATTTAACCTTGTTTTAAGTTATGGATTACTAACGATGAATTTATTATATCTATAACAACTAATAGCTATAGCGCCAAACTTAGAAAAGTATTGAAATCCGACACATACAAAAACTTGTAAAAAGCCAGCCAAGCCTTTCACACCTAAAAGGTTTGAGATATACTTAAAGAGCCAAGCGACGTTTCATCCAGCGGTTATGCCCCACAAAGTATTGATATCATTTCGCCCCGTGACTAACGCCAAGCAATGGATTTCAACGTTGTGTTCCTGTACAAAACATAATGAATGGAACATAAATTACAGTCAATCATATTAATCAAAGAATTCAAATATATAATAAATAACACTAATAAAGCTTGGCGCATTGAAAAAAATTTTCTACCCTTTATGCACGCTCTCCGTTGCTTAGCATTTGCCACACTCCACAGTCTTCGACAGATATCTACTACCGCAAAGCCAATATTTTCTTACTGTTTGTATTGTACTTGTCAAACAGTCAATATTGCATGATGACCTCTTGGTCGGAGGTTCGACCCTTGCCGCACGCTCCGCCGAAAAAAATGTTCTACCCTTTGTGCACGCTCTCCGTTGCTTAGGCATTTGCCACACTCCACAGTCTTCGACAGATATCCACTACCGCAAAGCCACATATTTTCTTTACTGTTTGTATTGTACTTGTCAAACAGTCAATATTGCATGATGACCTCTTGGTCGGAGGTTCGACCCTTGCCGCACGCTCGCCGAAAAAAATGTTCTACCCTTTGTGCACGCTCTCCGTTGCTTAGGCATTTGCCACACTCCAGTCTTCGACAGATATCCACTACCGCAAAGCCACATATTTTCTTTACTGTTTGTATTGTACTTGTCAAACAGTCAATATTGCATGATGACCTCTTGGTCGGAGGTTCGACCCTTGCCGCACGCTCGCCGTTGTCAATGCGCCAAGCTTTATTAGTGTTATTTATTATATATTTGAATTCTTTGATTAATATGAATTGACTGTAATTTATGTTCCATTCATTATGTTTTGTACAGGAACACAACGTTGAAATCCATTGCTTGGCGTTAGTCACGGGGCGAAATGATATCAATACTTTGTAGGGCATAACCGCTGGATGAAACGTCGCTTGGCTCTTTAAGTATATCTCAAACCTTTTAGGTGTGAAAGGCTTGGCTGGCTTTTTACAAGTTTTTGTATGTGTCGGATTACAGATAGTACATCACAAATGTTAGTGATATACCAGTAGCTAGTAATGGGGGCTCCCAGAGTAGAGCTCTAGTAGACGCCTATTAATAACAACGCTAGCTTAGAGGCCGTTTGAACTGGTATACTACTAGAAGTCATACATCAAAGTCAAGGTTGAGACCACAGCAATAGTAACATAAATTGCTTTCATTGTTTCAACTTTACCCCATCACCTTGGAAGTAAATTGCAAACGAAGTTTATAATAGTATCCTTAATAGATTGTTTTGGTTTTCTTTTGTTATTGGTTTGTTTTCAAAATGTGTTTAAGTTGAAAAAGTGTATAAACACCATCAGATACTTACTCTTCTAACTTTAGTTTTGCGCTTGAGTTACGTTTTGTTTTGCGACTCTTTGCTTAGTTGTTTGCTATTTATAGGCTTCAATGAACAAACTACTTCATGCGACCCATTAACCCTAACAACAAAAAATAGAGAAAAAGACGCTCTAGATGCGCGGTGAGGTTGACGCAGGTTTGTTTGCGACTACATCTAGTTGTTGCTTGTCTGGCTGTGTTCGCTATCTTCTCTCTTTCCCCGGGTTTACACCCCGTGTTTTATGTCCCGTCTTATCTGTCAGGTGGAGGTGTGAGGGGAGGGGAGGGGAAATGTTGATAGCTGCTCCCTCTCCCCCCCCCCACACATCGCGCGGGCGAGTAAACCCATCACATGATACGTGATTCCCACTGCGAGGAGAGAGAGGAGTTGTAAGTAGGATTCAACACATCATAAGGCAGAGAGAGAGGGAGAGTGAGAGAGAGAGAGAGAGAGAGAGAGAGAGAGAGAGGGGAGAGAGAGAGAGAGAGAGAGAGGAAGAGAGAAGAGAGAGAGGGAGAAGGGAGAGTGAGAGCGAGAGAGAGAGAGAGAGAGAGAGAGTGTTGGAAAAGTGAGAAGGAGTATGAGTAGGAGTAGGAGACGAGAGAAAGAGGGAGAGAGAGAAGGAGAGAGGTAGGAGATGTCGGAGAAGAAGGAAAAGAGAGAGAGGGGGAGAGAGAGAGAGAGAGTATTGGAATAGTAGAAAGATTAGAGGAGTGGATTCTATGGAAGGGAGAGAGGGAGAGAGAGAGAGAGAGAAAGAGAGAGAGAGAGAGAGATTGATTGATTGATTAAGGACTTTTAGAGGCGGGATTAAAAGGGCCCGTGAGGCCTTTTCCTTACATCCAACCTTTAAAATGTTGATAAAAATTGATATAAATTAGAGTATGACAGATTACTATACACTACTACTAGAACACTACAAAATATTAAAACACAAATTAATATTTAACGTATAAATTCACATTGAATACAAAGGGCGGTCATTCATACACAATCCATCCATCCTTTTATACGCTGAGAGAGGGAGAGAGGAGAGAGGAGAAGGGGGGACAGGAGAGAGGGGAGAGGAGAGAAAGAGAGAGAGAGGAGAGAGAGAGAGTGAGAGAGAGATTTGATTTGATTTGATTGTCGTCTTTATTGATGGCAGGATTAAGAAACCAACAGAGAGAGAGATAAAGAGTGTGTAAGGGAGAGCGAGAGAGAGAGAGGCTCAATACGTCTAAGGCAGAGACAACACAAGGGAAGACATGCGTGGGAGGATGTCGGTTAATATAATAATATTAAGTTTTTTAAAATACTATACCTGAACGCATCCATCAAAATGGCTAGGAATCTGGATTCTAGTTGACTGCGCTCCCCTTAATAATCCCTAACCAAAACCCAGTTAGATTTGTGATCGATATTACTCTTAAAATAAAAATAAAAGTTTTTTTTAAAATACTATTTCCTGAACCCCTCCCTGAAAAAGGCTAGGGAAACTGGATTCTAAATGACTGTTTTCCCTTAAAAATTTTCCCCACCAACCGAGTTTTGCTTGTGA